>OZ025253.1:8684226-8802464 GCA_964019135.1 Arenicola marina | reverse complement strand
CATCTCATTAGTCTCAATGATGGCGGCCCCTCTTCAAAATCTGGCCTTCTTTCTAACCGAGTACGTTTTCTTTCATTGCGCCTTGTGACTGAAGTCTTTATAAACCCGCTGCGTACCATAGAACTTACAAAGTTCATAACGTGAAAACATAAAATGTGAGTGTAAATATTGACCACAATTTTAAGATATGGCAACGAAACAAACGAGTGAGGGATAATTTAACACTTGGCAATTATTTGTAACAAGTTGACTCATATTGAATGAAGTGATGTGCTTCCCTAACGAAAATATTTATGAAACACGTTTTAAGTGAAACATTATTTTAAATACTGAACATCGTTTGATAATGTAAGACTTTCGGAAAAGTACAATAATTTGTCTAAGTGACGAAAATTGCTTTGAACCATGCATACCACCATTACCTAAAAATGGAGTCAGTCTGTAGAGGTTTACTGAAGCAGCAGAAGCAGTAATACGACTCTACGAACAACTGTAACTATAATTATTGTAAAAATAAGTTTGTGCAATCACTTATGTTTCATTTGTAAACCATTCATTATTGATGAAGTCAATTTTATGTAACGCGTGATTCCTTGTGCGTAAGTCAGTCACAGTAGTGATGCATTACATGGTTCATATGTAACGGATGTCACGTATGTACGCGTTAACAATGAATGATCATATCAAAGGTATCTATTGCAGAACTTAGGCACGCGTTTCGACTCCTTTTGTACAAATATACTTGATGCATTGCATGCATCAAGTATAAAAGAACTCGAAACGCGTGCCTAAGTTCTACAATAGATACCTTTGAAATGAACATTCGTTGATAACGCGTACATAAGTGACTAAGTGATTGCACAAACTTATTTTTACAATACTTATAGTTACAGTTGTTCGTAGAGTCGTATTTCTGCTTCTGCTGCTTCAGTAAACCTCTACAGACTGACTCCATTTTTAGGTAATGGTGGTATGCATGGTTCAAAGCAATTTTTCGTCACTTAGACAAATTATTGTACTTTTCCGAAAGTCTTACATTATCAAACGATGTTCAGTATTTAACATAATGTTTTACTTAAAACGTGTTTCATAAATATTTTCGTTAGGGAAGCACATCACTTCATTCAATATGAGTCAACTTGTTACAAATAATTGCCAAGTGTTAAATTATCCATCACTCGTTTGTTTCGTTGCCATATCTTAAATTTGTGGTCAATGTTTACACTCACATTTTATGTTTTCACGTTATGAACTTTGTAAGTTCTCTGGTACGCAGCGGGTTTATAAAGACTTCAGTCACAAGGCGCAATGAAAGAAAACGTACTCGGTTAGAAAGAAGGCCAGATTTTGAAGAGGGGCCGCCATCATTGAGACTAATGAGATGATGACACGATTCGTTGGTTTTCAGAGACCGCGCGTATGTCTGTTTGGTGGTGTAACGGTAAACTACAGAGACTGCCATACCGCGGAAGCTGCGGGATGTGCATCTTATATATACATCGTGACAAATTCGATGACGAAGGACCTCGCACCAGACAGATAGTTGATGATGAGACAATTCGGTTATTGCTCGACTCCACATAAACTCACTGAGTCGTGGCGTGAATTATGCCTACCCTATAGATCGTTACGTCGAAAGATCCCAAACGTCACTTCATAAGAAAGATTGGTGTCATAAAAGTCGGATCTGCACCACGCATTCCCTTGTTGGTTACTGACGTAGATCCATCCAGCCCAAGTTCAGTGGTTATTCAAAGATTTCTTTTAATAAAGTCACCATGAATAGATAAAACAGAGCTTACTTACATTATATATTCGAAAAAGAAGAACATTGCTTGTTACCTTAACAATATCGCTCATTATTCACACTTACCTTCTCTGAGCATTTGCTCGTTATCTAAACAGAAACTCCTAGACGTAACTTATCATTCGATTCACTAAATTGTTTTAGTGGAACTGTTTCACATTAGTGCTTTAGCAAATGACACATTATAGGGAGACGTATAGCGTGTCAGTTACTTAATCAGTTTAGTTTTTGCTAACTGGAGTGCAGAGCCGATTTACATCACCTGCTTTGCAAAAGGGCTATGGGCCCCGAACACTTCGCACATATATCGTGCCAAGCGTAATGGTATGGTTCGCAATTTATGCTTCACTTAGAATCTATCACATATACGTTGTCTGCGTTCGTTTGTCATTCAGTGTTGGTTAAAAGATACCATCAATCTAAGTGAAACATTTTCTGTAATAAATCTATCATCTCTACATGAACCAGTTTTTTTTAGCGTGGACACACCACATGTTATATTACAACAATAGAACCAGTTATTTACACCTTACTGGTCTGATCATATGCTAGCTGAACTAAAACTCCTCTACGTAATTTATAATTCGATTCATCAACTTGTGTTGCATTTGTTATTTCCCATTAGTTCGTTCACAAATAACTCATTTCATATGTTCACCTGTTCAATAGTTATATGCGTGTCGTTTCTTTTCACCCGTGACTAAACACATAGATTATGTTAACAACACATGTCGTGTGTTATTTACTTAAAGACTTTACGATTGTGTAATTATGATGCAAACCCAGTTTATAGTATTTGCTTTGTAAAAGATCTATGCACGACGAAACATTTTACACATCAATCCCGACATAGGTGTAAATGTATGGTTTACATTTAGTATTCACTTGAAATATATTATATATATAAGTTATTACATTCTTCTGTCGATCGCTGTAGTTAGGTATTAGAATTCTACCATGATTGAAGCATTTATTGTACAACCTATCTAAGGCGGGGTTTATACTTACCTTGCGCAATAGTTCATTCACTGAAACAAAGTCATAGTGCATGTTGTATTAAACAAATCACTCGTCATGCACACCTGCATATTGGTCTTCTATGTTAACCAACCTGAGACTCATTCGCACAATTTGGGGATAGACGTGTAACACGATGCACATTTAATGCGCACTTGAAATGCCTTACTTACAAGTTATTTTTTGTTTTGTAGTTCAACGTATATTGATATAGAACTCCACCATTTTTGAAACAATTATTGTACTAAACCTATCATCACAACATAAAGCGGGGCTCATACTTACATTGCGCAACATTTGACTTACTGAAAGCAAAGTCACAGTACATGTTACATTTCACACATCACTTGTTATCGTCACCTAACTATTCTGATCATATGACAATTAAGCAATGTTCCCATCACGTAATTTTTTATATTATTCCCTAACTTATGTCACGCATATTATTTCATATTAGTTCTTTAACAAATGACATTATATATGCACTTAGGTCCTCTAACGATACAAAATGTATACGTGTAATGCTTCTCTCAATACTTGTTTAAACACATCTCATAAAAGCGACAGCTATGACAAGTATTTACTCAATCGTTTTCGTTTGGTTAACGAGAGTGTAAATCCGCGTTGCATCCCTTGCTCCACAAGAGATAAATGGGACCAAACATTCCGTACATCAATCATCAAACACGTACAAAATGATTCACATTTAATGTTCACTTCAAAAGTTTTACATAAAAATTATTACATTCTTCCGTCGTTCGCTGTATGTTGATATATATCTTCGAAATAATTAAACAGTTATTTTACTAAACCAATCATCACTAAAGGAAGCAGACTTTATTCTTACAAATATTTTGCTAACTGAAAACAAAATCATATAACAGAGTTCATTAAACATATCACTCGCTATTCATACCTAACTACTCTGACTATATCTTAATTTAACAGAAACTCCTTCATGTAACTTATTGTGTAGCTTCTCAACTTGCACTACGCAAGTTATGTCGCACTGGATCTTAAACAAATTACGCATTACATTTCCACCTAGTTTCTCGGCGACTATACAATATTCATACACACATTTTTTCCATTTCTTCGGTTGTTCGTTGTAGGTTGATCAAGAACTCCAACTTAATGGAATTTTTATTTTAATAAACCTATCATTGTTACATTAAGCACAGCTTACTTGCCATGTACGATCGAAAAAAACAACATAAGACTACATGTTACATTAAACATGTTACTCATTTTTCCGTCCTACGTACACTGATCATCCCGTTCTTTTCGCATTTGTCTCAACATATATTATAACCACGACACCTATACAGCTGGTTATTCTCTTACAATTGGCAACTTCAGTGCAATCTAAATTTACACCACTTGCTTTGCAAAAGATCTATGTTCCGCCAGACACATCATACGTCAATCGTGACACACGTGCAGAATGGTTTACATTTAATGTATACTTGAATGTCATACATAAAAGTTGTTACGTTATTCCATAGTTCATTGTACTCTGATACATAACTTTAACATAATTGAAACAATCTTTTACATCATGACTACATCAACCCAAGCTTACCAGTATTGAGTCAAGAAATGTACAGAATACACATGTATTCGTTCTATCATTGCCTAGGGGTTCCACGAGTGTTACATAAATACGCAAACATGACACAAGAAACACTGAATACATAAACTTATATTTTCCTTTCACGGTTGTCTATCCCGAATGTGACGTAAACTTGATGACATATAAAAGCTAAAACATGTAGAATGCTATTCATACGTTTCATGATTGTCAAATGAGCTGCACGTATGTAACACATAACCTATACTTGATGTCATGAAAAATAAAACTTGCAAAAAACTTTCGTATTCGATTTGTTAATTAAATCTTATTGCCTAAGTATTTCTCATTTGATCTTTAAAACATTACACATTACATTACTGCTAGAGACTCTACCGGTACACTAGCTATACATAATAGTTATTACTTTCGTTCACTGTATTCTGATAAATAACTTCAACATAATTAAAATATTTATTTTACTAAACATATCATTGTTACATAAATCATAACCCACTTGCGATGCTCGATCGAAAAAACCTAACACTACATGCTTCATTAAACATATCACTCATCATTCAGACCTAACTACACTGACCATACTGTTTTTTCATATTTGTCTCATCCCACATGATAACAGTGACACCTATGGCCTGTTATTCTCTTGTTCGTTGGCAAACTGCTGCCCACTCCAAATTACATCACTTGCTTTGCAAAATGTCTATGTTCCACCAAACATTTTAGTGTAACATGGTTTAAATTTAAAATTCACTCGCAATACATACACAATTATTACTTTATTTCATAGTTCACCCTAGGATGATACATAACTTCAATATCATGGAAACAATTTTTCATTATTATTACTACATAAAGCTGAGCTCCCTTGCATTGAATACCGATATTTATAGTATACATATGTATTCTTTCACGGTTGTCTATTAAGTACCCGAATGTGTCATAAAATATAAGCTTGATGATATATGAATAGCAAAAACGTAGAATGCTACCTATGTGTCACAATTGTCTAATAAGCTACATAAATGTTACACATAACTTAGACTTTATGACATATGAAACATAAAACTTACAGAATACTGGCATATTCGTTACACAATTGTCTAAGTATTGATCCGAATGATGCATAAAACATAAACTTGATTGCATATGAATCATGTAATACACAAAACTTATATAATAATTACATATTTTTACCATTGTCTGATCCTAGTTATGCGAATACTGCACAACATTTAAGTCTTAATTCAATGAAACATAAACTTATTTATTCCTATTATCATTGCCGTATATTACACATAAATCTTTCAAATGAAATAAAACGTTACAAATATATCTTAACATCTTCAACCATAGCAGTACTACGTATATAGGTAACAACCCCTCATTCCTCCCTACCTTGATATCATTTATAAAAATATAGCACGCAAGCATCTCCACCCCGAAAGATGAATCCCCTCAATGCTCCACTCACCCGCCTCATACCCTAACATTGACATTGCTAGAAATAGTGCACACACGCCCCTAATCTCTCTATCATAGTACCCATTCTCTAACCACACAACTCTCTACCCCTCACCTCTTAACATAACGTATTTTCCAAAAATAGAAACCGCATGTATGTCCCCTGCATCCTCTCTGAGATGGCTACATCACTGATTATTCAGACGTAATTCCTATGATCATAGCGTTTCATTTCACATTTGTCTCAACACAGTTTGTAACATGGCCAGCTATAGCCCGTTATCTGTTAATCGTTGGTAAACTTCCAGCGCAATCTTAATTTACACTACTAACTTCGCAAAAAAAATAATAAATAAACGTAAGCTTCCTTGCATTAAATACAGAAAATTATAGTATACATAAGTACTCTTGACGGTTGTCTATTGAGTCTCCTAATGCGGCATAAAATAGAAACTTGATGCTATATGAAATGCTAAACATGTAAAATGCTACCTATATGTTTCACAATGTTCTAGTGAGCTACATACATGTTGCACATAACTTGTACTTTATGCCATTTGAAACAAAAACATTACACAATAATTTCATTTCGTTTCACTATTGTCTAAGTATTGCCCCGAATGGTACATAGAACATAAACTTGATTGCTTATGAAGCATCTAATACACAAACTTATATAATAATGTTATATTTTTTATCATTGTGTTATTCTAGTTATGCGAATGCTGCACAAAATTTAATTCATAATGCAATGAAACATAAACTAATTTTGTCCTATTATCATTGCAGTATGTGACACATAACTGTTTCTAAACCTTAACCACCATAGCACTAGCACGCACAGAGGTAACAACACCTCATTCCTCCCTACCCTGATATCATTTATAAATATAGAGAAGGCAAGCATCTAAACCCCGAAAGGGGAAGCCCCTCAACGCTCCACCCACCCTGCTTTAGCCAAACATTGACGTCATTGCTAAAAAATAGTGCATACGCGCCCCCACGCCCCCTCCATCAACCACCCTCTCCTCATCGCCTCAACACTAAAAATAGAGCATGCGTGCATAACCACTCCACCCTTCCCCAAGCGTCTCTCACCACCTGTTTTTCTAACCAAAGTGTAAAGGTAGGCATGGAAAATTAATTCTCTCTAGCCAACTCAATGTAAGGAGCGGAACAAACCAGTGATGGGGATCTCACTCTTTTCGGCTGTCTTTGGTAGAAATGTTCCGTCAGTAAATTATACTGACTGATACTGATCACACAGCACCCTCACTGTGTGCAAAAACTTTGGTTACCCCGTCATTCGCACTATGGTAGTCTAAGAACGGCCCGCGTGCTTTGTAAAAGGGGATCGAGGATAAACTGACGGGTACATAAATCTTTGACAAAACCACCAATGTGCCCTGATTAAACACTCAAAACTGTCGAAACGCCACTACATCGTAATCTTTAGACTAACTATCGGAGTAATCTCAACAGGACATCCAACGTACGTTATGTCTGACAAAACTATTAGTTATAAGTAAAACAAGCCTATCACTTTCTGTTGAAGCTTTACATTTAAAAATAACAACTACCCAGAGAAAAAAACTATAAACACCAGAACTCATGTTCTCAATCGAAAACAGGGAACTGAATTCAATATTGTCTTTACATTACTGCTCACCCTCATCTCGAAATCCGATGAACAGCCAGCTGGGGTGAACTGCGCACACCCCCATTACATCCACCCGCCTACCCTCACCTTCAAGCCAAGAGACAAGCTTCAACACGCTCAGTGGTGACTAGTACTGGCTTTTCCTGGCGACACGCTTCGGTGACTCCACCGGTCTGGGTAGCCTCTCAAATTAATGCATTGGTGTCCTTGGGGTGCGGGCGGGGGAGGGGAGGGGAGGGGGGTCGGGAGAACATTACTCACTCATAGGTGGTAGTATCGGAGGGGCGACATGCTAAATAGGGGCGCGACTCGATGAACTCGGTGAATGCGGCAACCATGTAGGAAAAACGGTCGGAGTAGGAGGGAGGGGGGAAAAGAGGCTGAGGGAGGGCGACTAATTTTACAAGATAACTGCTGTCTTTGCAGTTACCTGCCGATGACACAGCTTAACGTCACTACATGATTGTGAATACCGTTCACCGTCATGGTTGGGTGAGGGTAGGAGGGGATCGGCTTTCGGGCGGGAGGGGCGGGGCCAGTAATATCGGGAGTTGGTCGCTGGATGAGGAGCAGGGGGTTGGCGCCCTCTTATTGTAAGAGAAAAGAGTTATGACAGTTGTTTGATGAGTCAGTCTATTATTTCAATACTAATAAGCGCCTGTATGCTCTCCACCTCAGGTAGTTTTTCATCTGCAAGCAATTAATACGTCGACCAGAAAGGTGAATGGGTTGACCTCTACAACATAAGCAACCAGCTGTCAGGTATTAATTGTCTTCTCTAACCGCTCCTCCGTGGAAGCTATAGGTGTAGGGATAACGGTCGGACTAGGAGGAAGGGGGAGAAAGGGGTATCGGGGCTGAGAGAGGGCGACTGATTTGACAAGATAATTATGAACTACTGTCCTTGCAGTTAACCCGCGATGACACATCCATGACGTCACTCCGTGATTGTGAAATACCGTTCACTATCATGGTTGGGAGGGTGTAGTAAGGGGTCTAGCTAGTTGAGTGGGAAGGGGGGGGGCGTGAACAGGGGTGGGGGTCATGGGGGTGGGGAGTTTTGCTTGGGGAGGGGTAGTTTACGGGAGGGGTGGGGGGTATAGGAGATACATGTGGGGAATGGGGGAGGGTACAAACCTTTACGCGCCAGGTGGCCATAGGAGACCGGAGCGTATGCGCGCCGACAAAAGCGTTACCCCCAAGAAGCGTTACCCCCAGCGATTTACGAATTATCCTGACGCAGCTTCTACTACTGGTGGCTATTGTAACCAAGAAAATGCCCGGAGCCGATTTCCCAATTCACTCATCATTGGCGACCGAGCGCATATGACAGGCAATTTAGGCTAAATAGCGCATTCAACGGGCAATTGGAGCTAAATAACGCCTTCAACGAACAATTTGCGAACTGTAGTGGCCATGTAGAAGGGTTATGCCGGCCAAAGTGCGCACTGCAGGTTCTATTTCAAGCAATGTGCCGCATTAGACATCAAATTATCATGAATTTTAAAGTAAAGAACGATTGTATTTACCCAATATTAATGTTGCTATGAATGGTCTTATGATGTTTCATTGTATCCCCTTATAAACTATTACTTAAGTAGGCGAACATGAAACAATTCCACATTTACGAAGACTCACTTTCAGTACGACGTCATTTTTGACGCAAACGTTACCGTACCGCACGGCAGCATTTATCCCTGGATATATGGTACAACGTCATATAAACCGGAAGTCGCTATGACTTATAATAGCCGAGTAATAGGGCTGTACAGTTCTCGCGGGTTCTATTTCCGGTTTTGGTCTTTTGGGGACCAACAAAAAAACACGTGCTCTTAGAACGAGTGCGCATCACGCTGGTGCCTTGCTGCAACTGCGTGACTCGCACTCATTGTAGTCAACGTTTTAGTGTTGGGAACCGGCCGGCTGCGCGGTTTGTGCGTGAAGAATCGAGTGGGTGTTAAACTATTTTTTGTTTGCTTTGGTCCAGGCATGGTTAACTATAAAATCATAATATAATTAAAGATAAGACATTTATCTCTCCATAATGCATGTGGTCCGTTCGATAAGACTGTTGGAAGCGTTGTATTTTGAGCCAAATAATCGATGTTTAAAGTTCTACGACAAACGGAGCACGATTGTCCTTGCCTGGTCAGTCCATATAAGGAGCGTTGTTACGTAACTATAGATACCGCGCGCAGACACGCGCGTCATGATGATTATTACGTCATACGACATGGAAAACCCTGCGCAGCACGTTAAATCGCCTGACACTGACAGTCACTCATGAGACAACCGCATTCTGGTTTAACAAATGCCTAACCGCTCATACATTACATAAATCTACTCGGATGCTTATAATTCGGATATGCACATAACTTCAGTGGTCATTTGTGCTTCCAAGGACAGCGTTAGCCGATCTTGTGTGTGAGGCGAGTGAAGGCAAACCACCGGAAGGTAGGCAGCACGTACAGGCCGTTGATGCTAGGCATTGACGTAGGGCATAGGTATCCCTGTCTCGTGGGGTCTCGATAAGATCCCGAAGTGACTGTACAGCCCTATGGTCTTTGTAAAACTATGACGTTATTACGTAATTGTGACGTCATGGCATGACGCACGACACCGTCCAAATAATAAAACGCAAACGTTATGCCCTAAAGCCCAAGCACGTTGACTGCCACATCAATCTAGAACTGTAAGCATAGAGTGATGGCTTACATAGCAAGCCCGTGGGAACCCCTGCTAACAGCAGAAATCCATATCTTTCACCATGGGGCAAGTTAAAAACAAATCCTGTGGCGTCATTTTTTGCTCGAATTACATATGAAAAGCATTGTGGCTATTGGGTACCAAGAATAACCAAAGGAAAAATATTGATACTCTTTGACGAAGGCCCTTGCGAAAGACGCGACAAGACATTTTCACTGGGATGAGAGATTGAGGGCCTTAACATTGGAAGCCCGATAGACAATTGCCGTTGCACGTGGAACCGGATGTAAGATATGAATATAGTATTTTTATGATAAACTCGAACATAGGACCCCATTTGCTACAAGATGACGCCACTCTCGATTTTTTTACGATGTTCATCGTGACGTCATATGATGTGTCTCAGATTTCACAGAAATTATTCTCAGTCATATTTTTTACTAAGCACCGGAGTGATATCTTTAACCTAAATTGATCAAACCACAGAAGAACAGTTCAAGGTCATTTGTTTCGTTTTTCGAAAAGCATAAAACGACATTTTGCTCCAGAATGAGTATGACGCGTCAAAACGTACCAGAGGTCTCTAGCTCTAATATTAACGGCGCTAAACGCGTTCAAAGTTTGTTCTTAAGAAAATCACTGTGATCATGAACTTTTACCTATATATGCCACTAACGAAACTATCCAAGCTATTTTAAATATATATTATGTGGTAAAGCAGGACCACCGTAAAGAAACAAACACACAAACAGATTTACCAAAAAAAAGAACATAGAAATATACGACAGAAGTCTTTAGATTAATTTCAGTAATAAACAAGTAAATAAATAAATTTACAAACCGAACATAGCAGTATACTGACAGAAGTTACCAACTTCTGTCAGTAATAAAGATATATGTTTCGGCACCAACGGGCTTCCGTACAATATACTACACAGGCAGCGTGAACGAATGTAGCTTGTTCGGCGACTGCACCCATCTAATATATCGACAACGCAATCGCATCGATGGCAGCAGGATTGTAAGGAATCTGAAAGGGGACGGGGGGGGGGAGGGTCCAGTGTCCAGTGTCGATTTCTCAAAATTATTCGAGTTGAATGTCGATTTTTCACTTAGTGTCGGTTTTTTTCTAAAATGCTGTGTCGATGTCGCTTTGTCAGATCCTTCCAACAACTTCCAACTAAATCAACGATATGTACAGAATATATAAGTTTGTAACGGTTATCTAGTGAAATATGTTATATACCTGTTTCGCAAATAATCGGATAAAATAGTTTTAATTATATGTGTAATAAATGCACAAGGACGAGCCACAGATGACCTATAACAAGCTGCAACCAAAAGAGCCCAAAGGCAGCTCGTCCATGCAAATATAAAGCATGAACTAACAGATCACCAGCATTGTTATATAGATACAGTGATCTTGGAGATTTCAATGACCCCCACAGGAGTGCATTCACGCCCTGGTAGGCAACGGACAAAAGACATTATGTCCCCCAAAGTTGACTCAACCTCAAAAAACAGCTCAGTTGTGGATCCAGCGGGGGGTGGGGGGGGGGCTACTGCGGCTTAAGCCCCCCCCCCTAACACCCCGTAGTCCAGCCGGAGAAGCCAACGCCCCCCCCCCCCCGACAGTTTCAGCTAGTTGTCAGTGGCTATACGTAGATAGCTTACCAATATTTAATGGAAGCGGCTGTACTATAACATAAAATCAATATTGACAGAATTCGTTTTGCTCATGGTTCTATTTAGGGAGCCTCTACTGCTAAAGGAAATGCTTTGCGTTTCAGGTTAAGGACAATTTATTATGGAATAGTTGCGCATAGAACGGGGTGTGAGGGGAGGGGGGGGGGTAGGGGCGAGGGGATCCACTTTTCTAAAAATGCTGCGATTACGACGGGGCGGGGAGGGGGGGGGGTAAACTCCAAAGATATAGTGCGCAGGGGTTTTATGCACAGCGGGAAGTAAAATCTGCATTGATATACGTCGTACTCGCTCACATGCATAGAACGGGGTGTGGGGGGAGGGGGTGAGGGCGAGGGGATCCACTTCTCCAAAAGTGCTGCGATTACGACGGGGCGGGGGTAACTAATTATTGCCCCGTGCCAAAGTCACGCTTGGATTCAATGTTTAGCTGCAGTTGGTCTAAAGTACGGACTTTACTAACGCATATTATGAATGATAAAACTGAAGTATTGACTATTCCAGGCAGCGCTTTATGTTATTTGAAGCGCATCGAATTTCGAATGGGCTGGAACTATACCGTGTAGGTTGACGTTGATTTCTTTTCGATCACGGGGGTGGAATGCACTTTCCCAATTCGCGTAGTTCTAAGTGTGACTTTACAGAATCATTTACATGCGTCAATCACAAGGGTCGAGGGAATGCTGGCTCCCGAATCACGAGGACAACTTTCGAATGACAAACATATTGACATCTGATGAACATTTAGTTAAATTAATGATTGATAATTATCATGTTACTCATTATATTATCATTGTATTTTGGTTATTAATTTGTTAGTATAATTTGTCATCATGATTATTTATTATACTTTGTCATTATCTTTACCATTATATTTTGCCATTATAAAGATGATTGCAATTATTATTATCAGTAATTACTTAGTTATGATTGAATAAAGCACTATTATCGGTACGTCTTCCACTCAACATACCGTTCCACGGACATTTCAGCATGTGTGTTTCGGGTAGCTCTGTTTGTTTTTATTGCGCTGACTGGGGATAAAACTCGGCGCTAATGATATAACTTCTATGTCCTATACAGCTAAAAGTGTAGGGGGGGTAGGTAGGGGGGCTGCAACCCCCCCCCCCCCCCCCACGCGCGAGGGAACCTGAACATACACCTGAACATACACTATTGGACTCTTGAAGTTTTCAGAGAGCACCTCCCCGCCCCCCCCCCCCTCCTTGGCAAATTCCTAGATTCAGATATCTAGATATATATATGCGGAACAACTGTAAGTATGTGCTATAGTTATGTGCCATCTCGTGTGCTGCCAAAAGTTTCAAGCTTTTTAACACTATCGTTGTACTCACTTTTGCACTTTCGCCTTTTGGTTCCTTGGCCTATCAGTTGGGAACTATATTCCACCAGCGTTTTCGGCACTTCAGAATGAATTGGATTAATATGCGTACACAAAACACTGACTATCCTTGAACCGTTATAAAACCTCTGGTGCTGGTGAAGCCATGTACCCAGAACGTCACTCTCGGTGAAGAGGTAGCCGCTGACTCACTCTCTACACATTGCACAATCTCACATAAGACTCAAAGATATATGGTCCGCCCGATGACAGTTGTGACCTACTTAGCCAAAACACTATAGGCAGATATAGGCAGATATAGGCCATCGTTAAATTCGCGTGGTTGGTTCACTGGAAACATAGTTCATACACCTATACTCCGACCATATTGTACACTATTATGGTAAGGAGAATGCTCATGTGACAGTACGGGGCCGGCGCAACAGCTCAGTGGGCTACAGCGCCCGCACTAAGTGATCACCTGAGAGCCTAACGGCACGTGGGTCGGTGGGTCGGTGGTTCGAGACCTGCTGTGGCCATGTCTGTGTGGTCGCAGGATAAAGATCCCATGTCTTCTTCGTAAAGCGTGGAGGGTTAGCCCCGGGGACATTGCTCCACTCTCCCTTCCTTAATTCTCCCATCGCAAGCTCCCCGCACGGTGGCGCTACGCAAACTAGTTTTTACCGCTGCTGTCGGCTGGGGGCAAAGTTCAAGATTCTTGAAAAAACGGTCAACTCAGCTGTAATTTCTTGCAACATTATAATTTTCAAGAATAGAACATAACAATGACGAGCTTTGTGTATTTAATACAGCAAAAAACATCTTGTACCCTTTCGAAAAAATTATAATTGTGACAGAACTCTTTCTTTTCATCACCTGATTTCATGTGTTATTAGGCTTAGGCTGGGTCCCAGCACAAATTTGTAGAAATGCGCGACGCATTTTTCCTATCCACTTGCGCAGCGCCGCCCTGGCGAGCGAGTGTGAAAATGCATTGAGGACGTAGGCAACAACAGAGATATAATGGAGCGCTAGCGGAGTGAGTCGAAGGCAGAGAGTGCTCCCATTAGGCTGGGAACCGGCCTAGAGCTGCTCGCAGCATACTAGGCCGGCAACTAGTAATAGACGATTTCCTACGAGCATGCGCAGTGCCGCCTAACGCGTCTGGCGCGTCGGTTGCGGGTCGGGATTAGAGGAACGAGCGCCGCACAGCCTTGAGCCGTATGAGCCCTCAAAACTTCTCCGTACTAAACTTATTCGATTCGTAGGACAACCAGTCTTTTTGTTCTTGAAAAATGGATCAGGATTAAGACAAATCATCAGAGATTGTAATACATGTAATACATATTCTTTTGTCTTTTGATCCCACGAAATGAATGAGTCATTAGTACCATACAATGTGCGGTCTTGAAGACAAAATGGCAGTCTTTGCAAATGTCCGCCATATGCCTGGAAGTATCCTTGTAATTTCCAATTCCTTCTTAAATTATTCACGCTAACAACATTTCATTTTCCAAGCCACTTAGATGGATCATTTATGTTGGTACTTTGATAGATACTTTTCTTGATTCTCGTTTACGTATCTCAACAAAGTTGAATTAGAATCGTCCAGTGAAGTTTGTTTACATTATACATGGCGCACATGGCGTTGTGGACACTGTAGCAGTGGCTGACGCTTCCACTGGCTGGCGCAGGGAGCGCTTAATTATTTATTCAGTGACCACGAAGCCGGAGATTCGGCGATAGGCCTGCATCTCTATCAACTGGTGGCCGCTGATTACATTCAGTAGTTGTTGTGTGTAGGTAGGCTCTGCATTTCTTTGTGTTTATGCATCTGTCATATGTTTTCAATACATGTGTACACACTTTGATTTGCAGGCTACCACAGCACTGACAGAAACATATAGATGGTGCCCCAGTCTCTAGCTGGCAGACATCGCTGCTTTTTAATTTTGGGCATATATAATTCCTCTATTTTGTACGTTACGATTCAGACATTTTCAAAAGATTTTTAAAGTTGCCGTATACCAGGTGATCGCGCAGCATTGATGTTAGTTACAAGTCAAAGATTGCACTCAGTGTGGTAGCTGTCAACAGATTCGATGGTCGCTGCCATGTTACTTTCCCCCCAATGACATTACAGAAGTACATTGGCTGGGGCCTTAAAGATTCTGGCAAACCTGCCCTACTGAAAACTGGTCCTTCCACATCCCTCCGCCCGTGACGCGTAAAAGTCGGTTCGAAAAGTCCAGTTGTGAAAATTAATGGTCCCTCCCCGCACGCTCTTCAGGAAAACAACAAAACCTGCAGTCCGCTCACAAACCACACGACGATTTAAACTCATGATAACAGCCGAAGAAAGCCGGTTGAGTCCATCTTGAATGAAATATCTGCATACCGTAGACGTTTATCTTGCTCAAAGTGGTAAATTGATGTACATAAATCGATCATCACTAATAGAAAACACTGGCATTGTGTACGAGGGGTCTATTCTCTTTGAGGAAATCCGCCCCGCGTGCGTGTTAAACGGCGTCAATCGCGCGCTCCAGGTTTTGGGTCTCGACCCGCGACCCTGGTGTTTCTCGCTGCCGATAGATGGCGCAGTAGTTTAGGAAATCGTCTATTGGTCGAGCGCCAGTGGTCGTGCAGATGCTATGGCAAGCCGAAATGAATTTTCATATCTTCAAGAAATTAACCGTAAAATTGTTGTATACATGTCTTTACATGAGTTGGACATATGTCCTATTATTTAAGAACATATTACAATGTGAAGTAAATTGGATAATAATTTGGATTTCACATAGCATATGAAACATAGAGATTAGGAATAGAGAGACAATGAATTTGTTTGCCGGGAGGAGGATATTTTGGCAAATATTATACGAAGCTGAGGTCGTCCTCGTCGTCATTACTGGTTATCATTGTGTTGACGAAGCGGAAACATTGCCTATTTTCCGTGATAGTTCAGCGGCTAAACGACAAATGAGGTCGAGTTGTGCATTTGGTGGTAAAAGCATGAAAGTTAGCACACTTGTCCTTAATATCCTTGTATTTAAATTTAGCTAATGTCAAGTCGACTTTACCCCTGGCGGCTTTGGACGGGCAAAACTACCCAAAAAAAGCTCAATATCTCGCAAATCGACGATCGACCTAATATTTTATGTTTATGCATAGGTTTTCGGGGTCGCTGAATTAAACAGAAGATATTTGTGTGTATCTAGGTGCAACGCATCCCCTAGTTCCACGATGGCGGACAAAGGCCAGCAAACATGCTCAATATCTTAAAAACTAAGAGGCGCAGGGTCCCTATATAGGGAAATGGCTGATGCGTTGTTCTTGAATATCCAGTGAGGACTTGCTTTTACCTTTGCTTACACAAAAACCTATGGACAGACATCAAAATAACAGTTTTATCCTTCTGATTGTGAGTCCAAGATATCGCTTATAATTGGTGACATTGTCCACCATTTAAAAACATGGCCGCCGGGGATCAAATCGGACTCGACAATTAACTAAATTCGATTAGACATGAATTTGTAACATGTGAGCCAAATTTCATCCTTTTACCACAAAATGACATGACATCCTGTAGTACAATTCGGTAATACTCCATGTGTTTAATGGTCAGCCAGAAAAGATCTAAAACACACGTTCATTATTGAATTGTAGTATTGCAAAGGAGGGAAGACGGACGCGCACGCACGCACGTACAAACGTATGTAACTGTTTTCTTTCTTTTTCATCATTTAAAACACGTGCTAAGGCGTCTGACACGTACCCGCAATCTCGAACTTGATCATGTTCATACTCTCCTCTCCGCAAGGTCTCACGATCAGTTGCATTCATCAGTCAATTAAATTCCACTTTGGCTTTCCATGGTTTCGAGGTCAGACCCCCGTCTTATACAAGGCAGCATTCATAGAATGGACTTCCGGTCATGCGCACTCTACTCGCCAGGCAGCGCACCAAGCGCAGGTGAAAACTAACGCACGTGGCCCAACCATTTGCATGCGTTCCGCTCTGCATGATTCTCCACCGTACCGGACGCCGTACTTTCCCTATATATATATATATATATATGCAAATAAGATAACGCCAAAGCAGTGCAAGGTCTGGGCGTGCTCCAGCCACAATATGCAAGACGGGGGGGGGGGGAACCTCCCCTCCCTTTTTGAGGAAGAATGTTATTTTTCAATGCAAAATTTAGGCCAGCTGAGGTGTGGACACCCCCCCCCCCCCCCGCCTTTTTGTTGTTCCCCCCCACCCTTCGGTCGCAAGTTTTTATTGGACTTCCCCCTGCCCCTCTTTTCTAATTCTTGTATCCACGCTGGAGGTGGGGGGAAGACTATCTCTTGGCGATCATTTCCAGCTTGGGTCACACATATATTGGCGCTGCAATGGGAGCAATATTATTTAGCAGAGCACCCCCCCCCCCCCTAGACCAGTGAATGCAAAATTAAGGGGTTTTTCTATCTCGTCAAGGGTTTTATTTTTTCTTTGCCGAATTTAGGGCAAGCATTATTGTTAGCGAGGAGTCAAAAATCATTTGATCTATAGAGCATTATATAACTTTTTTTAGCCACCCCCCGCCCCCCTCAAAAAAGAAAATCCCTTAAAGAAAGTATTTTGTATCATTTCAAGGTTATCTCTTCTGTGCTAAATTAATTTTCAAGTATGTTCTTCTCTCAACAAATGGGATACCCGCTGGATTAATTCTCTCAACAAATGGGGATACGCACTGGATTAATTCTCTCAACAAATGGGGATACCCACTGGATTAATTCTCTCAAAAAATGGGGATACCCACTGGATGAATTCATTGTGTCTAATATTAAAATTCAAGCAATTCTGTCAAGTTCAATGCCAGCTTCTTTTTTGCGGGGGTGATGGGGGTGATACACATTCTAAGATCTGAGAACATGGACCTAAAAACATCAGAGATCTCAGATCAGACATCAGGAAAAATCAAATATCACACATGAGAGAAACATCTGAGATCAAAGATACTGCCTTTACATATCTAAGATCAGAGACCAGAGGTTTGAAAAAGATCAGCGAACGTGCCAATCAAAAAAAAAGACCAGAGAACTAAGCCACCCTGTTTCACCCCCACCCCCACCCCCCTTTTTGTTAGGGAGAGAATTTTCTGTCAAGTGCAATATAGTTTATTTTATATCCACAAATTGAGGGCAAGAGAAAATGTCTTCGGCTGCATGACTTGTATGGGTCTATTCTAACGCTTTCCAGTTCTCATGGACTTGCAATCATAAGGACCTGTAAATACAATTATATGTATCAAGTATAACAGTTGAAACATTTACAATAAATGTCTAAGGCTACTATACAACCTGCAATTTAGCAATTCTGAAAATGGCGTCCATTCGGGCCTGGGACCAGAAATACTACATTTGGTGCCGATGGAGACGAACCTGGGTTGTCGGAACCACCCAGAGCCACATCAGCTATTCTGAAGCACTGGGTGCAATGTTGGATACATGTAGATCACTTCGGCGAAGGTTGATGGTTCAAATCAAGCCAGGCGGGTATAGTAACTTTCGGCGTCCATTCGGGCCTGGGACCAGAAATACTACAAGATAATCAACTAACCAGGCAAGCAGATCTCCTTCGATACCAAAAGATTCCACTTTATGGAGTAAACCCAAGTGGTATACCTTGTCGAACGCTTTAGATATATCTAAAAATACAACACATACATGGTCGCCAGTACTGGTATCAACACCTGAGTGTTGCGCCACGTAAGTAGCTCACTTTCGGCACAGTGGTTGAAAACAGCTTTAAATACCAACCTTTCCATTACTTTACCAGTGCATGATAACAAGGATACTGGCCTGTAGTTATTGCGTAGATGCCTCTCACCAGATTTAAAGATGGGCGTTATGTTGGCTTTCTTCCATGCATCGGGTACCTTATTGGTATCTAGGGACATTTGGAAAAGGTTAGCCAAAGGTTTGCTTATGGATTGTGCCGTCGAACGTAGCATTCGATTACTAACACCGTCAGGCCCATTAGCTTTACTTATGTCGAGTGACGATAAAACTTTGAAAACCTCATCTTGGGTAAAAGCTATGGTAGAAATTCTCGCCGTGGTTTTAAATAGTAACGGTGGTAGCGCAAAGCCAGCACATGGCTCGAACAGCGATGAATTTCCAGCGAAGAATTCGTACTCACTCCACTCCTTTTTGTCAAAGGAGTGGAGTGAGTACTGTCACCATCTATTATGGCTGGGATACCAAGGCTCGTTTTGCTGCCATATAACCTCTTTGTTAACTTAAGCATTTCCTTGGAAGTAATGTCTGGATATTTTAATCGTTGCGTTAAGGATGCATAAAATTCGTCATACGCTGCTTAATAGCAAACTTTACGAACTGTACGAACCTGCTTAAATATATCAAAGTGGTCATCCCTTCAAGTTCGCGAGAAGAGTCGCCACAATCTACTTCGTTTTCTAATCAGACGTTTAACATTTCCAGTCATCCATTCTTTATATCTAGGTCTTACTGTTGAATGGTTTGGAACATAGGCATTTGAAGTATTGCTAAACAGAGTTGTGAAATAATACTCAGCGTCGTTAACATCATCAGATAATTCTGTACCCATATTTAATGGAGCTTGCTGTAAACTTGTGTTTAGACCTTCCATATCAGCCGCACAATAATGGTATTTTTTTCGCTGGAATGACCTTTCTTTAGGATATGAGTTTTAATTTAAAAAACACCGCGCTGTGGTCTAGGCTACATACCAGTGGCAGTGTACCGCTGTCCGTTACATAGGCAGGGGCGTCAGTTATTACCAGATCTAAGATATACCCACGGTGACCGGTAAACCGTGTTGGTTCATATATGAGTCCACTAACCATATCAGAGATCCACCAGATCGGCCCGATCGGCCATACCATTAAAGGGTACACCCCCCCCCCCCCCACTGCCTGCTGTTTTTCGCCTGAATTTAAATCTATAAATCATAATATATTATCATCACTCACCCGCAAGCCATTTGCGCCATGTGTGTAATATGCCGATAACCCGATTTTAACGCAAATTAACCGGGATTCATCTGGTTGAACAAGTTTGTTACAACGACCAGGGATATACCATGAAGATCCGAGTATAACGCTTGCAAGCCGTGTATGAATATATCGAATTATGCGGTCGCATTTAATTCCATGTGGTGAAAAAAAATACCTAGACTTTGCGAATATTTCACATTCTCGGGTATACACTGACTGAGGTACGCACTCACTACGGGATCTGATCAAGATCTCAGGACGCTGGGACGCTCCATCATGTTGCCGCATCATATGTCTGTGCTGTGTAATTTCCGCCAGAAAGTCTTCACTCTCTTCAAACAAATTCAGCAAAAGCTGTCCCTAGCAAAATTGACCATTAAAATTTAAAGCGTTTATAAGAATTATAACCACAATATCAGGTAAACAATGTACATATTAGTGGTTAGATAGTTGATAAATCTGAATGCACCTCGACTCGAACTGTCAGCTTGTCCGACCGGCCTCCGTGAAAGGGGAGGAAATTGAGCCAAAGACTAAATTAAAGGTCTCCTCGTGGAATATAAGTGTCATTTTATTATAAATGACGTATCCATAAGCATGATAAGGTAAATGTGCAATATTCACACACAAATATATCATAATTTATGTCCCTCGCCATTCATCACGTCCATCACCATTCATCTGTCCATCACCACTCACTATGTCCATCAACCATTCCCCTGTCCATCACCATTCATTATCATAATTGGTGTCCCTCGCCATTCATCACGTCCACCACCATTCATCTGTCCATCGATCACCATTCATCTGTCTGTCACCATTCATCTGTCCATCACCATTTAATATATCCATCACCATTCATCTGCATATCACCATTCATTATCATAATTTTTGTCCCTCGCTATTCATCACGTCCATCACCATTCATCTGTCCATCACCATTCATTATGTCCATCACCGTTCATCAAATCCATCGCCATTTATCTTTCGATCGATCACCATTCATTATATCCATCCCCGTTCTTATGCCCACCACCATTAATCTTTCTACCACCTAGCCTCGGGAGACCCACTCTGTTCCGCCGTTGGGTCTCGGTTCCAGCCTGGGTTTTGCACGGGGACTTTTAAACAAAATAGGCGCATTTGGAAATTCTGAATCATCTGGAGGCACACTGGGGTTAAATATCACATTTTTGTATAGAGCAATCTTTTAGCTATCGAATTCTTCCAAGCAATCAAAAAGATTTATCACCTGTATGTGTGTTTGCAAGACGTTTTACGGACCACCAACATCCGAACAGGGCGCCATATCTGTTTTGGCGCATGCTGGTACCTGGTGAATGCAACTTGGTTCCCAGCCTACGACTCTTCGCTAGATGACGCTGGCAGACGGGCACTTTACAGTTAAAGACAATAGCAGCGCCCTCTCTCACAGAGAAATTCAAAGTTTGGAACCAGGCTGCATTCACAGGCACCAGCACGCGCCAAAAACAAGTATGGCGCCCGGTTCGGACGTTGGTGCTTCGTAAATTATCTTGCAGACACAGATACAGATGATCAATCTTTATGACTGTTTGGAAGAATTTTTTGATAGGTAAAAGATTAATCTATACAAAAATATGATATTTAGCCCCAGTGTGCCTTCAGATAATTCAGAATTTCCAAATGCGCCTATTCCGTTTAAAAGTCCCCGTGCAAAACCCAGGCTGGCACCGAGACCCAACGGCGGAACAGAGTGGGTCTCCCGAGGCTATCTACCACCATGCATATGTCCATCATCATTCAGCTGTTTATCACCATTTGTCATGTCCACCAATCTCCTCGGTCATGTCGTGAGTCATATTAGGGAACGTTATGATAATGGTTAATATGGCTTTCATATGCAAAATATTTCTCCTGAAAATGCTACACTGTTAAATCACTAGCGGCCGGTGGGCGATAAGATAAAAATCAAAACGGTAAAC
Source organism: Arenicola marina (assembly GCA_964019135.1). Taxonomy (NCBI): domain Eukaryota; kingdom Metazoa; phylum Annelida; class Polychaeta; family Arenicolidae; genus Arenicola; species Arenicola marina. The sequence goes on along the minus strand of OZ025253.1, from coordinate 8,780,185 downwards.
AATCTGATCTTTTTCGTCCAGCTTAATGACAATTTATGGATCTACAATTACGGCCATTCTGCATACAGAGTTTTACTGGGGAGACGCCGCAGGGATTCATAACTATGCGGTAGGTCAACTAAGTGCCAGGAGAGCCAGCTTCCCTGGGGGGGGGGGGGGGGGGGCGCTACATTATTTAGCCAGGAAAGACAGTGTCAGTGACAAAAATGTGTCTTCAAAAAATGTACTGGAACTTATATATTAATTCAGCTATTCTGGTACATTGAGATTAATATTAAAAATAAATCCTACATTGGCTTGCCATAATGCAAATCTATGGCAGGATAACTATAGTCGCTATATATTAATTCAGCTATTCTGGTACATTGAGATTAATATTAAAAATAAATCCTACATTGGCTTGCCATAATGCAAATCTATGGCAGGATAACTATAGTCGCAACGGAAATTCTCCAGACAACAAAATTTCCTGTTTACAAGACCATATTCACTGGTTCGAAGAAAGAAATACTTTCTGTGTGAACTTCAAATCGGGGCCTAATAAATGTATGTCAACTCACGTTTCCTGAGACACTTGCAAATAAACTATAAGCAAATATTGCTTTGCCGCACTTCGAAGCAGCCGATCAGCTTAATGGCGCCATTTACTGTTTAATGTGACGTCACTGGGCGATACCATTTATATCTTTGTAAGGTGTCATAGATTTGAATTCCTTTACAGTGTTTTATCATTAACTCTGTTTTTAAGCATTGACGCATACCTAAAGTGATCCCAGAGTGAACTTGAAATCAGTTTAGTATCAATTGAGGCTAAACTTGAATTCATTGCGCAAAAGCAAATGCCTCATGCAAAAAGTGGGTACAGCAGGTCAACCACTACCCCCTGACCATTGCATTCAACCTTGGTACCCTTGTCAAATGATGCGATGGACTTTGTCAACCTGACCTAGATTTTGATCCAATCAGTTGGCAGTTAGATGACCTTTACATTTATATTACTGACAAGAGAACGATAAAAACAACATCGTCTGCTCTATTAAATAGCATGGCAGGTCATGTATTGTGAGGATATATAATCAAACTGCAGATTGGATAAATAAATATTCAGATAGGCCCCAGTTCATAGGTAAGGAATATGCATAGATCTTGGAGAGTAAACAAATAAGTCACAAATTTTGAAGTCTGGAGAGTTTCCGTTTTGATTATATATCATGCACATGCTTGTGGCATACCAGTCACAACTACTCAGTATTATAGCTGTGACAAAGTCTCGAATTCCAGCAAGTTTCATTGATGTATACAGCTTGTCAGGCAGTAGCGAGTCACTTTTATCTCAGGCTTCATTGAGAATGTTTCATGAGGAGCTGGTACATCATTTTAGGCTCATACTTTTCAGAAATTCATGCTCTTTTCATGTGTAGTGAACTTGATCATTCTTCTGCAACAACTTGTTTAAAAATGGGCCATGTTGTAGGAAACTGTATTAGGCAGTAACGGATCACCTTAGGCAGTAGTGGATCACGCCATCTTGCGGTATGTTTTGACAGTGAAGCAGGTATCTTAATGCAGGTACTGCTCAGAAATCTGCAATCAAGTTGTCAACGATTCAATATTAGATATGCGTCACTGATCCGCTACTGCCGATAAAGCAGTAAACACAATTTGGATGACAACAGCGATTCTGCTTTACAGAGGTATCTGATTATTTTCTTGAAGTTTCAAGGTATATACAGCTATAGAAAACTTACCTTAGTTGTGTACAGATGTATCCACTTTAGAAAGAGTAGCCTGTTGGAATGGAAGTTGCTATTTCGCATGAGAACTCACGAAGCAAAGAGCTCGCTACCGGAAGTGCATTTGAGGTCAGGCACTAAAGTCAGTGGTCAATATAACAATAGTGCTAAGTTAATTAGTAGCCTGCCAATTTTCATTACCCGCCAGAGGCCGCATAGAGGCAGAGGGCGGATAATGAACTTGAAGGGCTTCTACAGCTTGATGAAGGGCCAATAAAATGCCTTAGGCTGTGCAAAACTCGCGCTATTACTATTTTTACGAGGTAAATCTCAACTTAAGGCGTTGACTTGTCTCTGCTTCTTTGGTTTGATTTTCCGCATGCAACAATCAAAGTAAAGCATTTTGAGACTGACTGTCTGCAAATCGCAATCCTTTCCACACATAGTTGGCCAGTCACCTCTTTGATGCCATATATCGTTGCCAAGAAACATGGCATGTGCAACTAGGCAACTAGTCAGGCCATTTAAAGCTATAACCACAATTCTGTTGGGCATGACGTCATGTTTCATTGTTCTATGCAAATGTCGCTATGGCAATGATTGGCGATTGCATGGGCAGCAGGGCGGTTCGGGTCAGAATACAGCATTTTAGCCGCCTTCTGATTTAATGCTATTGTACTAGTTAACATGACCACCAACCATGCAAAGAAAAAAAACATGCATGCATATATAACATGCACTCTTTTCCATTTCCCCAGCGGAGGTTGATTTCCGATAGATTTCACCGGCTCATAACAATATTGGATTCAGATATAGATTTTGTCATTTTTTTTATGAGTGTGTTATTTTAAAAGCTCGCTATGCTAGCTATAAGCTTAGTCGAGAACTGAAATTGTGACAAAAAAGACAAAGTCCCAGTGCTGCCTATAATATGTAGTTTTCTGGAAATGGTTCTGGGTGCATCTTTAAAGGCTAAAGTTGGGGTGTGGCTTCTAATATGTATGCAGCTTCACAAAGGCAGTTTACGGTAAATCAGGTGACATTTATACACAAGTAAAAATAACAGCCAATACTTGCTGACTGATAATTATATATAGGTTTTAAAAATATTGAGATACTAATGACAGGGACTTGAAAAGATATTCAGTTATAATCTACATAAATTTTAATTTGTTAACCATAAAGAAAGCCAACATCTTTAGCCAGCATAGTCTCTACTGCATGCTGTCATATGACAACAAGGGATATACATAGATCCAGTATGCTACTTAGTCTATATCCATTACAGTCACATTGTTATCTTAGGATATCTCACATCTTTCACTTACAAACAAGTCCATAGAAAGAGGCAATATTGATAATTATACTTCTATCAAATTAATTATTGCATATACTTTAATTTGTGTCATAACAATATAAATATTTCCATGTTGCATCTTTTCTCTTATAGAAATATATGTGTGAAAGGCTGATATATTCTTAAATTTGACCTGTTTATGCTTTTATCAGTATTAATGCATCAGCATCAACAGTTTATATTGTATGTTATTCAACAGCTTCGGTCAAGCCTAGCTCATCAATGTGTATAGATTTATAAACTTATCATATATAACTGACTAACTTTGAGTTATAACAAAGTATTATGATGTAATTCTCCTTAATTCAATTAAGATATCTTATAACTAAAGTTCATTACAAAATAAGCAAGTGTATACCAAGTGTATACTTATAGAAATACTTACGATCAGTGATCCAAAATACTGAACATCCAATTTAAATAAATAATAATGTTTTTTCTTTACCCTTTGATATTATCCACTACTGATCATATATAATGCAATTGGTATGTAGCATGCACTATAGCCTTTTACCTTCCTTATTTTCAGATGCGATGAAACCGGAGCTTAGTTTGGGTATAAAGACTATGAAGCATCACCTCAGCCATCCTCATTCAACATAAACTAGTGACACTGGAGAATAGAACCAACTATACTGCAGAATGGTTTACCGCCCATATTCCAAAATATGGTTTGGTGCTATGTCACCTGACAATATCACCGTGACACATATATATCACTACTGAAAGCAGGTCAAGCCTGTAGCTAGGTCAGGATGGGTTTGGCAAGTGTGCTATGCAGCCGGAACTTCTTGATTCTGATATCCTTGCTTGTTGTGGCGGCCATGTGGCAGATCAGCATGCCGTCACCGGCCATCCACTCCATCATGTACAAAACCCACCAGAGTATCTCCAACCTGAAGAGTATCAATATGATCTCCAGCTCGATGACGTCACAACACAACGACGTCGACCTGGACCAATCCTATTTGGAGATGTTGGGCTTCACCAAGAAGCCGAAACTGTACCGGGAACTGGATGCCGACTCGCACGGCCAAGTACCTGTTATCGTCACTGAGGTGTCCAACGCTAACTTCGAGCAAGCTATCAGCCTGTTGGAGTCAGTTCAGAAGCACATGGAAGACAAAGAGGTGGTCATGTTTGACATCGGCTTGGGCTCCTATGAGTTAGTCAGCGTAAGTTACTCTTCATCTTTCAATGATAGATTTACAAAGGATATAAGGGGTCGGTCACCACGTGGCCTAGTTGGTTTCGTGCTCGTTCGGTTGTCGAGCCTGTCCGTCGAAGCGGCTGGTGCGTGGTTTGACCCCTACTTGTGCAAATGGGTCCATCTTCCATGTTAGAACCCCCGAAATGTATTATTGTAGTAAACGCTGGGCGTGAGTAATACTTGAGCAATGCTGAAACAAAGGTTCGCTATTACGTGGATGAACGACCTGCAAATGGTTTGTATTTGACAACAATGTCATGTATTTCATCGCAAAGGATATGGGGTTAAGCCCGGAGACCTCCTCTTCCTTGATCCTTCCCATTGTCGGCATATGACGTACAATTTTTTTTTTTTATATTTTTATCCTACTTTAAACCACGAAGCCAAGAGATATTACTGGCACTGATGTTATCATCCTTTAGCACTCCGTGTTAACATGAACCATTTTACACAGTTAACACGTGACCAGTCAACAAATTATCCACAGCAGTTTTCTTGTTCAATACTTTTAATGCGGTGTTAAGCTTTATGTGGAATATATTATAACAATATTACCAGCTTTGTAAACACTTGCAATTTGTTTCGAACACGATTACTTGGATTGAAGTATAACTATCTATTCATGTGATTCCCAAACTGTTCAATATTTGAACGATGCAATGTATTAGTTTTACCCTTGTATCTATTTGTGCGACATGGATTCTCCGCTTGTTAGCTGCATTCGAAACATGCTTCATCGCACCATATTGTCCCCGTAGGGTTCTTGGCCCAATTAATTTAGCCTTAATATGTGCAATGAGTACATTTCGTGTCTGTTTTGTTTCCAGCTACAGAAGCGCTGTAACGAGACCAGTCACTGCGCTGTGAAGCCGTTTGAGTTTGATAAGTTCCCTGCGCACATCAGAAACCGTAACATCAAGGCATACAGACCGATACTTATTCAGGTATGGCGTGGAATGTTGGAGTAATTCACATGAAATACATTTGTGACGATATTATACAAGAGAGCCCTTCCTGATAGTAGATCTTGTTATGTGACCTCGATACATAATAACGCACAAATTGTTTAATAACTGGGTTTGTTAGCTAGGCGATATAAAAAAATAAATACAAGTGATTAATTGTTTAGTGTTTTCATAAATAATTTGAAAGTTTTGAGCACAGTATTCTAGTGTTGAAGCATACTTAGGTTTTTATAGCTACGTTTACGTTGCAAATATGCTTCGAATTTCGCTGTGGCACATAATATATCGGAAGACCTTATGTCTGTGACATCATATTATGTGGTTATTTTGCTTTCTGTAGCAAGCCTTGAACGAGTACCGAGCCGTTCTGTGGACCACAGCGGAGGAAGTATTCGTCAGCGGGGACATTAATGCCGCGCTGGCCATCGCCAAGCGCGTGGGAGTCGTGGCCTGGCCCGCGCTCAACCCGGACCCCACCTCGGCGCTCACCCACCCCAAGATGTTCAAATACTTCGGCACGGACGCCAGTAACTACTTCTTCCAGCGGATGGTGGGCACGGAGCACCTGTTGATCTACAACACGGCCTTCATCCACGCCAAGGTCATGTTGCTGTGGGTGCAGTGCGCTCTGCGGACGGAGTGCGTGTGGCCGCTGGGCGCCCAGCGCGCGGGCTGCCGGGAAATCCGCAAGCCTCGCTACGTGTACTCGGGGTGTCATCACTGCGACGCCTCGGCCCTCAGCGTCGTCCTCGGCCTGCTCTTCAACTTTGGGGAGGGCGGCTACCCCTACATGACCGAGGTCCAGGTGTTTGGCCCTCACGACCCGGCCGAGGCGGAGGCCGAGTCGGGCCTGATGGCCGGCGCCGGCCGGAGAGACAACGGATCTCATAAGATATCACCCATGCAGATATATTAGACAAAAATAGGGAAGTGCTGAATATCCCGCCGCTGTATTTTTTTACGAGGCGTTGTGTTGCGTTGTGATACGAGTTAGAAACAACTCTTCCAGGGTGGTAGAGCAAGCGGATTGTCTCGGGGTCCCAGTGCGAACACATTGTTAAGATCTCATTTCGTCTCGCCGAAACATACTTTTGGGTGTAACTCCTTCGCCTTGTGTGAGCGATAATGGAGATGAAAGCCACCCATCCCTGTACATACGGACAACCAGTGATGAACTGATCTGTGACTGATATTGGCTGACGTTGGTACTCATCATCCTGCACTTGACTGCAGATCAGATAGATCCTGGGTTCGAATCCCTAACCTGGGCACCCGTTCATCCCGTCACGGGATGCTCCGTGACCCAGTTAAAACACCAATTAATTTCATTTCCTGCAACGATGGGAAGGCGGCTTAGCCTACCGATCAGCAGTTCTAAATATCACAATACCCGCTCAAAGGTGATATTTAAAACATGTAGCATATTACATATATGTATTGTTATGTCTGACGTATTCCGCGGGATTATTGATTCGCACCCACCTCGATACTCATTAAGTCAAATTAACCCTTACTCTTCAGATTACATTTAACGCATTAGTTCTGTTTTTGCTGTTACAAACAGAATGCTCGAAAGCCCCTGCATTGTATATATGTATATGATACATTTATCTCGAACATGGGTCATACACGGATAATGTGACTTTTTGTTTCTGGTATTTATTTATTATTTTACTTTAGCGCCATAGCAATTCCCTGCGAATTCTAATATAGCCGCGATGAAATGTTTGTATGGAGGTGGCTATGGTAGTTACCGGCTTTTCAGTGCACGTGAGTGTATCTGTATGTGGAGCATGAATAGCAGTCAAAACGTTATGAGATTGGTACGAAGTCTTATGACCCACTGTGCACAGCCTGGTGATAGTACCTTAAGTTACGACCATACCAAGATGGCGGCATATGTTTTCTCGCTGTTACTTAAAAATTATCTCGATAGGTGATATTTCGAGGATGCCTATGGATCACAGAAGATGCAGCGCTGATATAGTGGAGTTTACATCCAATTTAAATTGCGTTGTGTTGGTCTTGTCACGTACAATAATAATCGAAGATTAATTGGTAGAAATTGTCGCTAGACATTGTATTTAATGTAGAGGAATATGTCACTTTGCTTGCCTTACTGTCGCCTTGGTGAGGTGCTAAGCCACGTGAGTACCGGTAATTTCGTCTCCCTGGCTCAGACGGGCACTCATCACCTCCGCCTAAAACCCCCCTCAATCAGGGTGTTTTGAAGCCCAGCCGCACTTTCGTGCATGGCATAGATTTCGCTATTGCCTGATACATAGATCTAACTTTGGACATTTGTTTTCAGGGTTGACCATATACAGCTGACTTGTATGGGCAATGTAGTTTTACGTTTCTGGGAACCACAATATGCTAACATACTACCCTGTCAAGGAGAGAGAAACAATTGTTTACACAATGGCGATTTGATTTACACAATAGCGATTTGATTACACAACGGCGCTATGTATACACAAAATATTGATGATCTACGTTTGTTGCTTCATGATAAAGAAGTTTGTGACCGTAGTATGAAAACTGTGTTTGAGGTCGGGAAATGAAGATGCTTGTATATGTATGATGAAGTGTTTGTGGCTGTACAATGAACTGTTTGTATATGTATGATGAAGTGTTTGTGGCTGTTCAATGAACTGTTTGTATATGTATGATGAAGTGTTTGTGGCTGTTCAATGAACTGTTTGTATGTGTATGATGAAGTGTTTGTGGCTGTTCAATGAACTGTTTGTATATGTATGATGAAGTGTTTGTGGCTGTTCAATGAACTGTTTGTATATGTATGATGAAGTGTTTGTGGCTGTTCAATGAACTGTTTGTATATGTATGATGAAGTGTTTGTGGCTGTTCAATGAACTGTTTGTATATGTATGATGAAGTGTTTGTGGCTGTTCAATGAACTGTTTGTATATGTATGATGAAGTGTTTGTGGCTGTACAATGAACTGTTTGTAGATTTATGATGAAGAAAAAGTCCGTAGCTGTAGAATGAAGTGTTTGTTGTATAATCAAGATATTTGTGACAGTACTATTAAATATTTGCTGACAATACAATGAAGAACGTGTCCTGTCAAATATACCATGAAGGTGGTTGTGAAGTGCGTTTATGCGTGCATGGTTAATGCTAGTCATTGTGGTTGTGAAGTGCGTTTATGTGTGCATGATTAATGATAGTCCTGTGGTCGTGAAGTGTAATTTGTGGCAATGCGATAGACAGATACACCGCCCAATCACCAGAGCGAAGAATGTTTTCCAGATGACAAAAGTCTTGTCCCGGTATAACTGGATAAGGAGAAGAGAAGGAGCATGGTAAACACAAATGTGTGCTTACCTTTTAAAGTATAATAGAGATAGGCACTTCCTTTTCAGTCAAACAAGAAGATGTCTTGGGTTGGCGGAAGGGGCAAGGGTTGCATAAGCGTAAATAAAGATGGTCCCCATGTCGCCTGCCACTTTCAGTATACGTTTTAAGACGGTCGACCGTACATGACCGAACATTGCTTGACACCTTTCTTGAGCTATTTCATCTAACATACCTGCATTATAAGTAACATTTCATATACATCGGTTTAGGGTATACACGTTGCATTTTGATACGAATAATACTTCTTGGGAATACAACTGCGCAAACATTTGATAAAATCAATGCTACGGTGGGCAACATACTACTGCATGTGAGTAGTATCTAATACAAATATAAAATTCATACTCCTGGGTAAATTATTGTATGTCCAAGACTAGTTAGTTTCATTTTGTATTTCGTTTGACTTTGTATTGTGTACTTAGGCCCGATGGCCTTGAAAACTGAAATTAAAAAAATCTAACTCCATAATCGGTCATGTTGGTCTTTGGGTCCCCCCATCTGATTGGTGCGTGTGTCACGTCAGACCAAGTCTCCCCCCATCTGATTGGTGCGTGTGTCACGTCAGACCAAGTCTCCCTCCACCTGATTGGTGCGTGTGTCACGTCAGACCAAGTCTCCCCCCATCTGATTGGTGCGTGTGTCACGTCAGACCAAGTCTCCCTCCATCTGATTGGTGCGTGTGCCACGTCAGACCAGGTCTCCCTCCACCTGATTGGTGCGTGTGTCACGTCAGACCAAGTCTCCCTCCATCTGATTGGTGCGTGTGTCGCGTCAGCCCAAGTCTCCCTCCATCTGATTGGTGCGTGTGTCACGTCAGACCAATCTCCCTCCACCTGAATGGTGCGTGTGTCACGTCAGATCAAGTCTCCCTCCATCTGATTGGTGATTGTCATGTCAGACCAAGTCTCTCTCCATCTGATTGGTGCGTATCACGTCAGACCAAGTCTATCCCCATCTGATTGGTGCGTGTGTCAAGTCAGCCCAAGTCTCCCGCCATCTGTTTGGTGCGCGTGTCACGTCAGACGACGCCTCCCCCCATCTGATTGGTGCGTGTGTCACGTCAGACGGAGTCTCTCCCCATCTGATTGGTGCATGTGTCACGTCAGACCAAGTCTCCCACCATCTGATTGGTGCATGTGTCACGTCAGACCAATCTCCCTCCACCTGAATGGTGCGTGTGTAACGTCAGATCAAGTCTCCCTCCATCTGATTGGTGATTGTCACGTCAGACCAAGTCTCTCTCCATCTGATTGGTGCGTATCACGTCAGACCAAGTCTCCCCCCATCTGATTGGTGCGTGTGTCAAGTCAGCCCAAGTCTCCCGCCATCTGTTTGGTGCGCGTGTCACGTCAGACGACGCCTCCCCCCATCTGATTGCTGCGTGTGTCACGTCAGACCACGCCTCCCCCCATCTGATTGCTGCGTGTGTCACGTCAGCCCAAGTCTCCCTCCATCTGATTGGTGCGTGTGTCACGTCAGACCCCGCCTCCCTCCATCTGATTGGTGCGTGTGTCACGTCAGACCGAGCCTCCCTCCATCTGATTGGTGCGTGTGTCACATCAGACCAAGTCTCCCTCCATCTGATTGGTGCGTGTGTCTCGACAGACCACGCCTCCCTCCATCTGATTGGTGCGTGTGTCTCGACAGACCACGCCTCCGCCCATCTGATTGGTGCGTGTGTCACGTCAGACCCCGCCTCCCTCCATCTGATTGGTGCGTGTGTCACGTCAGACCGAACCTCCCTCCATCTGATTGGTGCGTGTGTCACATCAGACCAAGTCTCCCTCCATCTGATTGGTGCGTGTGTCTCGACAGACCACGCCTCCCTCCATCTGATTGGTGCGTGTGTCTCGACAGACCACGCCTCCGCCCATCTGATTGGTGCGTGTGTCACGTCAGACCCCGCCTCCCTCGATCTGATTGGTGCGTATCACGTCAGACAGCTTTTATGACGAGCGCTCACCTCCGTTGATCATAATCAATACTGCTGCACTGCAGGAAACGGATATGAAGCAAAACGACCACATTGGCTGAACTTAACTGGGGGACCGCGCCAAATTTTAAATGTCATTTTGAAGGCTGTCAACGATTAGCCGTTGTGCACAATGGAGAAAGATGTGTATGTAAGGACAATATAATTATTATTTTTATTGCAGCCTGTGAAGCTGAGAGGATTGACAGAAAATGATGTTTGGGTATCAAGTGAAATGAAAAAATAAAGTAAAGTAGTCTAACGTTTAAAGGTAGAATTATCAATTTACTAAACATAAACTAACACTGATCTCGGTCCAAATTTACTTAGCTCTAAGCAAAAAACAGTTTTCTCGTCGCAAAGCGGTATGTATCCACGGTAGTCGTGGGGGCGGGGGGTCTACGGGAGGGGGGCAACGCCTCAGTTCACGGTACAGTTTGCAATGGAAAGGTGTATCATTTTTAGTTTAAAAAAAGGGAAAAGAGACACATGGGTGTGTGTGGGAGGAGGGGGCACCACGCCTGTCACCAATGCAAATTTTTGAAAAGAAAAGAAAAAAGAAAAGACGTTTCTGCTGCAATGCACATGGCTATAATGATAAACTCAATACTTGAACATACCGGCCAACACGTGACTGAATACGTGTCAGAGTGCTGCCCACCTGCTGCCCACCTAGGATGAGGTGGATGACAAAATACAATTTTTTTAATCATTTTTTTATCAGCAGCGCCGTCTTGCATGTTCCTGCCTGACCGGTGATTTATATGAGCTTTGTGCTAAACGTAATGTGTGTCTTCCACGTCGTGGTCTTCCATCTTAATTAGCAAACCTTGTAAACATAGACATGTGATGGTCAACGCTGGTTTAGCTAGGTGAAACAGATGCTTAATTAATATTCATGAGTAACGTCACACGCAGTCCCGTCGACCCCAACAGCGCATGCATTTCACTTCCGTTTTCTGTACATAAGCAAGGTCGCAAAGGACACTTGTTGAAGTTGGTTTTGGTGGCAAAATTGCTTGAGTAAGGGCTGTAAAAAAGAAAAATGCCGATATGATGGCGCTTGATGGATGCGTGAGGCTGGTCGAAGTGTGCGTTGGGTGGGCGGTGAGTAGCGGTGAACTGCTTACCCTTCAGCTCTTGGGTATATTATACATTGGGCCGCGGCGTGCAGTACTGATTATGATCAACGGAGGGGAGCGCCCGTGACTGTTACGGCTTCTCCTGATGCCACTCCGGCGGATGCGGCCATTATACAGGGAAATTATATTTACCGCCTACTGACCCTGAAACCAATTATCGCTCGTGGGTTTATAGTTCAACCATATGAGATCGCGGCTTGTCATTAGCGACTGAAAGACCCGTGAGACCGATTAAAGGACCCGTTGTCATAAATGTCATGGTATGTAATAGGCTATATAATGAGCCACCTAGCAAATACACCGAGTCAAGCAAATTGGCAGAAACAAACAGTTGTTTAAAACAGAATTGAGGTATAAACGGTCTGCACCGGTTCGCTTGACATCAAAATGCGGCGAATGTCAGAAATAAATGGATCAATATCAGCTTACGCTGGAAACAAAATAGCATATGGTACCCCGTGACCTGGTGACAGCAGTATGCTGCGAGCAGCCCTCTGTTGGCTGTGGCTTTAAGAATGTCACCGACAGGGAGGGCGTTGCGAAAGATCAATCCAACGTGCGTAAAATAAAATATATAAATGGGCCTTCACCCTACCTTGTTAGACAATAAAGCCATTTGTACCTTATGCCTCGCAAGCCATTTATTTATACGTGTACTTACATCCAAGTTTAGCCGAATCTGCATAGTATGCTGATATGAAATATAAAAACTAGCACTTAGGAGAACTGCCATATTTGCATCAAATGTAAAGGGGACATATTGTTTTCCTTCACATGGATGACGATATAGTGAGTTAATTCCAGATTATGGGCAGGGTAATTCTTTTCAGCCTTATCAAGACTGCGACTGGCATAGGCGGTGACCCTCTTTAAGCCGTCAACGTCCTGAAATAGGATGGCCCCCCAGTCCGTCGCTAACTGCATCTGTGTACTTCTCGAACAGGTAATTGTAGTCGGCAAACGCCAGCAGTAGTGCGTTAGACACACGTTCGCTCAACTCCTCAAAGGCTGACTGATGTTCAGATTTCCAGTTAAAGAGAGGCCTAGGGGTCAGGAAGGGGTAAATGGCGACTCGCATCACAGGTATATTTGAAAATTGACATTTGACAATTCCGACACTGAAGATTTGAAAAAGCGACATCGACACAGATGGTGGCATTTTAGAAAAAAAAACGACACTGAGCCAACAGGCAACACAAGCGAAAGTCGTAAAAACAAAATCAACACTGAAACTTGTCAACACTAAAATCAACACTAGACACTGGACCCCCCCCCCCCTCCCCTCTTCCAGACACACAGTTTGTTTGTACCTGTTTTTTGTTGTCTTGGTAACACCACCAATGAAATTCCGGTAGTATTTCACAAAACCCAAGAAACTCTTTACCTCTTCTAACTACAGCCACTTTTTCTGGGCCAGTGTGAACACCTTCAAAACTTGCACTCAGCTGTTTTTAGCTTCAGTCCTGCGTTTTCAATTTCTGAAACACTGACCCTAGGCGATGGAGATGTTCCTCAAATTTAGCCGAGAAGATAACTATATGGTCTCGATAAAGTAAACAATATGTCAGATGTAAATCACCCATACATGACTCCATTAACCGCTGGAAAGTTGAGGGAGCCAAGCCAAATAACATGCGACAACATTCCCAGAAGCCCAACCCAGCTACCGTAAACGCTGTCTTTGGCCTGTCATGTTCCTCAATACATCTACTTGCGCGTAGCCGATCTCAAATCCACGACCGAGAACCATCCCGAACTGTAATTGAATTTAACAGTCTCAGGTCAATGCAGAATTGGTGACTACCATCCAGTTTCCTTGCGAGATCAACATTGGGAGCATATGGACTCATGGATAGTTGAATAACTCCTCATGCATCTTCGCTATGTGTTATTTCGCCTCGTCTAGGATAGACGGCGGAATGCAGCGGGGCCGTTCCTTGAATGGAACATTACTAGTAACCTTGATGGGATGGCGTACTAAGTCAGTCCGTCCTAAGTCCAGGTCATGAATTCGAAATGGAATAGCCCTTTGCATGACGTTAACAGACTATCCTGTTAAGGTCAGGTTTGGTGCTACTCGTTTGCCAAGAACTCTCTGAATTCTTGGCTTGAGTCAAACAAGTCTCATAAAGTGTCACAATATTAGGTTGAGCGAATTATAGATCACGTGAGCGTGTGTGCACACGAAGAGATGTTGTTGTGAGGTGTAGAGAAAGCCGGTAGAGAGAGAGCGAGAAAGCTAAAGTACGTGAAGTTATGCTGTAGGAAAGTTATGAAGTGAGAAGTTTAACGAAGGAAGAAGATGTGTCTGAAGAGGTGTGAAGGCGATGTTGAAGAACTTTAGTGTTGAGAAAAAAGTGTTGTAACGAGAAAACGGAAATTCCCGAGAGACTGGATGCCAACCAAGTGGAGAATGAAACAAGCGTTGAACACAACCATGGTATCACGCAACCATTGTATTATAATTTGTCATTCGTATATAGTTATATATAGTAGTATAAAAGTTCATTAGTTTATTTGCGATTGCTTTTGTTGGACTGACCCAACCCTCGGCAATTATGTGACATAAATAAGACATGCAATGAACAACAGATGATTCACATGGTCTGGACGGCATGAAACTCTACTTAAAATCTGATTGTCGCTGGCACTAGAGCCACCCTTACAATAGGCGTGTTTAATGAAGGTAGCTGTGTTATTCAATTGCTTGATTTAATAAAAGTAGCATGCAGGAGAATACATATAGGACAGTACGAAAATGCGGATACAAACATTGAGATGTCAGATATGAAGTATGGGGCATTATATTGTAATATTGACATATATAGCAGTTCGGGATTAAACAATCATGCGCGAGCAAACGATCATTGAGCTTATGATTTTTAACAAAGGATGATAATCCTATACTAAAGAGTGAGTTTATATTTTATCCAGAAAACGGGGGATTCATTGTTAAATATTCTAAACTGCGACTAATAGATTTCATAGCAAAATCATGATACACTCTGAAGGTATGCGCGTTGCTGCGTTATAAATCGGCGGCCTACTTGTTGGTCAAAATTAATAGACGGATCTGAGCGTAATTAAAGGTTAACATATGAGCACACATTATGATCACAACGGCCGCCCATACTTGCGCTCCGTGCCTCGAGCTACCAGCTTTACGGTGCACATAGGGTGCACGTGGATGGAGCGGGCCTAACCATAGGGCATGTCAGTTCGCGCGGGTTCTACTTCCGGCCTGGCAGTTTGGAGACAAACGAACACGTGCTTTTTGTTCAGTGCGCAGTTTGACTCGCCCCTTGCGTAACAATGGATACCGCGCGCAGAGGGCTGTTATACTGGTTACGACATAGTACGTGGAACCAGGCAAGGTGGCAATCATAGATAAAAATATGTACTATAAATATTTATTTATCATAAGCTTAGATCTATATATATGTGTAATATATCTCGGACCATAACGTAGGTACAAATTATTTCATATCAAATATTTGCTAAATACAAAGGACATAATTAAGGATCTATATTAAGGCACGTATATACAATATTTAAGTTAATATAATTTTTATTTTTATAAGTGTTATTTTTAATCAGAGCTGTATTTAAATAATGCTTAGTTATAATTTGTCATAGCCTTGATGATTGATATCTTGATTTGCACAAAACAGTGATAAAATCAGCCGCGGCCAAAGTCGATCTAACAAGAATTGTTAAGCCCAAGTGAAAGAAAAATAATACCTGCTTATAAAATCTTCCACGGGCGTAGTATGATGCTAACAAACATTGGATATGTGTTCATCAATTACCTACTTTGAACGAGACTAATCGATCTGTCGAAAACAAAAGCTGTTTCTCTATTTTCGCTAATTATGTTTTTTCCGCTTGTCATCTGGCATGCGGCCGCCGGCAACACTGCCAGATCATCGCAAATATCGGGTATTCACCGGGCTGTTGTGCGCCAAGTTTGCTGAACGCAGTTATTGATACGTAAAAATACAAGTTCAAAGTGTCTTCTACCTTTATATTGTAACTAGATCTATTTAGATAGTTGTAGCTTCACTTGCATGCCCTATATATCGCGTGAACGGTGGAAGGGAGGTAACATACAGTGGCCGATCCACGGGGAGGGGTGGGGGGTTAGGGGGGTTGCAACCCCCCCCCCCCCCCCTCGGTTGCAAGTTTTAGCCAGAGAGCACCCCCCCCCCCCGCCGGTCGCCAGTTTTTCAGAGATCAACCCCGCCTTGACAAAAAGAGAGCAACCCCCCCACCGCCCGGTCGCAAGTTTTCAGAGAGCAATCCCCCCGTTGGCAAACAGAGAGCACCCCCCGCCTCTGGGTCGCAAGTTTTAGCCAGAGAGCACACCCCCGCCCCCCCCCCCCGTCCCCCCCCCCCCGGTCGCAAGTTTTCAGAGAGCAACCTCCCCCTTGGCAAATTCCTAGATCCGCCCCTGACAAAGCGTCTGGGCGTGACCCAGTGTGCCACGGGCGAGCGTAGCCTAACTCTGTGTGACGGGTGGGTATAACGGGTGACACAGTGCGTGCGTCTCATGTCTGGACGTTGTGTGTCCGTTACTTCGTTGCGCAAGTTAAGTGCCTGAGGATATTGCACTATCTGCGCCATGGCTGTGTCGACCATTGTACAGCGCTTTGCCGGGGAGACCAGCATTCACGGCCTTCCCAAACTGATTGGTTCATCCACGTCGACTAGGGGACGTGTTTTCTGGGCCTTGGTTTGTTTGGGGGCGGCTGTCATATTCTGCTTCCAGTTCACACTGCTGATGACGAGGTACTTCTCGTACCCTAAGAAGGTGACCGTCGAAGTTGTAAAGCTGGACATTCCGTTCCCATCAGTGTCCATCTGTAACATGCGAAACCTCGACGTATTTTTTCTTAATGAAGTGAACAGGATATTCAAGACGCACCGAAACCCCCAGGATTGGTTGAACCAAACAGACGACGCGTTCATTCTGGAGTACCTTGGGTATGTGGCCAAGCTAACCCCGCTGTTTTACGGCAACAAATTTGACATTTCAGTGATCTTTGAGGTTACGACCCGTGCTTCGATTGCTACCAACATTAACCGCCAAGCACTGGTACACATGGGCGTACAAGCCAGGGACTTCATCGCTACGTGTAATATGGCGGGAAACCCCTGTGACCAAGACAAGGACATCAGCCGTTTTTTTGACAGTTATTACTACAATTGCTATACCTACAGCGCGCCAGATGCAGGAGGCGAGATACTGGCAGAGGGTTTAGAGAACGGACTCTCGCTTATAACTTTCATTGGCAGCGGACTTGTAGAACAAAACGAAGACGCACGGTTGATTCCTGGAATTCATGAGGTCCACAGTCCAGTATCCGGCAATGAAGGGGTGAGGGTGGTCATTCACCCCCCTTACACCACCCCATACCCCCATACCGAGGGTTTCGACGTGCCGAGGGGGTACTCAGCCTCGTTCGGGGTCAAGGCCAAACAGGGCACCCGGGTTGGGCCGCCCCACGGGAACTGCTCGGACGGAAATAGTTCAGTAACCATCAGAGGACATCGAGATCCGCGTCTGATGACGTGCCAAAAACTGTGTTTGCAGAAGGCGGTGGTAGATGAATGCGGCTGTAAGGTTATCACGCTCCCGGGAGACTCATTGTATCCGGATCACAGTTATTGCAGCAGCGACGACATGTTGAGTGATAACTGCAGTTTGAGTGATTCGGACGAATGTGTTGCGGCGCTGTCAGCCATTTACGACAAAATTGTCTGCAGTAAGTCAACGATATTGCGCGCGCAACGCAACGCGGCGATCTTCGGCGCGTGTGGCTGCGTCTCGTCTTGCCACGAGACCACTTATGACGTCAGCTACAGCCTCACAAAATGGATGACGGATTCATTTGACGGTGCACAGACGTATTATGATATTGTGTCCAGCTTTGGCGCCTGGTTTACCCCAGAGAATGTCGGACCGGAGAAGGCTAACACAATAGTGGAATATTTCAACGACAAGTCCACGAGCATGCGAGATTTCTCGCGCCTGAACGTGTACATGGCAGATAGCTGGATGATGCAGACGGTGGAGTCTGCCGACTACACCGTGCCCCAACTGCTCTCCGATATTGGAGGTCAGCTCGGACTGTGGGTTGGTATCTCCGTCATCTCACTCACAGAAGTCATCGAGTTGATCGTCGATATCTGTCGCTACTTGAACGCAGTGAAGAGAGAACAGAAAGCGCAGGCCATATTCGCAGAGAATCTGCCGGAGCAGCAGGGTCTAACGGACCCCGAGAAACAGCGGACAACTGAAGACGGTCAAAAGGGAGAGTGCTCGGCTACTACGTAGATACGTTTCATATAATAAGCTTAACGTTAACAAATGACGCGTTATAGATATCTCGAAATACACAACAAATAATGATGTGGGTGTCTGAGGTTTTAAGCATATAACAAACATATGTTTTGGCGAGGGGCGAAATAGTTACATTTATACATATGCTGCATGAAACCGTAGATATGTTTTGATGTTCAAGAAATAGAATGCGTGTAGCTAAGGTTGATATGTAAGTCAGTTGTTATCTGTACGATGCGACTAGCGTTAGTTGTAATTCGGTTATAGAAGTGATTTCCTTTCTCTCAGAAATGCCCCCACGTTGCAGTAGTTTTACGCCGATCAGTCCTGACACGTTAACGTTATGATACTAACATACGGAATCGGAAATACAGACCGGTTCGTGTTTGGTTCTTCCGCTATTTGTGTCACCCGCGGAATCTGTGTGCCATATCCCTTGTCTTTTTAATATACTTATCTGGGAAATGTCACTTCTTAGTAACTTCTGTTTTCCCACCCCCCTGGTGGGGGTAATTATTCTTTCTCGAAGCATCAGTCCATATAGGCGTCGGGAATTGTGTGACAAAGATGTGTACTTATGTTATTACCTTACTATTTACTTCGCCTTTGTATAATAGACGGCGGGTCAGATACGTGGCGGACGGTCAGATCTTGATAATTTAACACGTCGCTTATAGCAGGGTTGTGTGATTTATATGGAAATTACAATATATGTAACATATGCAATTAACGATAGAACTTGTAATACGTATTTTACGCAACTGGCGCGAAAGTAGGTTTGCATTGTACTTCTCTTATTTGCTACATAAAGTGATGCACACGCTGGTTTTCAATGGATCCAGGCTTCAACCGACAGCATTATTCACTTGCGAGAACGCTTTTGATGTGTGTTAGCTATTCAGGCGCTTGACAATCCGGCCTTGATGAGTTGTTAATGGTCATGTTAGCTATGCACGTTAGCGTTCGATTTGAAGGCGAGTAAAATCGTTTAACATGACCCGAATACCGGACTATTATTGAGCTGCACAGTTATTGGAGGTTCTATTTCTGATATAGGTGCTTTGGGGCCCAGCAAAAGAACCCGTGCTCTTAGAACGAGTGCGCATCACTCTGGTTCCTTGCTATAGGTGCGTGACGTGCCCTTGTAATAGTCAACGTTTAGGTGCTGGGAACCGGCCGTCTGCGCGGTTTGTACTTGAATAATCGGATGGGCGTTAAAACACTTTTTGTTGGCTATGTTCAGGCATTTCTTACTGTAAAATCAGTATATAGTTCAAGATAAGTTATTCATCTCTGCATAATGGATGTGGTCCGTTCGATCCGAGCATTGTATTTTGAGAAAATAACAATATGTTTCCATTTCTGCGAAAAACGAAGCACTATTGTCCTTGCATGATGTAGGATATATTGCATCCATATAGGGTTGTACAGTTCTCGCGGGTTCTATTTCGGTTTAGATAAAACACGTCCTCTTGAAACGAGTGAGCATCACGCTGGTGCCTTGCTACACTCGTTGTAGTCACCGTTTGAGTGTTGGGAACCGGCCAGCTGCGTGGTTTGTGCAAGAAGAATCGAGTCGGGGTGAAGCAATTTTTTTTTGCTGTGGTCCAGGCACTGCTAACTATGAAATCATAATATAGTTAAAGATCAGACCTTTGTCTCTCCATAATGCACGTGGTCCGTTTGATGACTGTTGGAAGCATTGTATTTTGAGGCAAAGCATCATTGTTTACATTTCTGCAACAGACGCAACACCTTTGTCCTCGCCTGGTCAATCCATATAAAGAGCGTTGCTACGTAACCATAAATACCGCGCCCAGACATGCGAAGTCATGACGATTATTACGTCATGCGACATGGAAAACCCCGTGAAGCACATTAGATCGCCTGACACTGATAGTCACTATTGAGACAACCGCATTCAGGGTTATCAACTGTCTAACTGCTCATATATTATATAAATCTACCCCGATGGTTATAATTCTGATATGCACGAAAAAAATTAGTGGTTAGTTGTGCATCCAAGGAGCCGATCCTGTGTGTGTAGCGACTAGGCATTGACGTAGAGCATAAGTACCCCTGTCTCGTGGGGTCTCGATGAGATCCCGTATTGACTGGTTAGCCTAATAAGGACCGCTTTTACGTAATCATAGATACTGTGCGCAGACATGGGAGTCATGGTGATTCTTACGTAATGCGAGAGGAAGAACCACACGTAACACACTGGCGCACTGACAGTCACTCATGAAAAAAACGCGTTGGGATTTCTTAAGTGTCTAACAGCTCATATATTACATGAATACCTACTATAATGGTTATAATTAATATATACCATCAAACTCAGTGATTCGTTTTTCATCTAAGGATAGCTTTAGCCGGCATGTTGCCTGAAGCGAGTGAAAGCAAACTACCACCGGAAGTTGCGCAACGTAGACAACATAGATGCTATATCATCGATAATGATGTGGGAGTTGTGGCCTTAAAATGTATCACGATATTGTGTCCAGCTTCGCCACTCGGTCTACCCAAGAAAGGGGTCGGACCGAAGAAGGCTGAAAAAATTGCGGAATATTTCAGAGAGAAGTCCGCGAGCATGCGAGATTTCTCGCGCCTGAACGTGTACATTGCAGACAGCTGGATGCTGGAGACTGTGGAGACTGCCGACTACACCGTGCCCCAACTGATCTCCGACATTGGAGGTCAGTTGGGACTGTGGGTCGGTATTTCCGTCATATCACTGATGGAGGTCCTGGAGTTGATCGTTGATCTGTCGTCATATGACCAAAGATAAGTAAGAGGATAAACCAAGAAGGGTTTCCGAAAAAGGGGATCTGAGAAGCGAGCCTTCCCATATATGATTTCCCAAATATCTACCGTCTCTGATAAAGCGTGTCCGACGCAAAGATTTCTTGAAAAACCGAAATCCGTATGCCCCTAGTAGTCCATATTGCTCGATCTGCGTAATGGTCATTACGTTGTGTCCAAAAAAGCTCTATGTAACGTTCATATGGCTCTAGGTAATGCTCATAAAGCTCTACATAACGTTCATATGGCTCTAGGTAATGCTCATAAAGCTCTACGTAACGTTCACATGGCTCTAGGTAATGCTCATAAAGCTCTACGTAACGTTCATATGGCTCTAGGTAATGCTCATAAAGCTCTACGTAACGTTCACATGGCTCTAGGTAATGCTCATATAGCTCTACGTAGCGTTCATATGGCTCTAGGTAATGCTCATATAGCTCTACGTAACGTTCATATGGCTCTAGGTAATGCTCATATAGCTGTACGTAACGTTCATATGGCTCTAGGTAATGCTCATATAGCTCTACGTAGCGTTCATGTGGCTCTAGGTAATGCTCATATAGCTCTACGTAACGTTCATATGGCTCTAGGTAATGCTCATATAGCTCTACGTAACGTTCATATGGCTCTAGGTAATGCTCATATAGCTCTACGTAACGTTCATATGGCTCTAGGTAATGCTCATATAGCTCTACGTAACGTTCATATGGCTCTACGTAATATCCATATAGCCCTACTTATTGTCCATATAGCTGTACGTCAAACGAAGCCTCCACAATGTATGCCTGGCCCTTGTCGATTTTCACAGATCATGGTAAGCCCTTAACTGATTGTGGATCAATTCAGCTCAAGTAGATAAATATCTTATTTTTATTGTATAATTTATAGTAAAGGATTATCAAATCATAACCATGATTTTCGTGTTTTTATGTTGCTGATCATGTGATCGTCTGACATATCTCGGTTATCGCTAACTCTTGCATTTTCTACATAAGACTGACCATGTGTGCGGACATAACACAATGAAAAAATAACAATTTCACCCAGCGTACACAAGAACAATCTTATTGACTGATAAAATTAGAGGTAACTGGAGGTAATTTACTCCGCCGAAATATGTGGTGTTTATTTATATCTTTTCTAAGGCAGCCTTCGAATGAGATCGGAAAAAATTCAGCGATGCTAGAAAAACGAAAAACCCCGCATATCTGTAATTTTTCGTCAATGAAGCGTTTTTCTTTCCATCGCAATCTTGCATGATGTCATTGATATGGCACTAGTGAGATTAAGATGTTTTTCATGGTGTTCCCTGTACAACCGCAGGGGCATTGAAGGACATCTGGGTGGGGGCGGGTGGGGGTGGGTGGAGGGTGTGAGCGGGGCACTTAAAATTTCCTCATGGCTTTCGTCATGTGTGCTATTAATGCTTCTCTCGTTTCCAAACATACTATACATGTATACATATATGTAAAATATACATGTATGTAGGTAGGTAGGTATACACATACAAAACAAAAACAAAGAAAGAAGCTGATATAAATGCCAACCGGCGAATGTAATGTACGCTGTGCGTAGCAGTCGGTCATATTACCGGATTGCCGTTCTTCAGTTCGGAAATAATGATCTTTCTGGCATCTATTTTGTCTGGAAGTGGCAACAAATCGACTTTCCATACTGCTGACCTAAGACTGTTTTCGGTCCTAGTCCACCATGTTTGTTTCTGTTATAAAAATTAATAAAATATACAAGTAATGAAAACTTTGCCATATGAGTATGATTACTGGCAAATGGAGATAACAAGATTCTATTTCAGGAATATATATTGTACAGAACACATAATTTGGTAGCCGATGTTCATGTTATCAATAACTCGCATGATTACATCTGTACGAAAACGAATGAATCCCCACTGCGTAGGGCTGAAAAATGCAAATCATATTGAGATGTCATGAATACTCTCTTCACTTCGTTAAGAAAAATGACGTCGAGATTTCGCATGTTACAGATGGACACTGAGGGGAACGGAATGTCCAGCTGTACAACGACGGTCACCTTCTTAGGGGACGAGAAGTACCTCGTCATCAGCAGTGTGAACTGGAAGCAGAATATGATAGCCGCCCCCAAACAAACCACGGCCCAGAAGACGCGTCGGCCAGTCGACCTTGATAGTCCAATCAGTTTGGGAAGGCCGTGAATGCTAGTCCCCCCTGCGAAGCGCTGTACAATGGTCGACACAGCCATGGGGCAGATAGTGCAATATCCGCAGGCACTTAACTTACGCATGTCCTGGCTACGTTACGTTATCAACCACGCTTGGGTAATATACAACGCATAGTGCCAGTTACAGTGAATCTGTAATTTATCTGCAATCCATTTATTATTGTGACAGTCTATTCGTTAATCAAACCCGCGGGGGGGGGGGAGGGGGGGGGGATGACGGGTGACGTGCATGAATTCATATGTCCTACATGCGTGTCCCACTGTCGTCATGGTACCATATTGTATATGTCCGCTCATTCCCTTGAACAATGCTCTAATGGACGTTTGTTTCGTTCACCCATGACGTCCTCTCCTTGCCCTTATGGGACTTCTCCTGCCTGCAAGAGACGATCACTTCTCGTCGCAAACCGGATTTATAAACAAAAAGCGGGGGGAGACTAGGAGTTGTTGTTATCGGTCACGGCAGAAAATTTAACACAAATTTGCCTTCAACGTAATTTGTGCGCACAACCCTACGATCAAAAGTGCGGCGATCTACAGACTGAAGTAGCCGGGCTTGATGGCGACCGGTGGCGTCTGCGTCTGAACTCACGATACTTTTCCTGCCAAATTTGTCAGGTCCCGCCTGTCCAATGTTTACTTTTAGTTGAAGGAGTAACTTTAAGTGGAAATAAAATTCCACTGATGGCAAGACATTATCCTTGTACGACTGCGGCAACACCCACTACGTATATGTAGCTTGCGTCCCTCCTACCATCCACTGTACGCTGCGGGCAGACTGATCGTTAGAGCAATTCAGCGATATACCCTTTATCGAAAATTGTCTAGGCGCGCGTAGTGTAGTGAGGAAGCTCACTGAATACCATACTATTCATACCGTGATCTTTCCACGCATGCAGTGATCTGTCTATGCCCACAAGGATCCTTGTAGATATCGACACTGGCCATTCTATGCCTAACTACAGTGATCTTGCCAGGCGTAAGTACAGTGATCTTTCTGTGCCTACATACTGTGATCTTTCTGCGCCTACATACTGTGATCTTTCTGCGCCTACATACTGTGATCTTTCTATGCCTACTACAGTGATCTTTTTATGCCTGCGCACAGTGATCTGTCTATGCCTACGAACAGTTATCTGTCTGTGCCTACATACAGTTATCTTTCAGGGCCCATATGTACAGTAAGCGTTGTAAATATCGACACTGATCTTTCGATGTCTAAAGCACTCTTCATAAGTATCGACAATGGTCACAATGCCCACAATGATCTTTGAATCCCGACAATGTTCCTTCTATTTCTGCAAATAAACGAGACATATTTGCATCGTATTGCACTTCACCCATGTGCTTCTGGAAACGCACCATATATAAATACTGTGAAACATGTACGCATTGTGACTGTCAAAACAGGGAAGTTGTCATGTTTCAGAAAGCTAACACAATTATTAACGTGTTTAACGCGCGTGGAATAAGAGTGGAGAGGGATTAAGTTTTAAAGTGACATCACACTAGCTCACACTGTGCATTGTGCATTCCTGTCCAATTTAAGATGAGTCAAGACGGTAGGTTTTTCCTATATGTCTGTCCCATATGTTTTTTTCCTGCGGGTTTTTGGCATCACTGTCCACAAGGCAGGTATATCCTTTAAGGTTATTGCTTTGTTACCGAATGACATGAGTCAGCTTTCTACCACGTGACAGAGAGACATGCACTGATTGGCAAGAGATGATTTATATATTTTTTAAGTATAATTCTGCACATCTGAATTAGTCATGTAGAAACTTCCTCTTAGCTCTTCAGCAAATAAATGAACGGTTAACAAATGACGGGAGACATTGCATGCTATTTTAATAGAAAAAGATAGTCATTTTATTCGACTTCGCGTATTGAAGTACAAATGAAGTACAACGAGACACGACTCACATTTATGGTCTCAAATCACATCCCTGCCTTCTCTCAGACCGCAATAACTGTCTGGTCAATGAAATGTGCCATAGGCTGCCTAAAGGGATTAATGTTGCATAGAATTTGCAACATGGGAATAAATTCAAAGGTTAAAATAGTTACCGTTTTGATATTTGATTCAGGTTTAACGTCACTTTCAGCTTGTATAGCTATGTTGTGCTATACCGGTTGTGTTTAGTCGCACATTGCCCCAGAATTAGTACTAAAACCCTGAAAGTATGCAAACGCCAAAACGTCTGTGGATACAATTGAAGCAAAAAAAGGTGAAGTCGCAAGTAGATATCAGTAAAACACCATGAAAGTCGTCAACGGTAAAACGATGAAGTCAATAGATGGCATTAAAGCTTCAAAGTTGGTTATGATGCGAGATAGCTGTCAATAGACGGCTACTAGAAACCTGAACGTTGGCAATGCAGTGCCATCACATGTGCACTCCCAATCTCTTTAAACAGAAATCAATAATTTGTTCTGTTTTGTCAACTATCAAGATTTAAAACAATCATTGTTTACAGTATAACAAATAATGTTCTCGTAGTTCTACCCGGTCAATAGACATTTTGTAGGAAATCGGTGTAATTCAATTATCCTTCAATTTATTTTAAATCGATTTTTGTCAACAGACTCCGACCAGTGTGTCTAGCCGCCATGACATGTCAGGTTTACATCTGTGTTGAATGGTTGGTTGGATGTATTTAGGAGGTAAGCGTGTATATATATATATATATATATATATATATATATATATATATATAATATATATAATATATATATATATATAATAATAATATGGTATAATAATAATATGGTATATATATATATATATATAATATATATAATATATATATATATAATAATAATAATATGGTATGTGCGTCGACTGTAAAGCTGAAGGACCGTCTGGGAGGCGACATCGGCGGATTTTCTGTTCAGTGACAGTTGCGATCGCGTCCCTGTCTGCGTCCTTAGATACCTCAGTGCATATACATATTGCAAAGTGGGATGGAGCTCTTTGATCTTAGTTCATTTATTTGGTATAAACATGGCTCAGCGACTTTTTGGTAGGTAGTCTTTTTGGTAGGTTGTCAGATCCAGGATGACAACTGGCTTATTTAAGTTCCAGGGTGGACTAATTGCAAGTTTGTTGTGATGAATCATTCATTCTGAATGGTCCCTGAGGCTCTGTCCTGTGCTACCAGACCAGCATCTAACATGGTGTGACTGTGCACCTGTGAGTCTCGCATTCTTTGCACCTATTATGTTGTCAGTAACATCATAGGGGTGGATACAGACAAGTGACGAAGAGCCCATGCAAGTAATAAATCCATGCAAAACTTTATTAGTATGATTATGAGTTGACTATCAATTCCAATTTATCCCACACGTGTCCTATGCGTCAGGTGGTTTATTGGTGGTAACATGGTTCATTGCTTCTTATCGTAGCCGTCTGATCTGATCTGATCGAGACTCCACGAGACTGGGATATATACTTATGCTCAATGTCGTTGATATAGCATCAACGGTCTGTGCTGTGTATCTTCCAGTGGTTGCTTGCCTTCACTCGCTTGAAACAAAATATTGGCTAAAGCCGTCCTTAGATATAACATAACATATAACACATCGTTATATTTGTTATCAACATACAACGGCCTCATTGAACTGACCACAAACATTATCGATAGATGAAGGCTTTATCTTAAACCATCTTCTCATTGTATCGTTAGGCATGCCTCGACTGAAACAAACAACAAGTGTTTTCACACAAACCTCATTCTTAACGCACAAACCGCGTAGCCGGTTAGTTCCCACCACTCAAACGCAGAGGTGGTTACAACCTTTGCGACGCCCTTATATTTTCAAAGATATATACGGCGCACGAACCGTGTTGTGTCAGTTTGCAAGATGTCAGCTGGTGGAGCGGACAGAATTCGTGGGAGAAAATAGCTTGATGTAGTACAGTGAAGAAAAATACGTTATAAGGGGATTTTGATTTTTTGTTAAGTTGTGTTTTACAAGTGTCCTCTTTGTTGTATTAGAAGCCAAATATTAGATGAATTTAACGGTGTCGTTGCTTAAATGTTGTAAAATTTCATATTATCAACCGCTTTGCTTCAGACCGGGCGCTGCCAATTTGTCTTTGCCGGTGCCTCTCTAGACGCGGGGGGGGGGGGAGGGGGGGAAGGGGCGGGGAATTTCTCAAAAAGTCATTATTGAATACTAATCGTGCACCTACATAAGGGGGAGGGGAGCAAGGGGGGGAAGTACATTTCTTTATTCCAGGTGAGCATGATTTAAATAGAAAACTCCCCTCATACAAAGGAGAGGCGAATGCATGATATAAATTGACGATTTCCGAATTTACGCTATTTAATACTGCGATTCTCAGTTCACGAGAATCCTTGATCACGACAATCGCCTAATCCCAGTTCCAGTTCACGAAGAATTACTTTCTTCATTCCCAGTTTACATTGAAATGAAAAGCCCCTTCCCGACAACCGCAAATATATTGGCCCCCCCCCTCACCCATGTTATTTAAAGCAATAATACCACTGATAAAATTACAATCTTTAAATGTAGTTAAAGTCCAACTCCTGGGTCGAAAGAGATTTTCAAGAGAATTTCAATGCAGGAAACCTGATACATTGTGACATCATAAACGAATACCTGTTAATTTTATTGGTGATTACTATTACAAATAATTGTCAACCCTTTAAATGTGTGGTTGGATTTGACACAGATAACGTTAATATTGCTTCAGCTTGTTAGCTTAAATGCAAGATCGTACCCATATCTTGTGACAATATCTGGTTGAGGTCAACTCCCACCTGTATTTTGTGACTCAGAAGCGATGTTCATAGATAATTCTATTAAACAGACAAGGTATCGGGCACACAGATATCGAGGATGACATAAACATCGGAAGAACCAAACATGAGCTGGTCTCTATGTTGGTTTCCAGTATGTCTCTTATCATAAAGTAAACGTGTCACAACTAATCCGCATAAAACTAATTACAAAAACTAATTACAACTAAAGCTAGCCGCACATGTGTGTCATATGGAAATCTATAACGCGTCACTTGTCAAATTTAAGCATATTATATGAAACGTATCTACGTAGTAGCCGAGGACTCTCTCTTTTGACTGTCTTCAGTTGTCCGCTGTTTCTCGGGGTCCTTTAGACCCTGTTGCTCCGGCAAATTCCCTGCGAATATGGCCCTCGGTGGCTTTCCTCTCTTCACTGCGATCAAGTAGCAACAGATATCGACGATCAACTCGATGACTTCTGTGAGTGAGATGATGGAGATACCAACCCACAGTCCCAGCTGACCTCCAATGTCGGAGAGCAGTTGGGGCACGGTTTAATCGGCACCACCGTCTCCATCATCCAGCTGTCTGCAATGTACACGTTTAGGCGCGAGAAATCTCGCATGCTCGTGGACTTCTCTTCGAAATAGTCTTCTAATTTGTAAGCCTTCTCCGGTCCGACGTTCTCTATGGTAAAGCAGGTGGCAAAGTTGGACACAATATCTTCGTACGTCTGTGCACCGTCAAATGAATCCGTCATCCATTTTGTGAGGCTGTAGCTGACGTCATAAGTGGTCTCGTGGCAAGACGAGACGCAGCCACACGCGCCGAAGATCGCCGCGTTGCGTTGCGCGCGCAATATCGTTGACTCACTGCAGACGATGTTGTCGTAAATGGCTGACAGCGCCGCAACACATTCGTCCGAATCACTCAAACTGCAGTTATCACTCAATATGTCGTCGCTGCTGCAATAACTGAGATCCGGATACAATGAGTCTCCCGGGAGCGTAATAACCTTACAGCCGCATTCATCCACCACCGCCTTCTGCAAACACAGTTTTTGGCACGTCATCAGACGCGCATCTTGATGCCCACTGATGGTCACTGAACTATTTCCCTCCGAGCAGTTCCCGTGGGGAGGTCCAATCCGGGTGCTTTGTTTGGCTTTGATCCCGAACGAATTTGAATACCCCCTCGGCACGTCGAAACCCTCGGTATGGGGGTATGGGGTGGTGTAAGGGGAGTGAATGACCACCCTCACCCCTTCATTGCCAGACATTGGACTGTGAACCTCGTGGTTTCCCGGAATCAACAGTGTATCTTCGTTTTGTTCCACCAGTCCGCTGCCAATGAAGGTAATGAGCGAGAGTACGTTCTCCAACCCCTCTGCCAGAATTTCGCCCTCTGCGTTTGGCGCGTTGTAGGTATAACAATTGTAATAATAACTGTCAAAGAAATGGGAGATGTCATTGTCCTGGTCACATGGAATTCCCACCATATTACACGTAGCGATGAATTCCCTGGCTTGTACGCCTATGTGCACCAGTGCTTGGCGGTCAATGTTGGTAGCAATCGAAGCACGGGCCGCAACCTCAACGATCACTGACTTGTCCAAGTTGTTGCCGTAAAACAGCGGGGTTATCTTCGCCACATACCCAAGGTAGTCCAGAATGAACGCGTCGTCTGTTTGGTTCATCCAATCCTGTGGCTGTTCGGACGTCTTAAATATCCTGCTCACTTCGTTGAGGAAAAAGACGTCGAGGTTTCGCATGTTACAGATGGACACTGAAGGAAACGGAATGTCCAGCTTTACAACTTCTACGGTCACCTTCTTAGGGTACGAGAAGTACCTCGTCATCAGCAGTGTGAACAGTGTGTCAAGATTTTCATTTTGATGACATTATAGCCAATTTTGGGATGGTGGTGATTTCGAATTTTGTATAATTGCACTTTATCTTTACCACCCTGTTATTTGTTATGGCTACTATTTACATTTTTGAATATCATTCCTGTATTGCACTAGGTTTAAGCTTTCCAAGAGCTATTACTGATGATAATGATTTGATATTGAGCTGAATTGTAGCAAAATTACATATTCGTGGTAGGTGTCAAGTTTTGGTCGCAAATGCAGAGTTCTTTTACCTTGCTTTTATGGGGTGTTCACCATGAAGTACGCTCACATCCGACTATTGATCGAATCCGCGCTCGGGCACCTAATCTGGGGCATGTTTCATTCCTTCATCCTTCATCGTCTCGGGAGGTTCCCTGGCCCAATTTAGCCTGTATGTGCACAAAAGTGGCCTAAAACACCAACATTCCATTCCATTCCGACTATTGATCAACAAGTAGGCAGCCGATGCATTACCCAGCAACGCACAAAAAACAAGTTGGTGACTCATGATGTTATCATTGATCTCTCTTATACACAACGACGTAAGCCTCCGCGTACAGAGGGAGTAAGATGTCTGCGTCTGGGGGAGGGAGGGCGGGAGGCGGGGGGGGGGGGGGTGTAAAACAAATGAGCGGCGTGACCAAGTGAACTCCAATTTACAGTGCCCCTCCCGCTCCCTACGCCGAAGATCACGAATTTTGCCCTTTTTCTCTTTTACTGTTCACTGTCACTGAGGAAAAACAACTGCACTTACGTGTATTACGAGCGTATGTAATAAACTGGAACTGAACTTGAAGAGTTTTTGACATCCGCTTGCTTGAGGAGGGGGGGGGGGGTAACCACTACCCTTACCCCCCTCCCCCTCACCTATCTGTATCCGTCCCTGGCACATCTATGATAATGGAAGCATTATTCATCAGTTAGTAGAACTTGGACTGCCTTGCTAACTAAAATACATGGTTTATAATGTGGCAGAATAAAATACAGTATATCATGACAATTGATATAAAGTTATTATGTACCAGTTAAAGAACGCGCTGGAGTGCATTCGCCAAAATAAAGCACGAGACGGGATAGCGTCGAGTGGTTTATTTGCGGAATGCACGACAGCGAGTTCTATATCATACTTATGCATTTTTTATTACAAGGCATTAAATTTGTGATCATGACTTGGGCGGTTAATTTTCCATGTTTAGACACAGGAAATAGACTATTGTATGAATTGCACTGCCCGATTAATACGTGAGCGAACATTATGGAAAAATCGCTTAGTCATTGTGAAGCCCCAGGTGTGGACGGTAGGAGTGGGAAGGCGTGGAGGAAGAAGACATGTTGTAAGTCTTGTTTTCTAAATCACCACACAAGGGTCAAGTCATTACATCTAACTTTCCTGAAATTGGCAAGTTCTGACAACATCTGCTAATTCACCTCGACTCCGCTCGGCTCGGCTGATTGCACCGTGACACTTAGCGGAGTCAATATTAACAACAACTGTTCATTATCAAGATAATGTCCAGTTTGTCCGTTCATTATTAAAATAATGCACTGTTTTGTCGTTTTTTATTTAAATAACCCACACGTACGTTAATAAAACACGGCTAGGTCTGTTTTCCGATGAATTCTTCTAGATAATGAACACTTAAGACAAAGGCGTGACGTCACACCATATTTTAATTGTGCAAAATGTATACAGGCAAAACGGCGGGCTTGCCGGAACTAATCTTCCTTACAATCGCGGATTGTTCTTCTAAAGTGACGAACGGTGGGGTGGACAACATGTTGCATGAAAATTGGAGGTTGTCAATCAATTCCCAAAATAAATAATTGACTTGCCTTCAAGGGGATTTGGTGCGTACAACCATTCGATAAAAACTCCGGCGTTCTACCCACTGAACTAGCCCGGCTTTATGGAGACCGGTGGCCTTTGTCTTCCCCTGCACCTGATTGGACGAACCTTTTCCCAGCTAAATTTGTGCCGCCTTCCCGGAAATTCTCCGCCGCTCACTCGATACCATACTAAAGTTCATACCAAGAGACCCTGCGCCACTACGTTATTCAGTTAACAATCGATCCCAATAATCTAGCCGGCAATAACCGGTCCCGCGTTGCTCCGGGCTATTATTGTTTACTTCTGTTCTACTGTGCTTGCTGTGTTTCGTATCCTATAAAATATAAAGTTTGTTCATGTCAGAAACATTGGTTTTTTCCATATTGGTGCTGATTCTATTCTCCGCGGCTTGTTATGCATGACTATATGTGTACACGCGTGGTGCATATGTCTGCATATGTCTCACGTTGCGGTCGTTATGTGCTAGGTTAAATTCGAAAAAGACTTGCCGGTTGGGACCTTAACAGCCACATATTTCAGACGAAAAGTAAGTCCGAGCATCGCAAACCGGCCAGACTACAAAAATATTCCGGTGGGAATGAGCCACCCCTGGATGGCGTTACATAATAGGCAGCCAACCGGCAAGTCGACCTAGTCGCACGTAAGCGGTGCTGTCAGCCTTCACTTCGGTAACACTGTGACTTCAGTGGCAACACTGGATGTTATACGGCCACTCCCTTATCGCCTCTCTTGCCGAGACGACCCAGTAGCGTGCTGACAACTGCGCCAGCACCTGGTTTGTTCCACCATGCAGGCAGTGTTCATGCATGTCTTTTATTACCAGCTTGGTAATCCGATGATGGCGAGGTAAGATTATGGGGTGGCGTGCTTCCCACGGCAGACACTCCACGAACTCAAGTCGGCCAGTGCATCTCAGTACCCCTTCCTCGTCCATTGCTGGCTTCAATGAAGGAAGTTTGGATCCGCTCGGTAACTCTTTTCCAGCATGTATTGCTCGTAGCTCCTCTTCGAACACTTCCCGTTGTGCGAGCCGGAAGTAATACGTTTCGGCGCTAGTTATTTCATCGGGCGTGGTCGGTCCCGCTTGGCGTAGGCCACTGGGTAAGCGACAGTTTTCCACGAAGCGACGCACCTTGGCATGGACCCTCGTAAGCATAGTCCAACTTTAGTATCGCTCCGGAGTCAATCGATTCTCAAGGATATTGGTGACGAATGTTTGTGCCCGAACCTGGGTCATCCCGTGTCGGCCATTGAGTGTTTTGGCACTAACCCTCAAGGTTGTGTCGATCTTGTTCTCGGGCCACTCGTTCTCCTCTTGCCCAAGAAACGGTGGCCCGTTCCACCATTTGCTCTCCGTCGCAAGCGTAGATACTGTCTTTCCCCTGGTCAGCGCATCGGCCGGGTTTTGCTTGGAAGGAACATGTCTCCACTGAGCCGGGCTGGTTTTACCTTGGATTTCGCCGACCCGATTCGCTACAAACGGTTTAAAATGCCGGTTCCGACCCCGGATCCAATACAGCACATCCATGCTGTCAGACCAGAATGTCCATGAATGGGATGGTATACGTAGCGCCTTGCCGGCCGTCTCAGCTAGTCGCAAACCAACGACAGCAGCCATCAACTCCAGACGAGGGATAGTGACGGCTTGCAGCGGAGCCACACGGCACTTCGAGGCAACAAGACGACAAGTGGCTTCCCTATCGGCGTTGGTGTGTCTCACATAAGCGACGGCTCCGTAAGCGGCAGTGGAGGCGTCCACGAATACGTGCAGCCCAGTGTCCTTCGGTTCTCCAGGTAGCCGGAGACAACGAGGAATGCGTATGTTTTGCAGATCGTTGAGCTCACCAAACCACTGTCTTGCTTTTGTTACTGTCACTTCATCTAATGGATCGTCCCAGTCCAGGCCAGCTGCCCACATTTCCTGCAGAAGGACTTTTGCACGAACGGTGTACGGCGTCAGAAACCCCAAAGGGTCAAATAATGTTGCTATCCTCTTCAGGAATTCGCGTTTTGTATATGTCAAATCGTGTGGAGATTGGTTGAAGCGAAATAGGAACTCGTCTTCCATGGGTGACCACATGACTCCGAGGGTTTTGACGGCAGGGATCTCACCCCGATCGAGATCCACCTCTTTCGCGCAGTCTGAGTGAGGGATGTGTTCCAATACGTCAGGCGCGTTAGAAAGCCACTTCCTGGCGTGCATTCCAGCCGCGTTCCATAGACTTGTTGTTTGATTATAAAAGTCGATGCCTTTCTCCAAGTCTGCGACCGAGTCCATGGTGTCGTCCATGTAAGTGCTGTTAATGATGGCGTCAGCGCCGACAGGCCACTCCGCTTGGTGCTGCCGGGCGTGCTCCTGGACTACAAACTGGGCCTGAAATGGCGACGAGTTGACTCCAAACACAACCCTTTCGAATTCGTATACATCCGGTTCGTTGTCCGTTTTTAGATCGCGCCACAAGAATCGATGGTATGGGCGATCTGCAGTTTTCAGTTTTATCTGTAGGTACATCTCCTTGACATCACTCATCAGAGCAACGGGGTCGCGTCGGAAACGAAGGAGAACATCCACCAAGTCGTTTTGTAACTTGGGTCCTTGTTCGACGACATCATTGAGTGAGATTCCTTCGCACTCGGCTGACGCATCGAACACGATCCTTGTCTTTGTCGTTTCCTTGTCCGGTCTTAGGACTGGAAAATGGGGCAGATACCACACCTCATCAGGTTTCTGTTCATTAGGGGAAACTTTGCGAATGTACCCCTTGTCCTGATAATCCTGTAACACCCCTGCGTATGCCTCACCAACCTTTGGGCATTTCAACAGGCGTTTTTCAGTATTTTGCAGTCTGCGCAATGCCATACTGTAGTTGTCCGGTAGTTTGGGTCTATCGTTTTTCCACGGCGTAGCAACCTGGTAATGGCCATCCCGAAACACTAGAGACTTTGACACGATGTCCATAGCGGCCTTGTCTCCCGGTTTGACAATTTGAGTACCTTGGACATGTTCAAGTTCCCAAAAGCGACGAACAAGTGCTTCAAGGTTGTTCGAATCCTTCACGAAAAAGGCGAAGTTTGCCTGAGGGCTACGCGTCGCCATCTCGGTGTTACCGACGCAGGTCCATCCCAGTGGCGTCAGTCGAGCGATAAGCTCTCCAGGAAGTCGTATGTCCTTTAATGAATACAGAAGATCAGATTGATCCACACCGATCAAAAGGTCGACGATGGGTCGTGGCCCAACCTTTGGGAAGCTAATTCCTTCCAGATGCGTCCACTTGTGCTTTGCTTCATTCCAGTTCACCACCTGCATGTCTCCCGTCACACGTTCTGTGGTATACGCTGACGCTTCCTTATGCAGATCGCCGTGGACACTTTGAATTGTGAAATCAACAACAGCTGTGTCAAAACGCTCTTGATTGCCATTCAGGACGTTTACAGTTAGTTATTGGTGGGTTCCGTCCAGACCTAGTTCCGCAGCTATGTCGCTCCCCTTCCATGGTGAGGTTACCATGGGAACTTGCTTCCGTGTTTCTACCATTCACTGACCTCACTGAATCCATGTCCCTTACCTCGGCTTCACATGGACGGTCTGATTGAGGGATCACTCGATCCTTGTGCAGCAGACGATGATGGGATAATTCGCATCCATTTAGACCGCATGTTCGACCCCTAATGCACGCTTGGCCTTGATGACCATCCCCGAGGCACCTAAAGCAAAGTCTGTGTTCCTTGGCCACGTTCCAACGGAGTTGTATTGACATGGCCCGGAAGCGGCTACAAGCCCACATGCCATGGCGAGACTGACACAGGTGGCACTTCGACTGCGGCTTCATAGCACCCTTGGTCTCGTCTTGGGTCAGGAACGTCCGCCCAGTTGAAGCGGTCTTCTCTTTTCTTCCCCAGTCCTTGTTGATTCCACGTATAGTTTCTGATGCAGTTGTGAGGAACTCGGCTTCTCTGTCAATGAAGTCTCTTAAGACTAGCACGGTTTCCTCGCGATTACTTTCACAAATCCACTGTTTGTACTTGGCGAGTAGCGATTTGCTCAACTTGCGCTGGATAGCTATATATAAGGATCCGTTCCCTAGCTCGGCTTCATGAAGGTTGACAACGACCATATCTAACAATTCTGCCAAGCGCTCCAAATCCTTTTCGCAGTTGTCTCTAACAGGCTTGAACTGATCTAACTCTTCGAGGCGCAGAGTTAGTGCCCGTTGCTTTCCGCCATACTTCCTCTCTAGCCGAGCCTTGGCCACCTCATAAGCTTGTGCCGAGAAGCCCAAGCTTTCCACCACCTTTAACGCTTCACCTTGCAAGCTCTCTCGCAGGCGCAGCAGTTTGTACTCCGGCACTATTCTGGCGCTGTCGACACATGCATCAAAGGCTGATCGCCAGGCTTCGTAAGCTCTCTTGTCCCCAGAGAATATGGGCAGACTCACCCTGGGAAGGAGTGCTGAGGGATCTGCATTCACGCCACTACAACTGTTTCCTGCTTGTCCCAAACCCACAGGGTAATTTTCATTGGGTAATAATTGCTGGGACCCCACTATTATTCCATGGCGATGACCCTCTAGTTCAAGACCTCCAGACTGCTGGTATGACTGCATATTTGCCGCTGACACGCTTCTAATTGGACTTGCCTGAGGCTGGGTGCTGAGAGGCTGATGTACTTGTGAGGCAGTGGATAGCATTGCAGGCAGCATAAATGGCGTCGATGTAATAACCCGGTGATTAGCTGGTTGGGCCTGAGTTGCAGCCACATACTCTGATAACTCGTGTGATGCATGCGATGAATGCTGTTCACCTGGGTGGGTTGCAACGTGGGTCTGGTTAATTGCGTTCTGATGTGGTGATACAAATGGCTGCTGTGGTCCTTTCATCTCTCGTATATGAATCTGACATTCTTCGAAAGTTCTTTCAATTTGAGACGCAATGCGTTCAAGTTCAGCCTCCCGTTGGCTGATTTCATGTCGGAATTGTTCTGACAGTTGTCTTGGAGTGCTTTGCTGTTCTGGCACCGGCTGCACGGTTGGCGGCCGGCGAGGTGCCTGAGACCGAGTTTGCGGATAACAGTGCTGTAAATGCTGTTGCACCATTCGACTATAATCACTGAATCTTCCTTCAATATCTTCGAGTTCGCGTCCTACCAGTCGGACGTTCCTGTTATCGCCGATGCCTTCATAGAATTCTTCTAACTTTTCACAGGCAAATATCACTCCTTCAAATGCTATGGTCACAGAGTCCAAATTTGAATTTATCTCTTTTTGGCCGCATCCGCTTTCCATAGATTGCAGCAACCGCGTGCTTGTGCGAGTGAATACAGCCTTCGCCTTAGCTTTCTGATTTTTCAGCTTTTCCATGGTTATGTTATATGTAAGACTCACGGTCAACCACGCTCTGCTACCAAATGTTCTTACGATGGTATTCACGAAACGACAAACAGTTCTTGAAGCGAAATATACCTCCGAATCGG
The DNA here is from genome assembly GCA_964019135.1 of Arenicola marina. NCBI lineage: Eukaryota > Metazoa > Annelida > Polychaeta > Arenicolidae > Arenicola > Arenicola marina. Next base: position 8,743,078 of record OZ025253.1, on the reverse strand, counting down.
TTTATTTCTTCAAATCACACGAAGCCGGCCTCGTTACCGGAAACACAACAACTCTCTAATTACCGAAAGGAACGTTACATGCTTCCAAAGCAACCGAACAATGTCACTGACTACACTGGCTGTTACAAGGCCACTGACTGCACTAGCTGTTACAAGGTCACTGACTACACTGACTGTTACAATGTTACTGACTACACTGACTGTTACAAGGCCACCGACTACACTGGCTGTTATAAGGCCACTGACTATTACACGGCCACTTACTACATTAGCTGTTACAAGGCCACTGACTACACTGACTGTTACAATGTTACTGACCACACTGGTTGTTATAAGGCCACTGACTATTACACGGCCACTTACTACATTAGCTGTTACAAGGCCACTGACTACACTGACTGTTACAATGTTACTGACTACACTGGCTGTTACAAGGCCACTGCCTACACTGGCTGTTACAATTTTACTGACTACACTGGCTGTTAAAATGTTACTGACTACACTGGATGTTACAAGGCCACTGACTACACTAGTTGTTACAAGGCCACTGACTACACTGGCTATTACAATGTCACTGACTACACTGGCTGTTACAAGGCCACTGACTGCACTAGCTGTAACACGGTCACTGACTACACTGGCTGTTACAATGTTACTGACTACACTGGCTGTTACAAGGCCACTGACTACACTGGCTGTTACAAGACCACTGACTACACTGGCTGTTACAAGGCCACTGACTACATTAGCTGCTACACGGCCACTGACTACACCGACTGTTACAAGGCCACTGACTACACTGGCTGTTACAAGGCCACTGACTACACTGGCTGTTACAAGGCCACTGACTACACTGGCTGTTACAAGGCCACTGACTACACTGGCTGTTACAATGTTACTGACTACACTGGCTGTTACAAGGCCACTGACTACACTGGCTGTTACAAGGCCACTGACTACACTGGCTGTTACAATGTTACTGGCTGCAATGGCTGTTACAAGGCCACTGACTACACTTACTGTTGCAATACCGCTGACTACACTGGCTGTTACAATGCTACTGACTACACTGGCTGTTACAAGGCCACTGACTACACTGGCTGTTACAAGGCCACTGACTACACTGGCTGTTACAAGGCCACTGGCTACACCGGCTGTTACAAGGCCACTGACTACACTGGCTGTTACAATGTTACTGGCTGCAATGGCTGTTACAAGGCCACTGACTACACTTACTGTTACAATACCACTGACTACACTGGCTGTTACAAGGCCACTGACTACACTGGCTGTTACAAGGCCACTGACTACACTGGCTGTTACAAGGCCACTGGCTACACTGGCTGTTACAAGGCCAATGACTACACTGGCTGTTACAATGTCACTGGCTGCAATGGCTGTTACAAGGCCACTGACTACACTGACGGTTACGAGGCCACTGACTACACTGGCTGTTACAATCTTACTGACTACACTGGCTGTTACAATGCCACTGACTACACTGGTTGTTACAAGGCCACTGACTACACTGGCTGTTACAAGGCCGCTGACCACACTAGTTGTTACAAGGCCACTGACTACACTGGCTGTTACAAGGCCACTGACTACACTGGCTGTTACAATGTTACTGACCACACTGGCTGCTACAAGGCCACTGACTACACCGGCTGTTACAAGGCCACTGACTACACCGGCTGTTACAATGTCCCTGGCTGCAATGGCTGTTACAAGGCCACTGACTACACTGACGGTTACAAGGCCACTGACTACACTGGCTGTTACAATGTTACTGACTACACTGGCTGTTACAAGGTCACTGACTACACTGGTTGTTACAAGGCCACTGACTACACTGGCTGTTACAAGGCCGCTGACCACACTAGTTGTTACAAGGCCACTGACTACACTGGCTGTTACAAGGCCACTGACTACACTGACTGTTACAAGGCCACTGACTACACTGGCTGTTACAAGGCCACTGACTACACCGGTTGTTACAAGGCCACTGACTACACCGGCTGTTACAATGTTACTGACTACACTGGCTGCTACAATGTTACTGACTACACTGGCTGTTACAATGTTACTGACCACACTGGCTGTTACAAGGCCACTGACTACACCGGCTGTTACAAGGCCACTGACTACACCGGCTGTTACAAGGCCACTGACTACACTGACTGTTACAAGGCCACTTACTACACTGGCTGTTACAAGGCCACTGACTACACCGGTTGTTACAAGGCCACTGACTACACCGGCTGTTACAATGTTACTGACTACACTGGCTGCTACAATGTTACTGACTACACTGGCTGTTACAATGTTACTGACCACACTGGCTGTTACAAGGCCACTGACTACACCGGCTGTTACAAGGCCACTGACTACACCGGCTGTTACAATGTTACTGACTACACTGGCTGCTACAATGTTACTGACTACACTGGCTGTTACAAGGCCACTGACTACACCGGCTGTTACACGGCCACTGACTACACTAGCTGTTACAAGGCCGCTGACTACACTAGCTGTTACAAGGACACTAACTACGCTGATTGTTACAAAGTCACTGGCTACACTGGCTGTTACAAGGCCACTGACTACACTAGCTGTTACAAGGCCACTGACTACGCTGGCTGTTACAAGGCCACTGACTACACTGACTATTACAAGGATATTGACTACAATGGCTGTTACAAGACCACTGATTACACTGACTGTTAGAAGGCCACTGGTACCCCATGTGAATGTGCCTGCGACACACTGCGCTGTAGGGTTTGTTACATTCACTGTATCTGACGGGAGCGCCACCTAACGAGTGACGTATTGGTCGTTAACATTCAGTACGTCTGTCAGGCGCGGTATAATCTGGTCGCTGGCAGTCAAGCAGGCAGTCGCCGCTAAAAGTTATGTGGGGCATGTTGAGCCTGCAAGAATAAGCTGTGTACCTGCTTGGGTCCATCAGAACCACCACATAATTTTCATACAACTGCCAGGAACGTTTGAAACCAGGGGCTGGGGTGGGCGGAGGGGGTCTACATGGGCTACAGACGTTAAGTTCAAAGTTAATAACCGCGACGCTATGAGGTTTATATTTCAACGCCTTCGCGTTCTGGCGGCATAATTGGAAGCGTGTGCTTCGGACCTGACTCATAAGACCCTTAACCCTTGATAATAAGAAACATAGCATCCAAAATCGGACCGCTTCTGTTCGGTATGTGTCTGTTTTGGTTGTTAGGCCTGTGACAGATGGATAGTGAATATGGGCCAGCTTTGCAGCATGAAAGCAGAATACAAGATATATGGGGTGTCGCAAAAACACCATCTTCGCTCAAACACCAAGACCCGCGCCTGTGCAGGTAAAGGCCAACACACCCCATCTGCTCAGGGACACGAAACCTAACGGTAGGGAAGGGGGGAGGTGCGGGGAGTGGGGGGGGAGGGCTGGAGGTCGGACCAAGGCATTTGTGTTCCTCGGGAACTTTCCTGTTGAACTGGGAACGAGGAAACGAGTTCTTTGTGAACTGAGAATGAGCCGACCGTCGTGGTCATAGATCTTGCAATGTTGAGACCTGGAAATTTTAATATTAAATAACCGTAAATTCTGAAACCGCCCATTTATATCATATACCAGTATTTGTTATTGCATGCGGGGCGTTTATCTTTTAATTTAGTGAGCAGTGAATAAAGGAATTTATTCTTTGCGATGTGGGAGCACGACCCACCCCCCTTGCCCCCTCCCCTCCCCCGCTGTATTAACACAGCAACCCCGGGAGCTATATAGGGGGTAGTAAGTAAAACATATGCAGGATAGTCACTTGTCGTGCCTACCTGGCCTCTGTGGCGATATTTATAATAATGGTGTACCCTGTCCGGTGTTGCTGTTCTTAATCGTAATTCCTTTAGTGTTAACACCTTTTCTTTCATTCTAAACGCACATTTATTGAGCGGCCTTCACTGTTTCTGGCTGGAAAACGGTTTCCAAATGTTCTGCTTAGCGCATAGTAGATCGTGTAGCGCTGAAGACTGCACCAGACGGTAGGACATGCTTCCCGCGCAAACGTTGGTCGACTATTTATAGTTTGAATCAAGTCAATGTTATGCCAACTGACGTCTGAAAAATGCCCTTTCGTCATATCAGCCTCTCAAGCCCGTTGTGATAGTAGTCTTCATATTACACACAAATACTATTTATTTAACTGTTGCCCCTTTCATGCTAAAATTACATTTGTTTGGGGGATTTCACCGCGCTAATGCAGACTCAAAAACTTGCTCTAGGCTTTTTACACAGCGCAACGAGTGATTGTGTACCAGTCTCAGTCTCAGCATAGCAATGACTTAGGTGTTTCAGACGTTAACGTCTAAAACTATATCCAATAACTAAATACTGTCGTCCTCATAAAATTTTTCAGGTGGCCTCATGAAGTCTAAGAATATCTTGACATATTCGCTGCTTTAGCTGTTTATTTTTTTATCGCAAACGCAGTCTTGCTGAACGGGTTATGATGTAATGCTCACAATGCCCGTAAAAAAGACAGCCGCGTGTTGTCGTCTGAGTATGATAATTAATGGTGTCTGAAGCCAGACGGTTTGCCATGAAATAGTCCGACGTCCGCCAAGAACCCCCCTCCCCTCCCACCCCCACCTCTTTGGGTGCCCCCCCCCACCCCCCCCCCCACACACACACAAAAGTGTCTGCACTAACCGGGGCGGTCGTCCTGTTACATCGTTGCCATATCAGTACTTATGAGGGCTCAAAAAATGGAAGCAATTGTTCACGTAATTACGAAATGGCTCACTAGTGGGAGCCATATGATGCAGAGGGTTTGGGATGTGCTTCTAATGGTTGTGTACAAATCAGACGTATGTGCGTGGCGACCATGCGGGTCCTAGATACTCGCGTTACAACTAAGTGACGTCCCTACTAGTGGTGGGCGTGTTAATTTGTGGGGCGGCCGCCGTCACTATGTTGACTTTTATGCCAATGCTCATTATACTAACATGTTGGGCGGGAACGCTCACTATGCCAACTCTCCCTTCTTCACCCCATTGACGTGATATGACCGGAAGCGGTTAAAATGTCCTGAATATATGAAGCTTTATAAGCTTCAACTCAACTTCGAGTTTCAATACAACTTCGAAAAGCCTACTCAAATGATGTGATCATGGCAGCGAGCGAATCACAGGAAGGACGATTGCCGCATAGCTGCTACTTTGCGTCCCCACCATCACCCAATATAGGCTGCGGGCGGACGTTCACGCGTTATTCTGAGAGGACCTTAATCTAATTAACGAAGAACATTATGGGCATCTGGTGGATATATCAGGTAGATACAGCAATGTCGGCGAACCCCTCTTCCACTTGGCCTTTCAACCTTAATTTTCGCAACAGTGGTGGTGTGGTGGGGCTGGGGGGGGGGAGGGGGGGAGGGGAGGGGGTATTATTTATTATGGCTTTTGTTACACTCCTGACCCAATTGTGGCCACGTCCTCTAACAGTCCGCTTGCTCCAATCACAATATGGCTGGCAGCACAATTCTCGTGGGTTCTATTTCAGGTTTTTGTTGGAGACCAACAAAAAGTCTTCTTAGAACGAGTGCGCATGGCGTTGGTACCTTGCTACAGTTGCGTCATTCGCACTCATAATAGTCCATGTTTGAGTTTTGGGAACCGGCCGGCTGCGCGGTTTGTACCTGAAGAATCCAGTGGGTATTAAAACATTGTTTGCTTGCTTTGGTCCAGGCAAACCTAACTATGAAATCACAATATAGTTCAAGATAAGACATTCATCTCTGCATGATGCATGTGGTTTGTTCGATCAGACTGTGCGAAGCGCTGTGTTTTGAGGAAAATCATCGATATTTACCTTTCTGCGACAAACGGAGCACCATTGCCCGCGCCTGACCAGTCCATACATAGCGTGTTTAGCAACCATAGTTAGGCCTACCGCACAGACTTTAGATTCATGATTATTATTACGTCATACGGCAAGAAAACCCCCACAGGACAGATTAACCAACGGACACTGACACAGCGGCATTCGGTTTTGTCAACTGTCTAACCGCTCATATATTACATAAACCTGCTATATTGGTTATTATTCTGATATACCATTAAAGTGTTCGTGCCTCGATTTTGTCTTGCTCAGAGTTTAGGGAAGATAAACAAATAATTTTTTTTTGGTCAAAGTAGCAAAAGTGAGATCCGGCGGGTTTAATTCTAGGAGCATTGCATCTGAGCGTTATTTCAAACTTCCCCAATGATGTCACAAGATTGACAGGTGAGCTTTGATGCAGTGCGTAGACATCTGTGGTGGAGGACGTGTATTTTTAATGGTTGAGTGCGTTTCGTTGAGTTCAAGCCAATGAGCAGAGAGAATCTGAGTCTCAATATAAAAGCACATGCGTTTGTATGCCCCTTTGACGTCACTTTCCTCGCGCGCAGAAGTTAAATTGGTAGGTGCGAAAACAAGTGGAAAATGTATGCCCTGCTACTATTTTGGACGTTACAGCTCGATAATACAATCGTGGCAACACAGAAGATTAATATGAGCTAAAGTTGTTTTGGCGTGGCACGAACACTTCAAATTCAGTGGTTTGCTTTGCATCTAAGGATGGATTTATAGCCGACATTTTGTATGAAGTGAGTGAAGGCAAACAACCATCGGAGGATACGCAGCACAAACCGTTGATGCTATATCGTCGACGTAGAGCATAAATATCCCTGTCTCGTGAGACCTCGATCAGATCCCGTGGCGATTGCGCATCCCTACAGCCTTATAGTGCCACGTAATGTCCATATAAATATCTCGACGTATTGACAATAGAGCTATTCTTGATGTCCATATAGCTCTACGTAATCTCCATATAGCTCTACGTAATCTCCATATAGCTCTACGTAATGTTCGTAAAGCTCTGCGTAATGTTCCTATAGCTCTACGTAATGTTCATATAGCTTTGCGTAATGTTCGTAAAGCTCTGCGTAATGTTCATATAGCTCTACGTAATGTCAATATAGATCTGCGTAATGTCAATATAGATCTACGTAATGTCAATATAGATCTTCGTAATGTTAACATAGCTCTACGTAATGTTCATATAGCTCTTCATAATCTCCATATAGCTCTACGTGATGTTCATGTAGCTCTAAGTAATGTCAAAATAGATCTGCGTAATGTTCATATAGATCTACGTAATGTTCATATAGCTCTATGTAATGTCAATATATATATATGTAATGTTCACATAGCTCTTCGTAATCTCCATATAACTCTACGTGATATCCCTGTAGCTCTACGTAATGCCAATATAGCTCTACGTAATCCCCATATAGCTCTATGTAATGTTCATGTAGCTCTACGTTATGTCCATATAGCTCTGCGTAATGTCCATAAGGCTCTGTGCAATGTCGATGTACAGGTATCAAATCCCGTACGTACAGTGCAAGCCAACGGTGATGAACAAAGAGGGTTTCTCCACCTATTACACGCTGACGAAAATCCTTGTCACGGTATAATGCATTTTAGGCGGCAATGCTGCGGTTTTCCCGACATCGGGATCCTCCCAAAGTGTGGCGCTATTCATTCAGACTATTACATCCAGACGTGGTCCGCCATCATGCTCAGCACATGAAGCTGGGGATTGTCTCACATAAGATTAAACGCCCAGTCATTGTCCCGGAAGTTTTCTTGCTTCAATTTAGTCAGCATGTGCACAAAAACGGCCGACAATTTCACACATTCAATTTCATGTTATTATCAGGTGAGTTGTTCTTCTAATTTAGGGCAAACTATTGTTTTCTCATAGCTCACGTGTTACTCATGTTTGCCATGCATTTACTAACATAATGCATTTCGTGCGCTATAATATGTAAGTTAGACCTCTCGTGGAGTATATTTAACCCAATGGTCCAAGCTTAAAGATCATTCTTTCCTTCCTTGCTAAGCCAGACACACCTGGTTTTTGATGTTGCTAAGAAATTCAGCAGGTATGTTGGCATGGGAGTGGTGAGCGAGCGAGCATCATGCCAACTGGTGGGAAAGAGATTCCACAGCCACTCGATCCGACTTGATAGGGTGGAGATGGCTGTGGCCGGGGAGGCGGGTGTTGGGGTATCGGGGTGCCTGAGCGAGGTCAGAAGTCGGCCTACTACGATGTTTACGTTTGAGCCGGTTGCGTTTGAGTTGGAAGCGAGCCAAGAAACTTCACCACTAAGGATAAAAGTTAATTATATAACGAGCTGCAGAAACTGGCAATTGCGCAAAGGGATATCAACTCAAACCAGATGCTAGCCCCTGGAGGCGACTTGGAGGGGGACATGGATAGCCATTTCAGCCCCATAGTAATTGTTGCGTCGTTTCGTTTGAAATATTGCGTAGTTTCGTTAGAAGGAATACATAACTTGTATCCGAGATTTGTATTTGTCAGTCCTGCGCAGACCCTTTCGTTTTCGTACAGATGTAATCATGCGAGTTATTGATACCATGAAATCGGTCCTGTCACTCGAGTGGACTCAGATTCGCATTGAAAAGACAGTGCATACCGGGCCATACCATCGCCTTACAACAAGTTATAATCGGTACACAACGGCTATCAAATGATGTATTCTGTAAATATATATTCCGGAATTAAAATTTGAATATCTCCAGACAAAATAGATGCCAGCAAGAACATCAGCCAACCGGGAACATGACCGCTTGTCTGCTACGCACAGCGTGGTGAAACACATTACATACACCTGTTGGCATTTATATCAGTTCTGCTATCAGGTTCTGTGCATCCATCTCGTTCTCAAAATGGCATCATTTGATAGTCATGAAAATTAGGCAGCCACAAGTCTGTACTCGCCTTTTGCGTGCTATGCAGTGCACAAAGAGCCGGAGTTACCCGACAGCACGCGCCTTTCAGAATTTCCCACGAAACAGTTTATTGAAAAACAAAATTGATATCAGGATATCTATTCTTGATATGAGCATCTGCTCTCCTCTGTTCTCGATATCAGGTAATCTAGTCTTGACTTTTAGGCTGCAGTTATTTGTATTCAGAATTTAATTGATGATATCCAGAATTCATCGGTTTATATGCAAAATGTAATTGTTGATACCCGAAATGCAATTGTTGATATCCGAAATGCAATTGTTGATATCCGAAATGCAATTGTTGATAACCAAAATTAGCTCACAACCACCCGATCCACCACTGTTTCACATGTTACACCCCAACTACACATGAGTAACATATATCGCGACCAATTAACATAGATACCCGGACTCCCTATCCGGGTAGAATAGCATATTGTCCAATAATCAATTGCTGTTTGTGATGATTAAGTCACAAATTACTGCTGCGTGTAAGTTATTGTTCGCTGAAAATCAAGTGATCTCTTATACGACAACATTTCATAACACATAATATGTTAGGAAACGAGGGCAAAATTGACAGCATACATGAGTTTTATAACGTTGATGCCTAGCGCCCGTTAACCAGCACGATACGAAAGCCAATCCTCTGCCGTCCTGGAATGACGATTTGTCTTTAATGGCGATCGCCCTGAGCCATTGCCATGTTTCCAGCCTTGCCCGATTCGGTACAGGCTTGGTCCCTCTGACACTGATACATAAATTCAATGTAACTGCTCCACCCACCCCTTCCACAAGTCCCCACCACCATAACCCCCGCGATCCTCTCGCAAGCGGATGTCAAAGACTGTTAAAGTAAAGTTCCAGTTCATTACATGCATTCGTAATGCACGTAAATGCAATTGATTATCCTCACTGACAGTGAACAGTGAAAGTAAACCAGGGCAAAATTCGTTATCTTCGGAGCGCGAGGGGCATTTTACATTTGAGTTCAATAGGTCACGCCGCTCATTTGTTTTACACAACATCATGATTCACCAACTTGTTTTGTGTGCGTTTCTGGGTTATGAATCGGCGGCCTACTTGTTGATCAATAGTCGGATATGTGCGTATTTAAGGGTTAGCATTTGAACACACAATATTATCATAACGGCCGCCCATACATCAGGTCCGACCTCTAACTGCCACCCGACTTTAAAGTGCACGTGCGTGCGGGTGGCTGGAGCGGGCCTCACCATTGCGTGAACGATAGTAGGCAGCGTCTGGTCGTGCACCGCGTGCGAGCGCATTCTAACCCTGTGTGACGGGTAGGTAACGAACGACACAGATTTTGCGTCTCATGTCTATACCTTGTGGACTTAATTCCAGTTTCGCAACTCGTGTAACTCGTACTGTCTGTTTATATCACCCAAGCGTTGCGGATAACGTAACGTAACCAGGAGTTGCGTAAGTTAAGTGCCTGAGGATATTGTACTATCTGCGCCATGACTGTGTCGACCATTGTACAGCGATTCGCCGGGGAGACCAGCATTCACGGCCTTCCCAAACTGATTGGGCCATCGAGGTCGACTAGAGGACGCGTCTTCTGGACCGTGGTTTGTTTGGGGGCGGCTATTATGTTCTGCTTCCATTTCACACTGCTGATGACAAGGTACTTCTCGTATCCTAAGAAGGTGACCGTAGAAGTTGTAAAGCTGAACATTCCGTTTCCATCAGTGTCCATCTGTAACATGCGAAACCTCGACGTCTTTTTCCTCAACGAAGTGAACAGGATATTTAAGACGTCCGAACAGCCCCAGAATTGGATGAACCAAACAAACGATGCGTTCATTCTGGAGTACCTTAGGTATGTGGCTAAATTTACCCCGATATTTTACAGCCGCAAGTTAGATATTTCAGTAATGCATGGGGTTTCGACCCGTGCTTCCATTGCTACCAACATTGACCGACAAGCACTGGTACACATGGGCGTACAAGCCAGGGAATTCATTGCTACGTGTAATATGGCGGGAATCCAATGTGACAAGAACGTGGACATCTCTCATTTTTTTGACAGTTATTATTATAATTGTTATACCTACAACGCGCCAAACGCAGAGGGCGAAATTCTGGCAGAGGGTTTGGAGAACGGACTCTCGCTTATAACTTTCATTGGCAGCGGCCTGGTAGAACAAAACGACATAAAAAACGACCCACGGTTGATTCCTGGAATTCACGAGGTCCACAGTCCACTATCCGGCAATGAAGGCGTGAGGGTGGTCATTCACCCCCCTTACACCACCCCATATCCCCATACCGAGGGTTTCGACGTGCCGAGGGGGTACTCAGCCTCGTTCGGGGTCAAGGCCAATCAGGACACCCGGATTGGGCCGCCCCACGGGAACTGCTCGGAGGGAAATAGTTCAGGGACCATCAGAGAACATCGGGATCCGCGTTTGATGACATGCCAAAAACTGTGTTTGCAGAAGGCGGTGGTGGATGAATGCGGCTGTAAGGTTATCACGCTCCCGGGAGACTCATTGTATCCGGATCACAGTTATTGCAGGAGCGACGACATATTGAGTGATAACTGCAGTTTGAGTGATTCGGACGAATGTGTTGCGGCGCTGTCAGCCATTTACGACAAAATTGTCTGCAGTAAGTCAACGATATTGCGCGCGCAACGCAACGCGGCGATCTTCGGCGCGTGTGGCTGCGTCTCGTCTTGCCACGAGACCACTTATGACGTCAGCTACAGCCTCACAAAATGGATGACGGATTCATTTGACGGTGCACAGACGTATTATGATGTTGTGTCCAGCTTTCTTGCTTGGTTTACCCCTGAGAACGTCGGACCGGAGAAGACTAAGGCAATACAGGAATATTTCATCAATGAGTCCACGAGCACGCGAGATTTCTCGCGCCTGAACGTGTACATTGCAGACAGCTGGATGATGGAGTCTGTGGAATCTGCCGATTACACCGTGCCCCAACTGCTCTCCGATATTGGAGGTCAGCTGGGACTGTGGGTTGGTATCTCCATCATCTCACTCACAGAAGTCATGGAGTTGATCGTCGATATCTGTCGCTACTTGAACGCAGTGAAGAGAGAACAGAAAGCGCAGACTATATTCGCAGAGAATCTGCCGGAGCAGCAGGGTCTAACGGACCCCGAGAAACAGCGGACAACTGAAGACGGTCAAAATGGAGAGATTTCGGCTACTACGTAAATACGTCTCATATAATAAGCTTAAACTTAATCAATCACGCGTTAAATATATCCTGGAATATAAATAAGTAATGATGTGGGAGTCGTGGCCTTAAGCCTATAACAAACATGTCGTAGCGATGGGGGAAATAGGCCTAGATAAATTTGTATATAAACAGCTTGAAACCCTAGATATGTTTTTCTTTCTTTCATGGAATAGGATACGTATAGCTAATATTGATATGTAAGTAATTTGCTATGTGTATTATGCGACTATCTTTTAGCTGTAATTTAGTTGTATAAGGGATTGCCCCTCTCCCAGCAACGCCTCCACGTGGCAGTCGTTTGATGCCGATATTATGATATGGGGCATACCGGAATGGGAAATACAGACCAGTTCATGTTTGGCTCTTCCGCTGTTCATGTCAACCTCGATATCTGTGTGCCATATAATCCCTTGTCTCTTCAATAAATGATCTAGGAAACATCACCTCTTAGTTCCTATGTTGTCACTACGGACCTGGATGGGGGAATTATTCTTGGAGCATCAGCCCTTATAGACGTCTGTGCTGTGCGACTAAGATGCGTACTTATTTTATCACCTTACTACTTATTTCGCCTTTATAATAGGCGTTGGGTTTAAATGTACTTTACTTGATAAATACAATGTATGTCACATGCAATAAACAATAGAATTTGCAACAAATAGATTTGTATGTACTAGTTAAAGAACGAGCTACAGTGCATTCGGATAAATAAAGCACGAGACGCGATAGCGTCGAGTGGATTATTTGGGGAATGCACGACAGCGAGTTTTTTGACGTACTTATAGAAATGTTATTACAAGGCATTACATTTGCTCATGATTTGCGGTTAATTTTCCATGTTTGGACACAGGATAGACACAGGATATTGACTATTGTATCAATTGCAATGTCCGGCTAATACGTGATCAAACATTATGGAAACAACGGTTCGTCGTTGTGAAGCCCCAGGGGGAGGGTAGGGGTGGGAAGGCGTGGAGGAAATAGACATCTTGGAGGTCTTGTTTTCTAAATCACCACACAAGGTCATTACGCCTAATTGTGATGAAAACATCGTCCTTGTAAAGCGATATTCAGGTCCTAACACTTCTGCTTTAAAGTAAATCATCCATATATGTCGTGTCCTTTGTAAAATTTATCCTGCACCATTAAACACATATGTGACACCGTCAGTAAAAATGGCATGACGTGATAATGTCAGGTGGTCCCTCATTTATAGACGGCATAAGACATATATGCAATCGATAACAGTCGAATTTCCATATATATTGAGCTTTCTGATCTAACCCCCGCCCACTTGGACCTGAACGTTGGCTTTTGCATCCCATTGTTTGTCTTGAAATTAGCAAGTTCTGACGACATCTGCCAGCTTGGTGATTCCACCGTGACGCTCAGCCGAGTCAATATTGACAAAAACGCTTCATTATCAAGATAATGTGTGGTTTGTCCGTTCATTATTAACATAATGCACTGTTTTGTCGTTTTTTGTTTAAAAAACGCACACTTAATTGCGTTAATGAAACACGGCTAGCTTTTTTTCCGATGCATTCTTCTAGATAATGAATACTAATGACAAAGGCGTCACGTCAATCAATTTTTTTAATCGTACAAAATGTATACAGGCGAACCGGCGTGCTTTTGTGAACTAATCTTCCTTACAATGACGGATTGTTCTTCTAAAGTGACGAACGGTGGGGTGACAACATGTTGCAGGAAAACTGGAGGTTGGCAATCAATTCCCAAAAGGAATAATTGACTTGCCTTCAAGGGGATATGGTGCGTACAACCATTTGATCAAATCTCCGGCATTCTACCGACTGAACTAGCCCGGCTTTATGGAGACCGGTGGCCTTTGTCTTCGCCTGCATCTGAATGCACGAACCTTTTACCAGCTAAATTGCGCCGCCTTCACGGTAGAATGCTTAGTTTCTGTTTGAAAACGACTTTTTCTGCAAATTGTACTCACGGCGAGACATCATCGCTGTGCGCCTGCTCCACTACCGTATGTGTTTATCTAGCTTCCGCCCTCATCCAATCCAATACTGTGCGGTGCGGGCGGACTGATCGTTCAAATGTTTGACTGTTCAACAGTAATTCAGCGATATACCCTTTATCGACAAGTGACTAAGTGCGCGAAGTGTTAAGCGGAAATTCTCCGCCGCCCACTCGATACCATACTGAAGTTCATACCAAGAGACCCTGCGCCACTACGTTATTCCATCCCCATGATGTAGCCGGAAATATGCGGTCCCGCGTTGCCCCGGGCTATTATTGTTGACTTCTGTTCTCCTGTGTTTGCTGTGTTTCGTATCCTAAAAAGTATAACGTTTGTTCATATCAGAAACATTGGTTTTGTCCATATTGGCGCTGATTCTATTCTCCGTGGCTTGTTATGCATGACTATATGTGTACATGCGTGTCTTGTATATGTCTTCATATGGCTCACTCTGCGGTCGCTATGTGTCAGTTTAATTCGTAAAAGTTTTTTCGGTTCGGACCTCAACGGCCACAGATATAAGACGAGAAATCGCACGAACGTTGTAGCCCAAAATTCTAGCACCGCAAACGGGCCAGACAACAAAAATATTCCGGTGGGAATGAGCCACCCCTGGATGGCGTTACATAATAGCCAGCCAAAAGCAAGTCGACCCAGTTGCACGTAAACGGTGCTGTCAGCCTTCACTTCGGTAACACTCTGTGACTTCACTGGCAACACTGGATATTATACGGCCACCCGACTACACTGGCTGTAACAAGGTCACTGACTACACTGGCTGTTACAAGGCCACTAACTACGTTGGCTGTTACAAGCCCACTGGCTACACTGGCTGTTACAAGGTCACTGACTACACTGGCTGTTACAATTTCACTGACTACACTGGCTGTTACAAGGCCACTAACTACGTTGGCTGTTACAAGCCCACTGGCTACACTGGCTGTTACAAAGCCGCTGGCTACACTGGCTGTTACAAGGTCACTGACTACACTGGCTGTTACAAGGTCACTGACTACACTGGCTGTTACAAGGCCACTAACTACGTTGGCTGTTACAAGCCCACTGGCTACACTGGCTGTTACAAAGCCGCTGGCTACACTGGCTGTTACAAGGTCACTGACTACACTGGCTGTTACAAGGTCACTGACTACACTGGCTGTTACAAGGTCACTGACTACACTGGCTGTTACAAGGCCACTAACTACGTTGGCTGTTACAAGCCCACTGGCTACACTGGCTGTTACAAAGCCGCTGGCTACACTGGCTGTTACAAGGTCACTGACTACACTGGCTGTTACAAGGTCACTGACTACACTGGCTGTTACAAGGCCACTAACTACGTTGGCTGTTACAAGCCCACTGGCTACACTGGCTGTTACAAAGCCGCTGGCCACACTGGCTGTTACAAGGTCACTGGCTACACTGGCTCTTACAAGACCACTGACTACACTGACAACTACAAGGACACTACCTGCATTGGCTGTTACAAGGCCACGGACTACATTGGCTCTTACAATGTTACTGACTACACTGGCGGTTGCAAGGACACTGACTACATTGGCTGTTACAAGGTCACTAACTACACTGGTTGTTCCAAGGTCACAGCCTACACTGGATGTTACAAGGTTACTAACTACACTGGTTGTTACAAGACCACTGACTACACTGGCTGTTGCAAGGTCACTGAGTGTTACAAAGCCACTGACTACACTGTCTGTTACAAGGTCACTGGCTACACTGGCTGTTACAAGGTCAGTAACTACACTGGTTGCTACAAGGTCACTAACTACACTGGCCGTTACAAGACTACTGACTGCATTGGGTGTTACTAGGCCACTAACTACGCAGGTTGTTGCAAGATCACTGACTACACTGGCTGTTACAAGGTCACTGGCTACACTGGTTGTTACACGGTCACTGACTACACTGGCTGTTACAAGACCACCTACTACACTGGCTGTTACAAGACCACGGACTGCACTGGCTGTTACATTGCCACTGACTACAATAGCTGTTACAAGGCCACTCACTACACTGGCTGCTACATTGCCACTAACAACGCAGGCTGTTACAAGGTTACTGACTACACTGACTGTTAGAAAGCCACTGGCTGCACTGGCTGTTACAAGGTCGCTAATTACACTGACTATAACAAGGTCACTGGCAACACCAGCTGATACAATGTTACTGACTACACTGACAACTACAACGACACTACCTGCACTGGCTGTTACAAGGCCACTGACTACACTGGCTGTTACAATGTTACTGACTACACTGGCTGTTACAAGGCCGCTGGCCACACTAGCTGTTAGGAGGCCACACGCACTACACTAGCTGTTGCAATGCCACTGGCTACACTGGCTGCTGCAAGGCCACACAATGCACTGGCTGTTACAAGGTCACTGGCTACACTGGCTGTTACAAGGCCACTGACTACACTGGCTGTTACAAGGCCGCTGGTCACACTGGCTGTTACAAGGCCGCTGGCCACACTGGCTGTTAGGAGGCCACACGCACTACACTAGCTGTTGCAATGCCACTGATTACACTGGCTGCTGCAAGGCCACACAATGCACTAGCTGTTTCCAGACCACTGACCACACTGGCTGTTACAAGACTACTAACTACACTGGCTGTTACAAGGCCACCCACTGCACGGGCTGTTGCAAGGCCACCCACTACACTAGCTGTTGCAAGACCACTGACTACACTGGCTGTTGCAAGGCCACTGGCTACACTGACTGTTACAAGGTCACTAACTACGCTGCCTGTTACCAGGTCACTGAATACACTGGCTGTTACAAGGCCACTGACTACGCTGGCTGTTACAATGCCACTGACTGCACTGACTGCTCCAAGGCCACTGGCTGCACTGGCTGTTACAAAGCCACTGGCTGCACTGGCTGTTACAAGGTCGCTGACTACACTGGCTGTTACAACGCCACTGGCTGCACTGACTGTTACAAGGTCACTGACTACGCTGGCTGTTGCACGTCCACTGACTACACTGTCTGTTACAATGCCATTGTTAAAGCAATATGCTGACATGCGCCATCTTAGATTTTTTACATGTTAAAATCAAGACTAAAAGTATCTCAAAATTTATGATGCATATGTTCTTATATCTCTTTGAGTCTGTAAAAAAACATTTCAACATAAAACTGCGCGGTTTATTTATATCGCGCGCGGACGTGATAGCGAGCCGCGGTTGACATCACACACAAAATAGCGAACTGCGAACAGGCGCGCAGGGATATAAAGCCGGCCACCAACTTCTGCTCCGTTGACCAAAATGCTTCTCTCCGGATAGCCCACATGCTTTCAGGATTCAAATTCAAGACAGAATGTACTTATTTGACATGGAGAAGAGGTTGGTAATACAAAAAATTACGGAATATATTGCTTTAAACACTGTTTGCTTGCTTTGGTCCAGGCAAACCTAGCTATGAAATCACAACATAGTTCACGATAAGACATTCATCTCTGCATAATGCATGTGGTTCGTTCGATCAGACCGTGCGAAGCGTTGTGTTTTAAGGAAAATCATCGATGTTTACGTTTCTGTGACAAACGGAGCACCATTGCCCTCGCCTGACCAGTCCATACATAGCGTTTTAGCAACCATAGATAGGACTACCGCACAGACTTTAGATTCATGATTATTATTACGTCAACCGGCAAGAAATCCCCGACAGAACAGATTAACCAACGGACACTGACACAGCGGCATTCGGTTTTGTCAACTGTCTAACCGCTCATATATTACATGCAGCTGCTAGGCCTATATTGGTTATTATTCTGATATACCTTTAAATTCAGTGGTTTGCTTTGCATCTAAGGATGGATTGATAGCCGACATTTTGTCTGCAGCAAGTGAAGGCAACCCACAATCGGAAGATACGCAGCACAGACCGTTGATGCTATAGCATCGACGTAGAGCATAAATATCCCTGTCTCGTGGGGCCTCGATCAGATCCCGTGGCGATTGTACATCCCTATATCCATATAATGTCCATATAGATCTACGTAATCTCCATATAGCTCTATGTAATGTGCATATAGCTCTACGTAATGTCCATATAGCTCTACGTAATGTGCATATAGCTCTACGTAATGTTCATATAGCTCTAAATAATGTTCATACAACTCTACGTAATGGTCATATATCTCTATGTAATATTCATATAGCTTTACGTAATGATCATATAGCTCTATGTAATGTTCATATAGCTCTACGCAATGTTCATATAGCTCTATGTAATGTTCATAGATCCCTAAGTAATATTCATATAGCTTTACGTAATGTTCTTATAGCTCTACGTAATGTTCATGTAGCTCTACGTGATGTTCATATAGCTCTACGTAATGTTCATGTAGCTCTATGTAATATTCATATAGCTCTACATAATGTTCATATAGCTCTACGCAATGTTCATATAGTTCTACGTAATGTTCATGTAGCTCTATGTAATATTCATATACCTCTACATAATGTTCATATAGCTCTACGAAATGCTCATATAGCTCTACGTAATGTTCATATAGCTCTACGCAATGTCCACATAGCTCTACGTAATGTCCATATAGCTCTAAGTAATGTCCATAAGGTTCTATGTAATGTGGATATACATGTATCAAATCTAGTAGGTAGAGCGCAAGCCGACGGTGATGAACAGAGAGGGTTTCCCCACCTATTACACGCTTATAAAAAGCCTTGTGGTCTCAGTATAATGCATTTTAGACTGTGGCGTTATTCAGACCATTACATCCAGGCGTGATCTGCCATCCTGCTCAGCACCTGAAGCGGGATTTTCTCACATAAGATTAAACGCCATGTCATTGTCCCGGAAGTTTTTATGCTCCAATTTAGTCATCATGTCCACAAAACAGGCCTAAAATTCAAATATTAAATTTCTTGTCTTTATCAGTTGATTCATTAGATCGATTTTCCAATGAAGGGCAAACTATTGTTTCAGCATAGCTCACGTGTTACTCATGTTTACCATAAATTTACTACAATAATGCATTTCGTGAGCTATAATATGGAAGTTGGACCATTCGTGGAGTATATTTAACCCAATGATCTAAGCTTAAAAAATCATTTTTTCGTTTTTTGCTAAGCCATATACACCTGGTTTTTGATGTTGCTAAGGAATTCAGCCGGTATGTTGGCATGGGAGTGGTGAGCAAGCGAACATCATGCCACCTAGCGTCAAAGAGATTGCACAGCCACTCGATACGACTTGATAGGGTGGAGATGGCTGTTGCCGGGGAGGCGGGTGTCGGGGTATCGGAATGCCTGGGCGAGGTCAGAAGTCGGCCTGCTACGATGTTTACGTTTGGTTCGAGCTTCACAGCAGAAACCTCAGGATACAGAAACCTGAGGATAAAAGTTAAGTAGCTCCAGATTGCACCAAAGGATGTCAATCCGCAACTCAAACCAGATGCTAGGCCCTGCAGGCGACTGGGAGGGGGAATATGGATAGCCATGTCAGGCCCATAGTAAATGTTGCGTACTTTCATTTGAAATATTGCGTAGTTTTGTTAGAAGGTATACGTAACTTGTATTTGAAATTTGTAATTGTCAGCCCTGCGCAGTGGGGATTCTTTCGTTTTCGTACAGATGAAATCATGCGAGTTATTGATACCATGAAATCGGTCCTGTCACTCGAGTGGACTCGTATTGATTCGTATTGAAAAGACAGTGTATACCGGTCCATATCATCGCTTTATGACAAGTTATAATCGGTACACAACGGCTACCAAGTTATGTATACTGTAAATTTATATTCCTGAATTAGAATTTTCATATATCCGGAAAAAATAGATGCCAGAGAGAAAATCAGCAAGCCGGGAACATGACCGCTTGCCTGCTACGCACAGCGTTGTGAAACTCATTACGTTCGCCGGTTGGCATTTGCATCAGCTACTTTCTGAGCTTTTATGCATCCATCTCGTGCTTAAAATGGCCTCATTGGATAGTCATAATATTTATCTACACAAAGTGTTTGTTTTTAGAAAACACCATGTTAGCCTGTGATAAACTGTTGTAAGGTATGCAGCTATAAGCCCGTACTCGCCTTTTGCGTGCTATGCAGCTCACAACGTGCTAGGGTTACCCGAAACACACGCCTGGCAGAATTTCCCATTCTTGACTTTTAAGCTGCAGATATTTATATTCGGAGTTCAATTGCCTATATTCAGAATTCACTTGCTGATATCCAAAATTCACTTGCTGATATCCAGAATTCAACTGTTTATATGCAAAATGTCATTGTCGATATCCCAAAAGCAATTGTTGATATCAAGTCCCCCCCCCCCCAATCACCCGATCCTCCACTATTTTACATGTTACACCGTAACTACAGATGCGTAACATATATCGCGACCAATTAACATAGATATCCCGATTCCATACCCAGTTAAAAATGATAATAGATTGTCCAATAATGAAAGCTGTTTGTGATGATTATTTCACAAATTACTGATGCGTGTCATTGCTCGCTGAAAATCCAGTGATCTATTATACCACAACATGTGATAATATATAATTTGTTGGGAAACGAGGGCAACATTTATAGCACACATGAGCATTGTAACGTTGATGTCTAGCGCCCGTTAACCAGCACGATATGAAAGCATGTCTTGCCCCCTGCCGTCCTGGAATGACGATTTTACCTTTCATGGCAATCGCCCTGAGCCATTGCCATGCTTCCAAAGACTGTTAACGTTCAGTTCCAGTTCATGGCATACATTCGTACAACACGAAAATGCAATTGTTTATCCGCAGTGACTGTGAACAGTAAAAGCGGACAAGGGCAAAATTTGTTATCTTAGGCGGAGGAAGTGGGAGGACACTTTAAATTGGAGCTACTTGGTCACGCCGCTCATTTGTTTTACTACCCCACCCCTTCCACCCTCCCTCCCCCAGACACGGACATCTTACTACCCCTCTGTACGCGGTGGCTTACGTCGTTGTGTACAACAGTAATCAATATTAACATAATCATTCGCAAACTTGTTTTTTGTGCGTTGCGTTGCTACGTGTCATATGGCGGGAATCCCATGTGACCAGGACAAGGACATTGCCCGTTTCTTTGATAGGGCAACACTCGTTATCGTAGGCGTAGGGAGCTGCAGGGGCAATTTGCATTTGAGCTGGTTTGAGCGGTCACACCGCCCCATTTGTGTTACTCTCCCACCTTTCCGCACCCCCACTCCCTCCTGTGCGGACATCATGCTACAACAATGATAGCTGTACGAGGAGAGTTACGTCGCTATGTATAACAGAGATCAATAATAACATCACGATTCAATAACTTGTGTTGTGTTTGTGCGTTGCTGGGTTATGAATCGGCGGCTTACTTATCGATCAAAAGTCGGGTGTGAGCGACCCGATTTAGGGTGCACGTGCGTACGGGTGGATTGAGCGTGCCTCACAATTGCGTGAAGGATGGTAGGCAGTGTCAGCAACAGTGTGCCGTGTGCGGGCGTAGCCTAACGCTGTATCCCGGGTGGGTAACAGACGACACGGTGTTTGTCTCTCATGTCTAGGCATTGTGAACTTAAATTCCCGATTCGCAGCTTGCGTAAATCGTACTGGGTTTCGTATACCACCCAAGCGTTGTGGATAACGTAACTTAACCGAGAGCTGCGTAAGTAAAGTGCCTGTGGATATTGCACTATCTGCGCCATGGCTGTGTCGACCATTGTACAGCGCTTCGTCGGGGAGACCAGCATCCACGGCCTTCCCAAACTGACTGGGTCATCAAGGTCGACTAGAAGACGCGTCTTCTGGGCCGTGGTTTGTGTGGGGGCGGCTATCATATTCTGCTTCCAGTTCACACTGCTGATGACGAGGTACTTCTCGTACCCTAAGAAGGTGACCGTAGAAGTTGTAAAGCTGGACATTCCATTTCCATCAGTGTCCATATGTAACATGCGAAACCTCGACGTCTTTTTCCTTAACGAAGTGAACAAGATATTTAAGACGTCTAAACAGCCCCAGGATTGGATGAACCAAACAGACGACGCGTTCATTCTGGAGTACCTAAGGTATGTGGCGAAGCTAACCCCACTGTTTTACGCCAACAAGTTGAATAATTCAGTGATCGCTGAGGTTACGACCCGTGCATCGATTGCTACCAACATTAACCGCAAAGCACTGGTACACATGGGCGTACAAGCCCGGGACTTCATCGCAACCTGCAATATGGCGGGCATCCCATGTGACCAGGACAAGGACATCTTTCCTTTCTTTGACAGTTATTATTACAATTGTTATACTTACAACGCACAAAACGCAGAGGGCGACATGCTGGCAGAGGGTTTGGAGAACGGACTCTCGCTTATAACCTTCATCGGAAGCGGACTGGTGGAACAAAACGAAGATACACGGTTGATTCCGGGAATCCACGAGGTCCATAGTCCAGTATCAGGCAATGAAGGGGTGAGGGTGGTCATTCACCCCCCTTACACCACCCCATACCCCCATACCGAGGGTTTTGACGTGCCGAGGGGGTACTCAGCCTCTTTCGGGGTCAAGGCCAAACAGAGCACCCGGATTGGACCGCCCCACGGGAACTGCTCAGAGGGAAATAATTTGACCATCAGTGGACATCAGGATCCGCGTCTGATGACGTGCCAAAAACTGTGTCTGCAGAAAGCAGTGGTAGATGAATGCGGCTGTAAGGTTATCACGCTCCCGGGAGACTCATTTTATCCGGATCACAATTATTGCAGGAGCGACGACATATTGGGTGATAACTGCAGTTTGAGTGATTCGGACGAATGTGTTGCAGCGCTGTCAGCCATTTACGATAAAATTGTCTGCAGTGAGTTAACGATATTGCGCGCGCAACGTAACGCGGCGATCTTCGGCGCGTGTGGCTGCGTCTCGTCTTGCCACGAGACTACGTATGACGTCAGCTACAGCCTCACAAAATGGATGACGGATTCATTTGACGGTGCACAGACGTACGAAGGTATTGTGTCCAGCTTTGGCGCTTGGTTTACGCTAGAGAACGTCGGACCACAGAAGACTAAACAAATAGCGCAATATTTTAAAGAGAGGCCCACGAGCATGCACGATTTCTCGCGCCTGAACGTGTACATGACCGACAGCTGGATGATGGAGACGGTGGAATCTGCCGACTACACCGTGCCCCAACTGCTCTCCGACATTGGAGGTCAGCTCGGACTGTGGGTCGGTATCTCTGTCATCTCACTCACAGAAGTCATCGAGTTGATGGTAGATATCTGTCGCTACTTGAACGCAGTGAAGAGAGGAAAGAAACCGCGGGCCATATTTGCGGAGAATCTGCCGGAGCAGCAGGGTCTAGCGGACCCCGAGACACAGCGGACAACTGAAGACCGTCAAAAGGGAGAGTGCTCGGCTACTACGTAGATACGTTTCATATAATAAGCTTAAACTTATTCATATACAATACAAGTAGTGATGTGGAAGCGACTGGTTTTATTTCTGTGTTGTCCAAATTGAGTCAATCATCCATAATTGAAAAAGGATAAATAAGCATTATTTAAATACAGCTTTGAATAGGAATAACACGTGCAAAAAATTTAAACAATTCTAATTATATTGACTTAAATATTGTAAGTGCCTTTATATTAAGTCCGCAATCACGTCCTCTGTACGAAGCAAATAATTGATATCAAATAATTTGTACCTACATTTTTGAGATATGTGACACATATATGATACATAAATATTTATGGTACATATTTTTATCTATGATGAATTCTGTTTCAATTTGTCAATTTTATATTTATTTTTTGAAAATATTGCAGTTTCTTGTAAGTAAACAGTCAAGTGACCATACCAATGAAATATTGCCGAGTATGTAAATATGAATTAGACAAGAGAACAAGTACGCAGTTGCAAAGATCAACTATATCTATGAACAAATTAAAAGGTTAACAGAATACATAAAACTAAAGAAAGGAGCATTAACTAAAATTTAACTATAATTTTATGGATTTGCAAATGTCCTAATGTTTATCATCACGGAAAGTAGAGAGTTGAGGATTACTATGACCTATTGAACTGTAATGTCACTGTAACTTTTTCAAATAATGGAACATACTATATGATATAATATAGCAACCAAGCAGAGGTCTGAAAAAATTATGAATGTATTTATTACGACACAAAGGATTTATTAACAAAGCAACATGCCTTGGTGCTTTTGTCATAACCGTAGTAAAATGCAGGAGAAGCAACAGTGACAACTTGAAATTGTTTGTCAAAATACCCATTAAAAATATAAATGTAAAAGAACTGAAGTAATTTAGAAATATAGCATTAACACAATACATATACAGCAGGGTTATTTCGAAATTTGCCTATTTGAATTCTAGTTGCATTGATGATTGAAAAAAGGCAATTTTGACCGTGATGGCTGTCCATACTTGTCACCCGATCACTCCTGATCGGTGTAAACATTGGTGAATCATCTAGCTGTGCGCCACTGATTGTTGCCAGTATTATGGAAAATTACAAGTTTAAAGTTTCATCTACCAATAGATTGACACTAAAAAGTAAACAGCTCTTTATTTAAGACGCACGGAAGACGAATCGCAACCCACTATGGTGGCATATATGTGCCACTCGCGTTCTCGCATTCTCGCCTGGCACAACCTGAGGCGAGATCGCGAGAACGCGAGAATGCGAGAATGCGCGGGGCGAGAACAGGAGAATGCGAGAATGCGCGAGGCGAGAATGCGAGATTAATCCCGCCCGCGCATTCTCGCGTTCTCGCCCGCGCATTCTCGCGTTCTTGCGTTTTTCGCCTCGCACATTCTCGCCTCGCGCATTCTCGCCTCGCGCGTTCTCGCGTTCTCGCCTCGCGCGTTCTCGCGTTCTCGCCTCGCGCGTTCTCGCGTTCTCGCCTTGCGTGTTCTTGCCTCGCGCATTCTCGCCTCGTGCGTTCTCACCTCGCCTATCTATTTGAATCTTAACATTCTAAAATGTCCTATAGAAAGCGTATATATTGCTGCCCCAGAAACTTCCAGTTCTAACTACCGTACCATCCGCAAAAATGCGTTTCAGCCAAATGATCGATATTAACGATCCGAAAATGAAATTTAACATCAATAATTTTAGCACCGCCATCTTCACATTTCTGGTGTAAGATATTTCTTTGAAGATCAATAAAGTGGAAGCGGAAAAACAACTTGCTCTTGCATTTTTCAACAGACTGCAGGACACAGTAAACTTTGACATCATTTTGTGCGAAAACAAGTCAATGACGGCACTAAGATGTGAAAGATAAATAACCCACCACTTCCACGTAATTTTAAATGAGCTACATGTGTCGGGAGATCTATACATTGATTTTTATGCAATAAAATGGAGTGGACACACCCCAGTTATAATGTGGTAATGGTCGCCAAAATAGCCGACAATTATTCTTTGTAGTTGAATGTAGTGAATGTTTGGATATATCAGAAGGACACTATAGAATAGTTGTCATCGAATCATTAAATGCATGAGAAGTCCACGTTTCGTTAGCTAAACTCTCTGAAAAAGTCCTGCTAGAAGGCATTGTTTATGGGGTATGCCTTATATAACAAATCGGCCAAATGGAAATTTTGGTGGCTAAAATTGCGAAAACATGGCACACGGCGAGAATGCGCGAGCGAGAATGCTCGAGGCGAAAACGCGCGAGGCGAGAACGCGAGAATGCGCGAGGCGAGGACGCGCGAGGCGAGAACGCGAGAATGCGCGAGGCGAGAACGCGCGAGGCGAGAACGCGAGAACGCGCGAGGCAAGAACGCGAGAACGCGCGACTTGAGAATGCGCGGGCGAGATTAATCTCGCATTCTTGCATTCTCGCCTCGCGCATTCTCGAGTTCTCGCGATCTCGCCTGAGGTTGTGCCAGGCGAGAATGCGAGAACGTCGGCAGCGCAGCTTGCCTGGTTCCACGTCTTATGTAGTAACTAATATGACAGCCTTCTGCGCGCGGTATTTATTGTTACACAGTCAGGCTGCACAATGACCGGCTTTGTCGCGACTATAATAAGGAGTAGTTGTGACGTCACAATATTATAAAAATGACGTCACAATGGGAGTTGCTAAGTAACCAAATGATATGCCACAAGCACGTGCATGGTATAAGTCACCCCACCAAAGATATGCATTAGGGCAAGCCGAAGTGGGATTTATTTGAATATTAATCTAAATGTATCCCCACGGAATAGTTAAATTAATAAATATGCGAACGCATTTTTTAGATTATTGGCGGCGAATGGATGGTCTCCGTGTGGTAGCAACAAACATTACAAACCATGAAAAACATCAAATACGAAGTTAATATCAATGAACATTTAATTCATCTGGGGCCATTTGGCTTTCCAGAAGAGATACGTCCGCTCATTGTGATGTCACGATTAGCCTCCGTCATACGGCTGTGCAGGGGCGTGGAGTTAGCCACCACAGACTTTAAAATGAATAAATCAACATCATAACGCCCGTCGGCGACAACCATTATATGAACAGCTCCCGTTGTGCGAATGTGCTGCGAATCGTGGTCAAAGGAAGTTGCTGCTCCAGCTGTTACGACTTGCACTACAGAACAGTTATTGCAAAAGTGAGTACATACATGCATTAACAGCGGGTGGATATCAGATACAACAATATTAGGCTCCCAAGGCGAGAATGCGAGATTAATCCCGCCCGCGCATTCTCGCGTTCTCGCGTTCTCGCGTTCTCGCCTCGCCCATTCTTGCGTTCTCGCCCGCGCATTCTCGCGTTCTTGCGTTCTCGCCTCGCACATTCTCGCGTTCTCGCCTCACGCATTCTCGCCTCGCGCATTCTCGCCTCGCGCATTCTCGCCTCGCGCGTTCTCGCGTTCTCGCCTCGCGCGTTCTCGCGTTCTCGCCTCGCGCGTTCTCGCGTTCTCGCCTTGCGTGTTCTTGCCTCGCGCATTCTCGCCTCGTGCGTTCTCACCTCGCCTATCTATTTGAATCTTAACATTCTAAAATGTCCTATAGAAAGCGTATATATTGCTGCCCCAGAAACTTCCAGCTCTAACTACCGTACCATCCGCAAAAATGCGTTTCAGCCAAATGATCGATATTAACGATCCGAAAATGAAATTTAACATCAATAATTTTAGCACCGCCATCTTCACATTTCTGGTGTAAGATATTTCTTTGAAGATCAATAAACGTCAAGCCGAAGTGGGATTTATTTGAATATTAATCTAAATGTATCCCCACGGAATAGTTAAATTAATAAATATGCGAACGCATTTTTTAGATTATTGGCGGCGAATGGATGGTCTCCGTGTGGTAGCAACAGACATTACAAACCATGAAAAACATCAAATACGAAGTTAATATCAATGAACATTTAATTCATCTGCGGCCATTTGGCTTTCCAGAAGAGATACGTCCGCTCATTGTGATGTCACGATTAGCCTCCGTCATACGGCTGTGCAGGGGCGTGGAGTTAGCCACCACAGACTTTAAAATGAATAAATCAACATCATAACGGCCGTCGGCGACAACCATTATATGAACAGCTCCCGTTGTGCGAATGTGCTGCGAATCGTGGCCAAAGGAAGTTGCTGCTCCAGCTGTTACGACTTGCACTACAGAACACTTGCAAAAGTGAGTACATACATGCATTAACAGCGGGTGGATATCAGATACAACAATATTAGGCTCCCACTATTACGCATTTGATCACGCTCCTTAATTACTTAACAAGTCAAAACGCTAAATGGGGTCATGTATTACCTGGTTGACAATGTTACTAGAATACATGTTGCGAGATTTATATCAACCGAATATGAATTGAAGAGATAATCGGAAGGCATTTTGCCCAAGTACATATACCGATCCATATATAAAAATAATTGTTATGGTGTCTGGTCGGGACACAAACGGTCAAGGTTTTCTCATCTTCTGCCCTGCTATTCGCCACCATATCTGTATGGCAGAAATATTTACATAGATTTGATATATCTGTTCAAATTGAGCGCCACAAACAACATGAAACCGTGGTCAACCCCCTACACCCTCAATGCGCTTGACGTAGGTGTCATTATAAGTGATCTGGATGGGGGCGAGGGGGTCCAGTGTCCAGTGTCCAAGTTTTCAGGGTCGACTGTCGATTTTTCACGACGTTAAGTCTCGCTCTTTGCCAGATCCTCAGTGTCGGAATTTGGAGGTCATTGTCGCGAAATGCCCATTTTTTTTAATATGCATGTGTCGCGTGTCGCCATTTAACCATTGCAGCCTGTTACGTTGCAAAATGTCCGCCCGTTGCCAAATATTCGCTTCACAATCATTTCATCGGTCCAAAGTGTCCGCCCGTTGCAATATGTCCGCCCAAAAAGCAATTCATGATTGCGAAATGTCCGCCCGTTGCAATATGTCCGCCCGAAAATCACTTTGTGGTTGCAAAATGTCCGCCTATTGCAGGGTGTCTTTATATAAATGATGGGTGATTTTAGCCGACTAGGTCCAGTAGCGGTTTAAACTATATAGATCTACGTGAAATATAGCCTTATGTCTAATACCTTTTTTTTAAAATTATCATTATTCTAACTCAATGTCAAAAAGTGATTTTTTTACAACAATTGAAAGTACCTTCTAGCTCTTTTTGAGCCCCTAGAAACATGCCAACTGTTTTATCTAGATTAAGCACGGGCCCAACAATGCCAGACCATCTACTTATTTCTTCCAAGGCGATACTCATATCTTCTAAACTTTCCAAGAATAAGGTTGTGTCATCTGCATATTGACAGATCTTAATCCTCATCTGAGATTTCTTAAAGCTTACAAAGTATCCTTTTATCTTGTCGTTTTCCCTAATGCTTATGCCGAGTATCTCCACTACAAGGATAAAAAGAAGTGCCGGTTTTAGTAATTTATTCCCGATTAAAAGCGTTTACTCCGAGTTTGAATTTTTAACTCCCGAACCACTTTTGCTTAATAAAAGCAAGCTGAAGGGCCCTAACGTGCTTCCGTATCAACGTCAACGTGAACTACAGGAAATTTCAACGCGGCAGCCCAAATATATAATCGCAGAAAGAACATTACATTTCGCGTCTGTAGGAAGATACGTAGAATGGATGAGGGCACACATGGGATCCCCGGGTGGGATTCAGTGGCGGTTTTAGGGATTCTCCACGGAAAGACGGGTGGGGGAGGGCGACTTGGAGACAGACGCCTTTTTATCATCTAATAACATTTTTTTTGGAATGTGGACAATTGGGAGGGTTGGAGGCAGGGGTGCACAAGCAACAGCTAGGCGGGTTTGCCGCTGAAGTCGAAATGCTTTCGACTAAGTGGGTCATCGGGCAATGAACTGGGCCAATATTCCAAGCATAAAGCGTATGCAAAAGCCAGATTTTATTCAAACATGCCATCTGTAAACTATGACAATGTGGCGGACTTTGATATCTCGACCCCGGCACTAAATCTGGGGCATGTTTCAACCATTATTCATGGCCTCGAGGGGCTTCTTTGCCCGGTCAATTGGTAGGTGGAACCCAAATCATCGATATGGACAATTATATTATATATTTTTAGGCAGCATAACAGAGTCAATAAGTATTGGTGAATCAAGAAATTGACGATTGAATATTTTGAGCCGTCTAAATATATCGACCCAGGTTAAAAGACACATATTTCTTTATTTCTAAAGCAAAGGCTATTCGAACATTAATGTACATCAGTAGCAGCTGTAAGTAACATATAATAGATTATGGCATAATGGGGGGGGGGGTGTATTTCCGTTCCTCGTGAATGGGCTTTTCATTTCACCGTGAACTGGGAATGGGATATTAGCCGATCGTCGTGATCAAGGATTTTTATTAATCGTGAACTGAAAATCTTAATATTAAATAATCATGAAATGTAAAATCGTCAATCCATTCTATGCGGGAAGTTTTTCATTTTATTCATCGCGACCTAGAAATAAAGAAAAATTGTTTTTTGCGATTTGGGAGCAAGACCCCCCCCCCCCCCCTGCCCTCCCCCTATTTTTAGTTTCATGCCAGTAAAACGCTTTCAAATATTGGGAACATGGGTCCCACCACGTGCACTTTGGCAAATGGATGCAAAGCGTGCGAGAGCTTGGGATAAGAGTAGTGAACTGTTATTATTGACATACTTCTCCTTGTAAAGGTGCAATTTCGTACATTGTATGATTAGGATAATCCATATGAAAGGCAACCTATGTCGTTGAATTAAACCGAGGCCTATAATTATGTTACAAGCCTTTTGATTGTGACAGTGCAATGGTATGTGAACGTTAATTCATGTATTCGGACACTTTGATTAGATAAATGGCTATATTTATCGCGGTAAATGCCATCAGGAAGTACATTTACAAATGGACACATATCAGAACGTGGAATCGCGTATCGGCGAACGGCTTACCATAACGGAAACTATCGTGATGACGTAAGGGACAGCCGAGTTTTGAGCATGAGCTCATGCAACGAGACTTCAAAGGAATGTTAACATATATATCTTATCAACGCGGCTTTGTAATCTTTCCCACGGCTCTACGCTGCAAATGTTCCAACATCTCGCTGTGAATATTATACCCATCTCCTGATGAAAAAGCTAAACGCCCCCCCCCCCCGGGTCTCGGCTTCATCTATTGTGAAGTCGTCTCGTCCACTCGTCCACATCTGTCCTTCCTTCACTTAAAAATTAACATTTAATAATAGCAAACCAACCGAAGTCGCTATTAATTATAACTATTAATTGGGGCGGGGGGGAGGGCATTATTATACCCATCTCGTGATGAAAAAGATAACCGCCCCACCCGCCGGGTCTCGGCTTCATCTATTGTGAAGTCGTCTCGTCCACCCGTCCACATCTGTCCTTCCTTCACTTAAAAATTAACATTTAATAATAGCAAACCAACCGAAGTCGCTATTAATTATAACTTAATGACAAAAAAACTGCAAAAGTCAAGTAACGTACCAAAACATCAAATGTTGACCTGTTTAGAGCAAGGAGGTGAGGGCGTAGAGGGGTATGTGAGGACATGTGGGTGGTGAGAGAGGGAGAAAGGGGAGGGGGCATGTCGATGCAGTGCCCCCATAATGCTGAGTGTCGCCCGGGTAACTCCCCCCCCCCTCCTTTACCTTTACCAATGTTTGGTTTTAAAACCAAAACTGGATGTTGGTTAGTTGTATATTAAGGACGCTTTAACCATGGTCACATCGCGTCAATGGGAGAAGGAAGAGGAGAGTGGAGCCATGTCCCCGGGGTAACCCCCTGCGATTTGCGAAGGAGGCCATGGGATCTTTATCCTGGGATCAAAAAGACATGACCATAGCAGGGTTTTAACCATCCGACTAGCGTACCGTTAGGCTCTCAGTTCCAAAACGTTCCTGTCGAGCGCTCTACTTGAGATACTGAGCTAAATGGGCGGCTCATGATATAGCAAGAAATTAAAGGCATATAAAGCTGATAATGCGACAAAGACACCCTGCAACGGGCGGACATTTCGCAACGATGAATTGCTTTTTGGCGCCGACGTATTGCAACGGGTAGACATTTTGCAACGCAACAGGGTACCTGTCTCAGAATGTCCTTGTGACTCTTCCAAGCGCAGTTTGATTTCAAGGTGAACATTGTTCGTCAGTGTCAGGTCACTATGGCGCAGACATCGTGCTGGGGTGGCGTATGTAATGAGGTTGCCAGGTGTCTTAGCTCTACACTGTAAGCGCACGCTGATGAACGGGTGCCCTGAGTATGTATGACAGCTGACACCAAGGTTCCTCGAATGCCAATAATGCAATTACCATGTCTGTCAAAAGTGTTCTGAACCAGTTGGGTTTGCCTGTTGCTTGATCCAAACAGAGAAATGAAACATCGGCGTGCGACCGTCTGTGGTAATATTAATGTGACATTAGATCTATCTAAATATTTACAGCGGAATGCGTATTCCGTCAAATGTCGCGTGTCATATGTTGCATCCCATACGTTCAGTCAGTGATGTATTATTATGCATTCATATCGATGCATTCAGGTAATCGATATGACCATTAACCGTTCGAGTGTGGGACTAATGTTCTTCCATTGTCACACGCCTCTGTTCACGCGCACAGATCAATTACACCTCCGGGAGACGACTCTAGTTTTACCTATACAGCTATCATTGGACAATATTTGCTTTATCATTATTTGACTGAATGATATTTCTTTAATAAAAAACGAATATACAAAACAATTCTTAACGGGACCTATGTCAATACAGACAATTATGAGATGAAAAGAAAACGTTATTTTCATGCGCCATTTTGATTCACATGCAGAACACTCATAGGACAGTACCGTCAATGCGAATATAAGAATGAAAAAAACAATGAATAACATGAGGTGAGATATAATACGAGTAGGTTGTGTTGTTCGAAATCTGTATATGTATTAAACGATATATCTGTATATGTATTAAACGATATATCTGTATATGTATTAAACGATATATCAGTATATGTATTAAACGATATATATGTATGTATGTTGGCGATAATTAGAAATACCGCAGAATATGTATATGTAGGTTGGTATTACAACATCTACTGTGTGAAAATACGCATGAGAATGGCACTGGTTTGGAAATACAAGACAACTGTGCCTGAATGATCAGTCTCAAAGTTACTAAATGTCTCACGTATTATTATTGTGGAAGTATTATTTCATGGTTTGTATGTATGTCTCCTTTTGTTTGGAGTTGCCCTAACAAAAACATAACGATATAGCGGCGAGATGTGACGAATGATTCTGTACTTGAACCTACCAGGTAATTGACCTAAACATCAAACAGGTAATACACTTGCCAATGACGCTCGCTTTGTGAAGCACCACAGTGTGCCAATGACACTTACTGTGTGTGGCATCATATTAGGACACTGACACTTTGTGTATGTAGCATCCGACTAGCTGTGTGCGGCACCAGAGTGTGGCAATGACACTTCCTGTGTGTGGCACCAGAGTATGGCAATGACACTTCCTGTGTGCGGCACCACAGTACGGCAATGAGACTTCCTATGTGTGACACCAGAGTATTGTATTGACACTTTCTGTGTGTGACACCAGTGTATGGCAGTGACACTTCCTGTGTGTGGCACCAGAGTACGGCAATGTCACTTCCTGTGTGTGACACTAAAGTACGGCAATGACACTCCCTGTGTGTGGCACCAGAGTATTGTATTGACTCTTCCTGTGTGCGGCAAGAGAGTATCTCAATGAAACTTCCTGTGTGTGGCACAAGAGTATGTCAAGGATACTTCCTCTGTGTGGCATCAGAGTGCGGCAATGATACGGCATGTGTGTGGCACCAGAATGTGGCAATGACATTTAATGTCAGTGGCAACCAGATTTATAGCAATGACACTTCCAATGTGTGGTACCAGAGTGACGCAATGACACGGCCTGTGAGTGCACCTGAATCTGGCAATTACACGGCCTGTGTGTGGCGCCAGAGTGTAGCAATGGCACTTACTGTGTGTGGCACCATATGATGGCAATGACACTTCCTGTGTGTGGCATCAGTCTATGGCAATGACACTTCTTGTATGTGGTACCAAAGTACGGCAATGACACTTCGTGTGTGTGGCACCAGAGTATGGCAATGATACTTCTTGTGTGTGGCACCAGTGTGTGGCAATGACACTTCCTGCGTTTGGCACCAGAGTACGGCAATGACACTTCATGTGTGTGGCACCAGAGTACGGCAATGACACTTCCTGTGTGTGGCACCAAAGTATGGCAATGACATTTGCTGCGTGTGGCACCAGAATATGGCAATGACACTTCCTGTGTGTGGCACCAGAGTATGACAATGGCACTGCCTGTGCGTGACATTAGATTGCGGCAATGATACTTGCTGTGTGTCGCCAGAGTATTGCAATCTCACTTTATGTGTGTGGCGCCAGAGTATTGCAATCTCACTTCCTGTATTTGGCACCAGAGTACGGCAATGACACTTCATGTGTGGGGCACCAGTGTACAGCAATGACACCTTCTGTGTGTGGTACCAGAATACGGCAAGTGTATTAACTGTTTGATGTTTAGACCAATTACCTGGTAAGATCAAGGACAAACCATTCTTCACATCTCAGCGCAATATCGTGATGTGTTTGGTATGGCAACTACAAAGGTGAGATATACATACACACCATGGAATAATAGTTGCGTAATAATAAACCGTTAGACATTTTATGAACGTTGCGACTGATAATTGAGGCTCAGCTATCGTGTACTTACAAACCAATGCCATGTTCATACGTATTACCAAAACAGTAGATATTATAATATCAACCTAATATAATACCTACGCTGTGGCATTGCTAATTAACATACATATGGATATATTGTTAAATATATACATATATGTATATACGTATTTATATGTATATACATATATATCTACATACAATACACAAAATAATATATATATATATTCTGCTGATACCGTTCGAGCAACATCACAACCTAGTCTTATTATGTCTCAGCTCATTTTATTCCTTGTTTCTTTCATTCATATATCCACATTGACGGAACTGTCCTATGCGTGTTTTGTGTGTGTTTTCAAAATGGCGCCTGTTGAAAATTGCGTTCAGTGTTCATCGCATATAAGTACACATTGCCTGCTGACATAATTGTCGAATTGTATCTGTGTTGAAACTGTGTTGGTATTATTTTTCAGAATTATCATTGAATCAAATAATGATAATGCCAATATCTGCCAATGATAGCTGTATAGGTAAAACAAGAGGCGTTTCCTGGAGGTGTAATTGATCTGTGCGCATGAACAGAGGCATGTGACTATGGAAGAACACTAATGCCACACTCGAACGGTTAATGGTCATATCGATTACCTGAATGCATCGATGTGAATGCATAATAATACATCACTGACTGAACGTATGGAATGCAGCATGACACGTGACATTTGACGGAATACGCATCCCGCTGTACATAAGATTGATCTAATGTCACATTGAAATTATCACAGACGTTCGGATTCCGATATTTAATTTCTCTCTTTGGGTTAAGCAACAGGCAAAACTAACTAGTTCAGAACAATTTTGGCTGAAATGGTAATGGCACTATTAGTATTAGCGGCGCCTCGGGGTCAGTTGTCACACTCAGGGCGCTCGTTCATCATCGTGGGTTTACAGCGCAGGGCAGAGACATCTGGCACCCTCATTACATACGCCACGCCAGCACGATATTTGCAGCATATTAACTTGACACTGACGGACAACGTTAGACGCGCCGTGAATATGACCTTGGAATCAAATGGGGCTTTGAAGGGAGTCTAATGCATATTCGCAAGCAGGTACCCTGTAGTTTATCGGCCTCGGCTTGACGGTGATATAAGTAGACGCGTTAGTGACCAGGCTGTGTGAACATTTCTTTGCAGCCCAAGAGCTTGCGTGTCGGCCCGGTGATATTGGAGAACCGTGGGTTTGCCTCTCGGCCAGGGTAGACGGAAAATGTCTCCGACTTTTCGGAAAGAACCGGGGCCGAATTATTTCGGTGGTGATGAAAATGAACCTGAGGCTGCCCTTGGCTCAGACGGTCTGGGAGTCCAAACAAGAAGCTAGAGTTGCTTAGGGTTGTGGGCGGTTGATCACGAGGGCGTGAGCCTTGTGAGAAATAGTGATATGTAGTATATCGGCCACGGGTTGCCGGTGATATAAGTAGACTAGCTAGTAACCGGCCGCAGGTTGCACTGTGCACAACGCGCAAACAGGGATGAGAGAAATGTGACTTTAGGCGTAAACGGTTGAAAGTCCTGCATGATTGACGCCAAAATAAACCTCGCTGATATTCAGCATGGCGCATGATACTTTATCCGTATTGTATTATATTGCCTTGAAGTGTACATCATGATGCTAAATATCATGTTGTTTTGAGCCGATGATCAATTTACGATATATATGTGATATTTACGACATAAACGTTGGCTAAAATCTAGAGGATGCCAACCTGATAGACATTCTTCTAGAGTCGGCAGTGACATGTAGTGTGCAATAGTTTCCTATGTTTTATGTTCTATGTTTTTACTTTGTTATATCACGTACACAACCTGTAGTATGTAGCACAAGTTGCTTAATTGCCGCTGGCTAAACGCTGTCATGACAACTTCAAACAACAAGGTAATTGCATTGTTACCACTTTACACATCGAGGGATTCCATACTACGGCAATTTAACAGGTACGTTTTTCGCTTGGATTTTTAGTTCCTTGGATACCTCCATGGAAGTCTGATGACTAATGCACGTTAATTACTGTAATTCTTCATACTCCAGGGATACCAAGAATTGGCAATGCGACTGTACATGTGTTGCTGATGGTGAGGCTTTTTTTCAAATTATTCAAGCAATTATTTATCCTAATTGTGCATAGCAATTCTGCAAACGAATTCTGCATACTTATTTTGCGTATTCTTGTAAATGCAACTGTGGCTGTGCGTCAGGATACTGCTACAAAGTCTGTGACACCGTTCGGGCACTCATGCATTTGAATTTTATCTTAATTTTGGAAATGCAAATACATGGAAAATACATAATACCGTTATGACTTGCATGTGGCCATACACGATCAATAAGCTTTGTAAATTGACTCTTTTCTTTTCCTCTTTCTTGGCCCGTAACTGTGACAGACGCCCCAGAAAGTAAGTACATGAACCGCCAGGCAAGCGTCGAAATTTCTGCACTATCAGGGTGGGGTGGGGGGTTCCTCATTGCCGTCCTCCTTGCTGCACTACCATGATGGGGGTGACTTCATGAGAAAGCTATCATTGAATTTAGCATTGCAAAGAAGAAACAGAGTCAGAAGTTATTGCTTAACCATCATGGCAAATCCACCGATATATTTTAGTTGTGTTTCCGTTAGCAGTAAAATCAATATCATAGCATTGCAACCATGGTGTAGTGCACGTTTAAGGAACGATGCACTTCAAAGCAGCAATAACACAGTCGTTCGTATATCAATTTATGATAGGTTGTTATTTATACGGGG
Organism: Arenicola marina; assembly: GCA_964019135.1. Taxonomy (NCBI): domain Eukaryota; kingdom Metazoa; phylum Annelida; class Polychaeta; family Arenicolidae; genus Arenicola; species Arenicola marina. The sequence continues at coordinate 8,705,959 of OZ025253.1, read as the reverse complement.
GCATACTGTCTGCCTGAAAAGGTGAGAATGGTTTGCTACGGGCAGAGGTAGTGAGTGTAACAAGGTCTGGTAAGATTGAATACAAAGGTAAGAGTACGAAATGGTGGGCAATTGACCTTACTTTCGCTAATTAATACCGTTTGCGTGTCGGGCTTGTCAACTGATCGATCGTGTTACTGTTACCTAATCAGGTTACTGTTGTAAAGCTTTTGACACTGTTCGGGCACTAGAGTATATCAAATTTAACCTAATTTTGGCGATGCAAATACATGAAAAGTACATAATCCAGTTATGTGATATATTTGAGTCCTTTCCCCTTAGCAATCAAATCAATCTCATTGCGTAGAAATAATCATGTACTAGACGTTTAAATAACGACGCACTTCAGAGCAGGAATAACACAGTTGTTCATACATCTATCCATGCTAGGTTGTTAGTTTTATGCGTGCATATTATCTGCTTGAACAGTTGAGAATGGTTTGTTACGGGCAGAGATAGTAAGTGTAACAAGGTCTGGTAAGATCGAATACGGAGGCACGAATACGAAATAGTAACCAAAATTGACTTTACATTCGCTAATAATGACTATTTCCAGGTCTGATTGATGATCTCATTGATCTAGTCCTAATCATGGACTGCACGATACCGGTCGCAAACGAGTTTTCCGCCTTCAAGTCCTTCTACGCTGACGTTGTTGACGGGCTGGATATTGGTTCCAATGCCGTGAAGATCGGACTCTTCTGTTATTATGATCTGCAGGCCGATGCCGTACTGGAGTTCATCTCTACAAACGACAAGGGGGTCATTCAGGTAGGAGATCAAAGTGTTACTGTATTGAAAACGTGAATGTTATTTTCTCTTAATGCCACTAACCCGAGAGTGTGCGTCATCAAACATTGAGTATCCTACTTGTTGCTTTACGGGGGAAAGCATTATTTACCATGAACAAAAAAGCTTGGCCCAACCCCACGCGTCTTTTCCCATGTAAATATTTTAACTATAGATGATGAACCTTTTTATGATGGGGTTACTATATATGAATATACCGAACGAATCACGCGATATTTAGATGGATGGATGGAAGGGTGGGGGGCACATTGCCTTACTCCGTTATAGAAAGGTTTACTTTGCCTGGCCGTGACATAGAGGTTGGGTGGTTTCCGGGATGGAGGGAGGGGGGGGGGGGCTAACACTGGTCTCGGCCGGGTCAAAGCGGGGTTTAAGGACGTTACTCTACTCCTATTGATGGATTGGAGTGATGGCAACCTTAGTCGCGGCCGCAGGGCAGGGCTGTTGAGAAAAACATGTATTGTGCGGATGTGATTTATTATAAATTTATTTTGCAGACCGCCATCGCCGACCTGCAATCGTTTAACTATGAATCAGGAAGACTCAAGTCGGCCATTTATGGCACGTCAAACATGTTCGGGAACTAGTATGTCAGTTTATTGATCGATTTGTTTTTTCTTTTTACATTTTGTTAGTATGTATCATTATCCTGTCATGTTTCTTCAGTACTAATACACTTCGACCTTGGTTAGTTGCAATGTATATCGCCTAAGAAACCTGAAACTGGACATTTTTCGAAAAAGAAAAGTGTTATTGTCACCGCCCAGGGTCAAATTTAACTAATGTTTGGGCGATAACATGCATATGACATGGTTTCTCCTGCGATATGGGTTATCTCAGCACAAAATGGAAGACTTGTGCTAGGATACACCTATATCGCACTCAAACCAATGATATATGAATATCGTCTAGTTATTCCATTTGGTGGTAGAATCTAGCATCCCAAAAGAGAGGATGGTCACGTCTCGTGCGAGAGAGAATGGCCCATCACGATGGGCATCACGATGGGCTCTGGTTCGAAAAACTGGATTTGAAACTCCAATCTATGAATACAGTGAGTATTGACCAAGACCTAACGACAGGTCATCGATGCGACGACTGCGGCAAGTTCTGTCGATAACAAATATGCTTATTCAGTCATAAGCGTAAATGTCGCTTATCACTTAAACCAAAACAAAGCAAATCCATTGACTTTCGTAGACGGACGGATAACAACCAGTTATTCCATCTATGCTCGATGGACGTGTAGACCATATCCATAGATCATAGCCTACCTCAATCTAGCCTACACGGCGCATGAAGTCAAGAGATCCTTAAACGGACTCAACAATCTGTGAATTTCACTGTCTGCATAGTGTCATTATACCGATCGCTCGGCCCAGGGCCGTATTGACCCCGACTTTATTGGTCTAATCAATTGAGCTCTTCTAGGACGAGACTATTTCATCAAACAATACGATGACAACCTCTAATTTCCATATTAATAAAGCAGACCGATAGCTCAAAGATTATAGCCCATGTTTCTGTATTATCGCTCAAAAAACAAAAATATGCTAAAGCTCCTAAACTACATATATGGCATGATGTGTGCAGGCAATCTTCTTCGCCTTCTGTTATAAGCTATAGGTAAAAATTGACTGAAAGGTGCAAATTTGGATGACATAGTACGCACGAAGGCCACACTTTTCAATGTGATATCACCAGGTTGTGGTATAGCAAGGTCACTGAAATTTAACATTCTTCCATAATCGAATGCTTCATGGTAGATAGAAGATGGATATATATTGGGGAGATTTTAAGCTATATACATATAATGTTCACCAGTGGCGCACAGATCTGCTGACATATCCCCCAAAGTGAATGTAAGGGGAGCATTGTTTATTTACTTGTGTTCTGTCAGCAGATCTGGGTGCCTGTGATTTCTATAAAAACTATGGAACTCTATGGAAATTCTATGGAAACTTTTCGGAAATTCTATGGAAACATTTCGGAAATTCTATAGAAACTCTATGGAAAGTCTATGGAAATGCAATGGAAATTCTATGGAAACTAAATGGAAACTATGGAAACAGTGAAAATTCTATGGAAATTCTATAACAACTCTACGAAAATCTATGGAAAGTCTATGGAAACTCTATAGAAACTCTATGAAACTTTTACGGAAATTCCATGGAAAGTCTATGGAAATTCTATGGAAACTATATAATGTCTATAGAAATTCTACGGAAATTCTATGCAAAGTCTATGGAAATTCTATGTTGGAAAACGTTTAGAATTGCCGTAGAAAAATCGTTAAAAGACGCGAGAGTTCACTGGTGGTTCGCAATGGCGTTAGTCAAGGATTGGTTGTGCATGCATTTGATGCAAAAGGATTGAATTGTGCGAGGATTAACGTTGTTTTGGCGAAGAAAAGTGGCTGCAAAGATAACATGATGGCCCAAGAATACTTGTAAATTGTAGAAAAGGCGTGACTAGGTAAGCAAATGTACACAATAGCGGCATCAAACGTGATTTCCTACTTTTACATGTTTACTTGCATCAAATACTAGCTAAGGACGACCCCCGTGTTGGCTGGAGTTTCAAGCGCATGTGTTCATGCAAACCGCAGTCAAATTCCCCCTGAGGTACACATCGAACCTTTTCGAAACGTCGAGGGTTGCAAGATGGGTTTATCCAAGACATGGTGTCACAATGGACCCCAGTTCAGTGAGTGCGAGAAAGAAGACTGTTCACCAAAATGGATAAAATTGCAGTACAATCATAAGTCTGGTGTGACTTTCAAAGTGATCACCGCAAATTTGCAAAACATATAGACCAAAAACATCACTGTCCAGCATTTATTAATTTGAGGTTATCCCCGGCCTAGAAAAATGATCAAAGACCCAGTTTGCTTTGCCTACCTGGCATTATTTGGGAGTTGTGTCACTTCCACTTCTCCACTGCATGCATTCACATGCGCTGGGTTCATAATGGATTGCAGTCCCACGGCCTATGTCGTCAAAATCCAGTAAAAGTTACAGCCAGCCAGTATTAGGAGCTGGGCGGGGGCGAGGGGGTGGGGGGGGCGGGCGGGGGAGGTGTGTGTTATGAATAATACCTATGCAATAATAGGTAGTATACTATTATAGGTAGTATACTAGTTGTTATCTTTCCACAGATGCAACATGTTTAATGCTGGCCGCTTCCATATGGGTCCAGCATATACAGCAAAGCATTGACTTTATAATAATCACGACTGAGCAACTTGTCTTGACCTGTTGACGGATTTTGGCCAAAAAAACACAATTTATAAAGTCTTCTTTGGGCCTCATGTTTTATGATGTCCCGTTTAAACCTGGGTTTCTTCAGGTCGTGCTATACAGCGAATTATTTATAAATAGGTGGCGGAGCAACCTGCCTCGCAGTGGCGCACTGAATTACGCGGGTTGGCCTACTTTGCGTGCTTTGGCACGCTCCACATGTAACTTAGTATATATACGTGTTAGAGGCGGGCGTTGTGCCAACTGATCTGAGCGCCTGTGTCACACTGGAAATCTCACTGGTGTTTCACTTGTAATAGAAACCTCGTGTATGTAGTGTACTAAACTGAATTACTATTTGTTCAATTATGATCAGGACAAGGTCCCTAAAACAGTACATTCTTGAAAAAAGAATTACAAGGCGCCAGCCGAGTACATTCTATCTTCCATCTTAGAACCCGCGAAATGTATTATTGTAGCAATGGTAGGCTTGAGTCTTACGTGAGCTATGCTGGAACAATGGTTCGCTCTGACATCTACTGATTGCAAGGAGGAAGTCTTGAATTGTGATTATAGGATATAAAGAAATGTCGGTATGTATTTTGCATACGAATTACATATGATCTCAAATTCAGTTTCTAAAAATGAATATTGTGATCTACGGTTGTTTTGAAGAGAATGTGTATCTGCTTTTACTGAAACTTTCGATCGGTGTCAAGCTTCCAGTTCATCGTCCATTATGGTTCTGACTTTTTAAAGAGAAGCTCACTTATTGTTCATGATTGGCAGTGACTGCGATTGTCAATTTCGTAACAGAAGGAAGATTTTTCAATAGGACAATAGTTTGGTCTCCTTGACTCAATCGCAATTGATCAGCTCGCTAAAACAGTACACTCTTGAAAATTAATGTGCAGTTTGGACAATAGGGTGACGCCATAACAGTACTTGAATGTATGCTCACACTAGTACGCTATCAGGAAATAGTTGTGCCAACGTTATAAACTATTGTGCGCGATACCGTGGTGGAGGATAGATATATGGGAGACTGGAAGACCAAAATAACGCCGTATAAAGACTTATGTTTCTCCCTACAAGACCGGAGTATAGTCTTAAATAATTAGTGAAATGTCATACCTGGGCCATCTATTTGATTCTAATCACAAAACGCACGATTTCGTGCCAACAGAACGTGCGTCGATCCAATGATGGCGGGTTATGTACGAATATCTGACGGGTTCGCGACTTCTGGCACATATCGCATCCAGTCCCATTTCATGTCCCGAGGAGGTGTTCCGCCCCAATTTACCCTTCACGCGCCCTAAAGTGGCATAAAACTCAAATAGTGATGCGAGGGAGCCACCGTACTTCATTTGGCAGCACAGTGAAATCTATACCCTACAAACACCCCCTGGTTTGACCCTCGAATAAACTCATATAGTCATATATAGTCATATAGTCATATATCATCTCTCAGCATTCCATCAGAGAAGACTCTTTGGCTCGGTGTTTGGCCCCCACTGGTATGATAACAAGTTTTCATTCATTCACGTTTATAGTGGACGCCCCGGTGCGCGCAAAGTTGGAATAGTGACCGCAGTTCGTGAACACCATACTGTCGCAAGAGCTTCAATTGCCATACAGGTAGGTATCTTTAATCGCCCGCGCTGGGAGGCGGGCTGTTACAATTTCTAAGCACGCCTGGCGCGTCATGATGAAACTCTAGGACTTCCCATAACTCTAATGCCAATATATCCCTAGCTATCACTACTCATCATATTTGTTGTTATGACTATTAATACCGACGTTCAATCTTAAGGTCGTATAAATAGTTCATTCATAATAACGATAATGACAGTGGGTAGACACCATTTGTAATGGTAAACCGTCTTTGTGTTTGTTGCATATACCGTGAAACCAGTACGCCAGGGACAACCATCCAGAAATTCAGATGATTGCCGCGCTGGTTCCACTGGGACTGGAAGAACCAGGCCACAGCATTGACAACTACCGAATGTTGGCCACCGGTCTGGGTACAACGAACATCGTCAGCACCCCCTCACTGGAGACCATAGGCGACCTCGTCTCGCCTACTCTGGACCTGCTACGTAACCGTAAGTCTTCGCTAGAGGGCACCCTGTGCCGCGTGCCTCGCTGGGAGGCGCTTCAATATTGTGTCCGAAATGGTCATATATCAATGTGTGTACCTCTTCCAGTTCTTTTACAACAGTGAGCTATTTTACGGGTAACGTTATCGGTAATTGACTGAGTAGTTTTATCGGTAATTTACACCAGCATTTTTTGTAATCATAAATGATTCTTTGGTTGAAAATCAAAAGAGTTTTTGACGAATCTTAAAATGTGCCACCGGATGACAGTAAATGTGTAGGGAGAGCGCCATGTAGCAAATCTAATGCACATTGATACGATTATAATAATTTTACTCAAAGATGTTTTAAAGAGTAAACCGCTATGAAATAAGTGGATCGTATATGCTAATTGAAAAGATATATTTTTCTTTCTTGGCCCTGTGTTTACACGGTCATAAGCTTTCACATTCAGACTCGTATGGCCTGTGGCGGTATGAGATTCATGTTGTTCACGACGATTTCATATTTTTGGTGGTATCCAAGCTAAACTATACGACAGTTTAGATTCTTCCCTTTTCCCATATGATAAAGATGTGTAAACTAGCATTGGCATACAAGTCTATATATGTAAGCACATAAAAAGTTATTATATGCGCGCACACGCTCATTTGATGACGGACATATTTTTACAGATATACCATGTGGTTATTAGACAATAAGACGGTCATTGTATAACAACTGTTGTCCACAGTACGATCTCAATGTGTTTCCATCAAGTATTATAGCATTGTGTTTCCATTTATCCATTAAGCCCCGGAGCAGCCACAAGGTTAGTCCGACCGTCTTGTTAGTATTATATCATGCAATGACAGTATCTAACGATCCAGAATGACGGCGATTTACCTACTTCTTCATAGCTGTATCATCATAATATTGACGTCCATTATGAACATTTGTACTGCAATGTTTGCATTATTATTAACTACGATTATTGCAGCGTAATTATCAAAAAGTTCGTGACAGAGAATATTTTTTGCTCAGAAGAAAACACGTTGTTTGGTAGATTTGCGCACAAAACGAGGAGGTAATGACTATTAAAATAAATCAGTAAAGGGGACGCATGAAGAGGGACTTTTTTGCTTCTGTGCAGATCCCTGCGCGGAGATATTGCTGAGTCAAGCTAGCTATTACACCTGGCTTCCTCATTATGGGGTCTACGAGCTGACCGAGGAGACGTGTCCTGGAGACTCACACCCCCTATATAAACATACCCACGAGGGCTACTGGATGTATTACGACGCCAGCTTCTCGGGCGGTCCCTTTAACGATGATCCCGCTGCTGGGGTGTGGGCAGTCTCCCTCACTAAGTGCGGAGGTACCGGTGAGTACGCGGCTGTGCACCGAATATGAGCTAGATAATAACTTGGCACGCGTTTTATAAAATGCAATCACAAAGAGAAAATGCGAATTATTCGTCACATATTGAAGGATTTCGTCATCACATTACTCCGGATTCATGGCTGCATTTTTTAAAATTGTTGGCACAAGGCGTGGGATCCACCGGCCAAAACAAAAATATTGAGACACATCGCGCACAAAAGATAAATAATTCAAATTATCCTCATCAGAAAAGAATTTACAACACCTTCTGTCGAACTAAGACAACCGTACAAATCCAGGTTGCATATATAATTACAAGTTACATATATAATTACAAGTTACATATATAGTTACAAGTTACATATATAGTGTCAAGTTACAAAACGTTATGTACTCTCTGGTGTAATAATAATCGTTAGATACGGTAGAGTGGGTTAACAAAAGTAGTCGATTTGTTTCTTTAGATATGATGCAGCGTCCCCGGTCATTTTGCCCTAAATGGGTGCCAACGCACATGCGCGGCCTACCCCTAACACAGGCGCGGCCTACCCCTAACAACCACTGCAGTCTGGAGTGTTTTGGCCTGGGAATGCAAAGCGAATAACAATTATGTCCTGCGCAATAGCATGACAAAAGAAATTCTGTTCGACGTCACGCGAGATATGGCGTGTAATCGAATATTCATGTGCGTGATCTGAATTCGGAAGACAAAGCACATAAAAAAAAAATTCTTGCCTTCAACACTTTGGTAGTTACCATTGTGCTTTTACTCCCAGTTTTATACGTTTAATTTCTCAGTTATCTAGACATACCGAATTACCCACCTCTTGAATACTGCAGGATAGTGTTCTTCTGTCAATTGGATATACCTTTTCACCACTTTTGATTATGTGCTTGGCTCGATTGCTTGCCCTCGGTTGACACACTCACACAATATGGCGGACAGGGCGGACAGGTCTGACACTGGTTCTTGCGGAACCTGCTGTTCCCTTACCTGCCAAACGACTAGCGAAATTGGGGGAAAATTCCTCTGACGCTCGATCTGCCGGTTCGCGCAAAGGCAAAGGCAGGAGACGAATGCTTTGACCTTTGACGTCCCACGGGCGAGTCTTGCTCCAGATTCGAGCAGAGTCCGCAGAGCCAAAATACACCGTCGCCGACGGCAGCTAAATTGTCTTCACACACAGGTGCCGTGGCTATGAATCAGCCCTCCTTGACCGATCTGTTGCAGACAGTCTCGCACCTCGCCTTCACAATGAAATTTTGCATGATTTCAAAAAACAGAATCACCAAATGGCGGTCAATATGGTAGCAATCCACACAGTCGAGTACGGCGAAAGGGGCCGCCGACGCCTTGTTGACATTGGCAATAGGCAACCGAAGTAGATTTGTAAATATTACTTATCTCTATGACATACACACGACACAATAATTATAATCAAAGCGTAAACACTTCATTATTGCCAGCATTTTCCTGTTAATCACACCATTTATCGCACACACCACCTGTTTGATAATTCCATCTCACCTCCTTACATAATTATGGCAGTAAGTGACAATAAATGTAAATAATAAGTTAATATATGGCTGGATCGCGCAATGTATCGATGTTATATGCTTCTGTAATGATCTTTGTTAAACGTTTCAGTTACAGCAGTGATAGAGGCTGCGTCTCAAGCAAATCCGGACTCCCAGAATACAGCCTGGTATGAGAACAACGTCGACTACTGGACTCAAGGCGTGCTCAGGACTTGGTGTTTCTAGGTGAGGTGACACCCATGGCCCCGGAACTCACCCGCCCCATGGCTTCTGTCTCACGGTCACTCGTATTAATGGTATTATGATCATAATAGTTACATGTTTATTAATACAACCCTCGCTGGCGAGTTGCCAAACATGAAGCTAATTCCTTTCACAAATACACACTTGTATTAATATGGTGATAGAGTGTATCGCTTTTAAACAGTGACACGTTAAAATAACTAACGGCAACTTAAATCAAATGATTTCCCCCAAAACGCTTCTGTTTAGCAATGTGATGATGGTGAGTAAAAGTACAATCTAAACAAAGATATGTAATCGGGTGTGTGATATTAAGTATAGTCCACATGTTGTTTGCGATACATATTATACATGTGTCCAGAGCATCTCGTCTCGCATTGCGGTCTGAATCAATGACGCCATCGCAATGATGTCATCCGCTTTGAAAAAAAACTGTTTCTACACTGCATGGCCCCTTCATAAATACATTTCAGACGTCATTGTTCACTATAATCGCGAGTCGCGATTGTATGGATTTGCAGAAGAACAAGAACAAGTTGATATAACTGTTGCATTTTGCTATTTTCTTTGGGCCCCTCATTGTATGACAAAATGGGCGTAAAAGATAGTTCCATAGGGATCCGCTATGGGTCACCCACTTACTATGCTAAATAAGTGTTGTTCATTCTCGTTGGCTCCAGGTGGCGCCTAGTTGCCTCTCACCATTGTGAGCCATTGGATGGACCGCCCTACCGGTGTCCACTCAAATCAACCAACCCCTGAATAAAGACCAATTTCAAGACTTCATCAAGTTCTGTTTGACCTCGCAGCTACGTCACGGTAGAATAAAAATTTAATTTGATGCCCAATCCTTGTTGGTTTACATGTTTACCTGGTTACGAAAAACACATGAAAGTAAGGAAAGTACTAGTTTAATGGCGGTCGGTACGGTTTGTGCCTGTGCGTCGCAGGCAGATATCAGAACAAGTCGGTACTCTGCTAGGCTTGTCATATTTTTTAACGTTTTAAAGTTTGACATGCACCGAATGGAAGCATTTTGGTAACACGATTTAATTCTCTGGAAATAAAAATGTTTGCACCCCCTGGAATCGGTACCCTGTATTTGTGGTATCGATATTTTGGATATATAAATTTCGCTAAAACTCCCAAACCAGACATTATTTTACTCTTTAAGAAGTCTAAATGTTTTAAGAGGATGTACCATGTTATCTAATGATGACTGTTATTTCAACCCAATTTGGTCTCCCACCATATAATTCCCTAATTCCCCCCTGGGGCACAAAGAGTCCAATTTGCGTAAGTGTCAGTTTGGGAGTTGACAAGGGCTGGGGAATTGGGGCGCTTATGGAATGGGATAGACAGGCCCCATAATGAGCGAGAATGCATCTCTGGTGACCAGGAAGATGGTTCCCACCATATACATTGCCTAATTTCCCCTGTGTCCCAGAGAGTTCAATTTTTGTACGTGGCAGATTGGGAGTCGGCCAGTGCTGGGGAATTGGGTTGCTTATGGAATGGGATAGAAAGGCCCCATATTGAGAAATAATGCATCTCTAGTGACCAGGGAGTGTTTCCCGCCATATGCATTGCCTAATGTCCCCCTGTGCCCCAAAGAGTCCAATTTTCGTAAGTGGCGCATATTGCCGATTGAGAGTCAATAACTGGGTAGTGGTGTACTGATTTCTACCACATCCCTATTACCGTTCATATTAAAGATATGCAAGACCCTTGAGCGAAAGAGGGTTGCGGTAACCGTGTGTCTCTATGACCAGTCCAGACATGACCAATGCGTTTTTCTTTGAACAAAGTTAATTAAGGCTAATTGTCCACGTGTTGAACGGATACTCACTCAAACTGTCTCACTATGTCCACCACGTACCTCTGTACTGATCGCGAGAAGACCATCACTTCCGGAAGCTTACTGCAACCGTTGAAACGTTTTCTGTAAGTGGCAGCTATGGTAACTCAAAGATCACAACTGGCCGACTCTGGCGCGAGAGATATACACTTGTAGGTATTACTGTGTATAGGTGCACTCAACCCGGACTACATCGCCCTGCACCTAGCGGAAACCGACATTGACAGCGCCACCTACGGTAGTCCCCTTGAAGTGGCTGCCAAATTTTCGTCTCTGACCGTCGACTTTTAATAATAATAATAGGTTTAACGTTAGTTTATCTAAAAAAAACATTACATATTTTCAAGTGCAAACTGAGCAGAAGCACATCTTATATGCACGTGCTAGAAAAAAAAACAAGTAAAAGGAAACAAAGACAAACATATATATAGATCTATATATATATAAAATTAAAAGCATTTTTTTTATAACAATGCCGTACACAAAACAACTGTTTAATCACTCAAGTATGTCCATACTACAAAAGGTATGAAAGCTATAAACACGATCACAAATGCTATTTCTCAATTATCAATAATATCTTTTAACAACATACTTTCCCGTTCTTTTAAATACATGCATAGAGTATAAAAAGTAAAGCCTGGTAAACCACTTATCAAATATACGCGTTCCCATATTTCTGACTGACATCGTGATACAGTTGTTTCTATATTTTGGCGTACGTAAGCTATTGGGCGATCTTGTAACATACTTATCTTGGTTTTGGACAAACATTTTCTTTATAATTTCTGGATGAATCTCATGGTATTGCTTGTACATAAAAGGGAAAAAAGGGAGGCTACAGTTAGAAGATTAGAGACAAAAAGAGGTTAAGTATGAGCAAGTTTAGGAGCATCATATAAAGTTCTGATGGCTCTTTTCTGCAGAGTATCCAGTGGATTAACATAGGCTTCAAATGCTGCTCCCCATAATTCGATAACATAAGAGAGCTAGGGAAATATAAAACTATAGTATAACATACGTAAGGTTTCACTTTTGAACACCTTTTTTGCTTTTTTTGCCCTGTAGTATGCATGATCTTTTCAAATCCAATCAAAGTCAACTTAAAGCCCTAGGAATTTTATACTATTTACTGGAGTAATAATTTCTCCTGCAATCATGATTTTTTTAATCGTAATTTTTTTACGAGGAGATTTAAATATCATGATCTCCGTCTTCCCAAGGTTGGGAGTGAGTTTGTTTAATTGGAGCCAGTATCTATTTTTTCCAGTTCAGAATTCAGGGTTGAAGTCACATCGGCAATATCTTTACCACATATAAAGAAGTCATCAGCAAATAAAATACTGAATAGTTTCGCACTGACCTGGGCAAATATCATTGATGTAAATTAAAATGACAGGGGACCAAGAGTAGATCCTTGAGGCACCCGAGAGTTGATTTTTGACTTTGATGATTTGGTGAGGTTGTATTCCAAATATTGGTATCTTGAATCTAGATAACTGTTTATCACCGTGTCGAATGCCTTTGAAAAGTTTAAAAATGCCCCTAATGTGAACTCTCCCTTATCTATTGCTGAAGCTATTCGATCTGTTAAAAGTACTTGCGTCAATGTGATGGAGTGGTTAGCTCGAACCCCAAATTGATTCAAAAATAAAGCAAATTCTACTTGTTAATGAAACTTACCAGTCGTTTGCACATTAACTGTTCAAAGATCTTTGAAAAAGCGGGGAAAATAACAAAATGTTAAAATGGGTGGAATGGCGGCTGATCACACCCGTCAGTCGGTGGTGGGGTGGGGGGAATGGCGGCAGAACACACCTGTCAGTCGGTGGTGGGATGGGTGGAATGGCGGCAGAACACACCTGTCAGTCGGTGGTGGGGTGGGTGGAATGGCGCCAGAGTACACCCGTCAGTCGGTGGTGGGGTGGGAGGAATGGCGACAGAATACACCCGTCAGTCGGTGGTGAGGTGGATGGAATGGCGGCAGAGCACACCTGTCAGTCGGTGGTGGGGTGGGGGTAATGAGAACAGAGCACACCCGTCAGTCGGTGGTGGGGTGGGTGGAATGGCGGCAGAACACACCTGTTAGTCGGTGGTGGGGTGGGTGGAATGGCGGCAGAGCACCCCCGTCAGTCGGTGGTGGGGTTGTGGAATGGCGGCAGAGCACCCCCGTCAGTCGGTGGTGGGGTGGGGGGAATGGCGGCAGAGCACCCCCGTCAGTCGGTGGTGGGGTTGTGGAATGGCGGCAGAGCACCCCCGTCAGTCGGTGGTGGGGTGGGGTGAATGGCGGCAGAGCACACCCGTCAGTCGGTGGTGGGGTGGGGGGATGGCGGCAGAGTACACCCGTCAGTCGGTGGTGGGGTGGGGGATTGGCGGCAGAGCACACCCGTCAGTCGGTGGTGGGGTGGGGGAATGGCGGCAGAGCACACCCGTCAGTCGGTGGTGGGGTGGGTGGAATTGTGGCAGAGCACACCCGTCAGTCCGTGGTGGGGTGGGGGGAATGGCGGCAGAGCACACCCGTCAGTCGGTGGTGGGGTGGGGGGAATGCCGGCAGAGCACACTAGTCAGTCGGTGGTGGGGTGGGTGGAATGGCGGCAGAGCACACCCGTCAGTCGGTGGTTTGGTGGGGGGATAGGCGGCAGAGCACACCCGTCAGTCGGTGGTGGGGTGGGGGTAATGGCGGCAGAGCCCACCCGTCAGTCGGTGGTGGGGTGGGGGGAATGGCGGCAGAGCACCCCCGTCAGTCGGTGGTGGGGTTGTGGAATGGCGGCAGAGCACCCCCGTCAGTCGGTGGTGGGGTGGGGTGAATGGCGGCAGAGCACACCCGTCAGTCGGTGGTGGGGTGGGGGGATGGCGACAGAGTACACCCGTCAGTCGGTGGTGGGGTGGGGGATTGGCGGCAGAGCACACCCGTCAGTCGGTGGTGGGGTGGGGGAATGGCGGCAGAGCACACCCGTCAGTCGGTGGTTTGGTGGGTGGAATTGTGGCAGAGCACACCCGTCAGTCCGTGGTGGGGTGGGGGGAATGGCGGCAGAGCACACCCGTCAGTCGGTGGTGGGGTGGGCGGAATGGCGGCAGAACACACCCGTCAGTCGGTGATGGGGTGGGGGAATGGCGACAGAGCACACCCGTCAGTCGGTGGTGGGGTGGGTGGAATGGCGGCAGAGGACACCCGTCAGTCGGTGCTGGGGTGGGGGGAATGGCGGCAGAGCACACCCGTCAGTCGGTGGTGGGGTGGGTGGAATGGCAGTAGAGCACACCCGTCAGTCGGTGGTGGGGTGGGTGGAATGACGGCAGAGCACACCCCTCAGTCGGTGGTGGGGTAGGGGGAATGACGGCAGAGCACACCCGTCAGTCGGTGGTGGGGTGGGTGGACTGGCAGCAGAGCACACCCGTCAGTCGGTGGTGGGGTGGGGGGAATGGCGTCAGAGCACACCCGTCAGTCGGTGGTTGGGTGGGTGGAATGGCGGCAGAGCACACCCGTCAGTCGGTGGTTGGGTGGGGGAATGGCGGCAGAGCACACCCGTCAGTCGGTGGTTGGGTGCGGGGAATGGCGGCAGAGCACACTAGTCAGTCGGAGGTGGGGTGGGGGGAATGGCGGCAGAGCACACCTGTCAGTCGGCGGTGGAGTGGGGGAATGGCGGCAGAGCAAACCCGTCAGTCGGTGGTGGCGTGGGAAAAATGGCGGTAGAGCACACACGTCAGTCGGTGGTGGGGTGGGGGGAATGGCGGCAGAGCACACTCGTCAGTCGGTGGTGGGGTGGGGGGAATGGCGGCAGAGCACACCCGTCAGTCGGTGGTGGGGTGGGGGGAATGACGGCAGAGGACACCCGTCAGTCGGTGGTAGGGTGGGCGGAATGGCGGCAGAGCACACCCGTCAGTCGGTGGTGCGGTGGGGGGAATGACGGCAGAGGACACCCGTCAGTCGGTGGTAGGGTGGGCGGAATGGCGGCAGAACACACCCGTCAATCGGTGGTGGGGTGGGGGAATGGCGGCAGAGCACACCCGTCAGTCGGTGGTGGGGTGGGTGGAATGGCGGCAGAGGACACCCGTCAGTCCGTGGTGGGGTGGGGGGAATGGCGGCAGAGCACACCCGTCAGTCGGTGGTGGGGTGGGGGGAATGGCGGCAGAGCACACCCGTCAGTCGGTGGTGGGATGGGGGGAATGGCGGCAGAGCACACCCGTCAGTCGGTGGTGGGGTGGGTGGAATGGCGGCAGAGCACACCCGTCAGTCGGTGGTGGGGTGGGGGGAATGGCGGCAGAACACACACGTCAGTCGGTGGTGGGTTGGGGGGAATGGCGGCAGAACACACACGTCAGTCGGTGGTGGGGTGGGTGGAATGGCGGCAGAGCGCACCCGTCAGTCGGTGGTGGGGTGGGGGGAATGGCGGCAGAACACACACGTCAGTCGGTGGTGGGTTGGGGGGAATGGCGGCAGAACACACACGTCAGTCGGTGGTGGGGTGGGGGGAATGGCGGCAGAGCACACCATTCATTCGGCGATACACAACATTTATCAAACGAAAGTATGCTATATTTCCAACGAAAATAGACATTTCAAACAAAAATACGCTACATTTAAAAACAAAAACGCTACAGTTAAAAAAAACGATACATTTCAAACAAAAATACTCAACATTTACTATGGGGATATCATGACTATACAGATCCCCCATAAGGTCGCTGTGAGCTTCTTTGACTCGTTTCCAGTCACTTAGTCCATCTCCCGTGAAGCTCGGCCCAACTCGAAGCTCGAGCTAAAATCGTAGCAGATCGGCTTTCGACCTCGCCCATTCACCCGGATGTCCCGCCACCCGCCTTCCCGGCCCCAGCCACCATCGCCCTATTCATAGAAATGGCCTGACGTCACAATTTAGGTGCGCATGCGTAGTAGGTGTAAATACGGAGCCTCGTTATCGCGCAGGTGAAAACATTGCTACGTGGTTATAAATCTGCATACAAATCTCGTCTTTTGGTATCTTTTGTACTAGTTTTGTTCCGTGGGTTTGCGTCTGTTTTTCTTTCGTTGTGCTATGTCCTAGAACTATTTGGAAACCCTACCTGGTGTAGTTAGTGCCAGGTACCCAGAAAACTAAAAGTGGCTGACCTAAAGCCCAATGAAGCAACAGAGTTATAAGTAGTTATGTTGTTATAAGTAGACCCATGCAAAAACGTTTGCAGAAACAAATTTATGTAGGTCAGAATGCATATTGGAACATCATAATTTCCATTAATCCAGTGGATATTCCCATCCCTTATTTGTTGCTGCCAAGTTCTTGCCTCCTACTTGCTGTCACATAATTGGAAACGTACCTAATTAAGTGGTCCTAATTAATAAGGCCCAAAACAAATGCATACCATGAATTTGGGGGAAAGACATTTTCTCTTGCCCTCAATTTGTGGCGAAAAAATATTCTTGTTGAACTTGTTGAAAAATTGCTCCTTAAGATTTTTCTCTGATCTCTGATATTTCAGTTTTCCCAAGGTATCTTTTTTTCTGGTGGTGGGGGGGTGGGGGGTAGGGGCTTTTAATTGCGTCATGGTAATGGACTGACGTCACGCGCATGCAGACCAAGCGCACTGAGCCTCGTTATCGCGCCCTTGAAAACTTTCCCGCGGATACGTAAGCATAGCGTCTTTCTCAGTGTTTTCTGTCGAATTTGTCCGTGGTTTGGGCGGTTTTGGAATGCCTGCCTGGCGAGGGTAGTGCCAAGGGGGGGGGGGGGCGAAAAAAGGGTTATATAATGCTCTATAGATCAACACATTGTGTACCCCTATCTAACAATAATGCTTGTCATAAATTTGGACAAAAAAATAATCAAACCCTTGAAATAATAAAATAAATAATTAAACCCGGATAGAATAAAACTTAATTTCTAATTTTTTGGGGTAGGGGTGGGGACGGGGTTTGCTAAACGAAAAAAGGCTACATTAATCTTGCTCCCATATTAGATTAAGACAAATTCTTGCTCGCATATTATCCAATAAAGATAATATTGCTCCCATTGCAGCGCAAATATTTGTGGCCCAAGCTAGAAATGATAACCCAGAAATACTCCTGCCCCCACCCCCAGCGTGGATACAGAAATTCGCAAAAGGGGACGAGGGGAAGTCCAATAAAAGCTTGCGACCGAGCGGGGAGGGGAAGCACTACAAAAGGGCGGGGGTTCCATAACTTCAGATGGCGTAACTTTTGCATTGAAAAACAGCATTCCTCCTCAAAAAGGGAGGGGAGGTCTCCCCCCCCCCCTGGATCCGTCCATGCCAACCCCCCACCCCGCCCCCTCCTTGTTTCGTCCTGCATATTGTGGTTGGAGCAACCCCAGACCTTGCACTGCTTCGGCATGATCTTATTTGTATAGGCAGAGCTATATATATAGGAAAAGTACGGCGTCTGATATGGGGAGAATCAGAGCGGAACGCATGCAAATGGATGGGCCACGTGCGTTTGTTTTCACCTGCGCTCGGTGCGCCGCCTGGCGAGTATAGTGCGCATGACCGGAAGTCCATTTCTCTGAATCAAGTCGGATCGAGTTGCTGTGCAGTATGTGTGTGGCATGGCGCTCGCAGGCCCACCGTTCCCATGCCGACACATCTGCTGCGTTATAAACAAACGTTAGAGCCCGCCGCTCTCAATAGACTTGTGAAGAACAAATGTTAACATGACTGTTTAGACCTTTTCTGACCCGGAATTCGGCCAGATGATGGGGTGGGTCTGCCGGTAGCCCGCCCTGGGTCCGCAACGACTAGTGAATAGATACTATAAACGCTTTTCTTTTTATTCAGTCTCATTGTGGGGCGATTTTCCTCTAGCAAAAGTTAACACAGTGAAGGCGCTGGAGCGGCGATGGAGCGCTCAGTAGGGACCCCCCCCCCCCCACCGGCTCACCCAAGGGAGACGAGGGCAACCACAGGCGGTGGAGGGGGCGGTCTTTGCGGACACGACTGAGTGCTAGAGACTGCTTGCAATAGCACGGTGAAGCCCACCCGGCAATAGTATTTTTAGAATAAACGTGGCACTATTTACGTAAGTACTATTCGTGTATACTATGACTACTACTACCACCACGGGCTTAAAAGGCTGTCATGACTAGCAGGCGTCTGTCAGACGTCAGTTGCTTTGACACAGATCTTAACCTGATGCACACTACACATACTCAGTCGACCAACTCGTCCGCTCGAAGCATGTGCTGCCATCTGGTTGCTACACAATCTACTATACGCTATGTGGAACATTTGGAAACTGTTTCCTAACGAGAAGCAGAACACGGCGGGTGGCTAAAGGCATGTTCAGAATGCCAAAAAAAAACACATTAAAGGAATTACGATTGCGAACATCAACGCTGGAGAAGCTGTGACGGAGAGGCACGCTTCGTGCAAAACACACTAAATGCGCATTATTATAAATACATCCCGCATGAGACCAGGAATTGGTGGGGGTGCATGTGCATCACGTAGCTATTTGCCCATATCACTAAATAGCCTACCTCCAAAAGTGATGAAAAGTAATTCCACAAGTGTTAAACTTTTCTTTCGTAGCTTCATATTCAATGTCGGCCTTTTATGCATGCACTAAAGAGCAAGTTTACGCAAACTCGCTCCGCAACTTTGAGAATCTCACAACGGAAGATAAGCCAAAATGGCGGAGCGAGAAAAATGTGTGTTGTTTATTGCAGTAATGACACTTTTTAAAATCCGCCCAGCGAATATAAGACAACGACAGAAAGGTTCAACAATTGTGGAATTACCTTTTATCACTTTGGATGGTAGACGATTTATTGATAAGGGCAAAAGCCTACACGATGTGCAGACACCCCGAACAATTTCTCCTGTGGGGTGCACTTCATGGCTCTCTCGGGCGTCGGGTACCAGCGCGTATGAGCAGCCATGTATCAGGGCTAACGCGCGATAAGTTACTTTCCGTTGTAGATTCTCATTCTCATAATATAGCATGAGCGTAGGGGCGTGGGGGGGGGGCACGTGCTCTCCCCTTTCAGACCATACCTGTGTCCCTTCCCCCTTTCAAATTATGAGCCCTGTCTCCTTATATATTGCAATGAGTCAAGCTTATTAGTTTATGTGTTCCCTCTTTATCTATGGGGGGAGGGGAGGATCCCTTCTGAATCGCGAATTCCCAACAATTAGGGAGAGCAAGATTAAATCGCCAAGAGTAAAAGGGGGCCGGCCCGGTACCTCAGTGGGTTAGAGCAGTCGACTTGGGCGCTCTGGCCACCTGAGAGCCTAACAGCACATTGATGGATGGTTCGATTGTAATTGTACGCCTTCTAAGTTGCGACCCCCCCCCCCCCCTTCACCCTCCCCTTCCTCTTCCACTTTTGAATACTGGACACCAGATATATGTTGTATTCTGCCTGCATGCACCAAGGTCGGCACATATTCATAGCCCACCTGGCACTGTCTATATCGTCTTACCCATACTAAACAGAGAATTAGTCCTATTAACGATGCTATGAGACATACATCCTTGGATGTGTTTTTCTAAGCATCAAATGATGCGTTTATTTAATGATTTTAAGGGGTCACAGGCGGGTGGCAGACACTACACGATTTTTTGCAAGAACCCGAAAACGTGTAAATGTGAAAACGTATGGTGTCGTATCCACTATGAACTTGAAGTATGTAGGGCTGTGTAGACCCACCTCTCCCCACTCACAGGCCTCCCCTATATAGGCCCTGGTTAGAAACGTTTCTTGTAGTTAGATGAACATCTGGCTGTACTCGACAACTGACCTTGTAACATGATGGAAACAGACCAACGCACAGAGTTTGCTTGCTGGTTCCTGGTGAACAGGCTGAACCCAAGTATATGACGCAACTACCTCCCCCCGCCCTCCCGTTGTGGCTGCCTGGCTCCCATGCAGCGTCTGAAAGACTGAAGCTTAACGACCAAGATGGCATTCGCAAGGCGGCGCCCCGTTCTTCGATCCGCTTCTTCGATGAAATACAGTGGATATCCCAGCTAACAAAAAGTGGTTTTTAAAATGTTTTAAAAACGTTATTTTTAAGTTGTGAAAACATTTGTGGAAAATGTTTTAAAAACATCGACATGGAAAGTTTTTTAAACGTTTTAAAAATGACTTGCCACAACATTTTAAAAACGTTATGACGATATAAACAAGAGGTTTTGGCAACGTTTCAACGACATTGACAAAACGTTTTGGAAAACGTATTAACGACATCGATAAAACGTTTTCTCACGCCAAGAAAACATTGTCCACGAAATGATCCAGAAAAAAACTAGTCACTATATATAATCATCCTTTATTAGCAAACCGAAACAACAATACACACAGTACTGATGGGAACAGTACGAGGAGGTAGCCCTGAGTCAGCAGGAGGGAGTAGCCCAGGTTGGGGTAGTACCCCAAGTCAGGAAGGAAGAGATGGTTAGTCTTCCTCAACCTGCGGCTGAGCTGCCAGAGCCTGCGGCACCTTTGCCTAAAAAACAAAGTCGAAGCAGAATATAAATATAATTATAATACATAAAATGATATATGTATATCTATTCAAGTCGCCTTCCCCATGCATCAACAATATATAGTTCTCTAGGCGACAGAGGGGTGGGGGGCAAGGGGAGGGTGGGGGGGGGAGTATATACATCTATAGGCGACAGAGGGGTGGAGGAGGGCGGGGGAAGGGAGTGTATAGTTCTATCGGCGAAGGAGGGGTGTGGGCGGCGAAGGCGGGGTGGGGGGGAGGGAGTATATACATCTAAAGGCGACAGAGGGGTGGGGGGCAAGGGGGGGAGGTGGGGGGGAGGGAGTATATAGTTCTATAGGCGACAGAGGGGTGGGAGGGAGGGTGGGGGGAGGGCGTATACAGTTCTATAGGCAACAGAGGGGTGGGGGGCGAGGGGAGGGTGGGGGGAGGGGTATATAGTTCTAGAGGCGACAAAGGGGTGGGAGAGGGGGCAATGGGTAGAGTGGGGGGCAGGAGTATATACATCTATAGGCGACAGAGGGGTGGAGGGGCAAGGGGGAAGGTGGGGGGAGGGAGTATATAGTTGTATAGGCGACAGCGGGTTGGGGGAGGGGGCAAGGGGTAGAGTGGGGGGAAAGAGTATATAGTTCTATAGGCGGCAGAGGGGTAGGGAGTGGGAGCAAGGGGAGGGCGGGGGGAGGGAGTATAGAGTTCTATAGGCGACAGAGGGTGGGGGGCAAGGGGGAGGGTGGGGGGAGGGAGTATATAGTTCTATAGGCGACAGAGGGGTGGGGGGAGGGGGTATATAGTTGTATTGGCGACAGCGGGTTGGGGAAGGGGGGCAAGGGGTAGAGTGGGGGGAAGGAGTATATAGTTCTATAGGCGGCAGAGGGATAGGGAGGGGGGGCAAGGGGAGGGCGGGGGGGAAGGAATATATAGTTCTATAGGCGACAGAGGGGTGGGGGGAGGGGTCAAGGGGGAGGGTGGGGGGGAGTATATACATCTATAGGCGACAGAGGGGTGGGGGCAAGGGGGAGGGTGGGGGGGGGAGGGAGTATATAATTCTATAGGCGACAGAGGGGTGGGGGCAAGGGGAG
>OZ025253.1:8471937-8684026 GCA_964019135.1 Arenicola marina | reverse complement strand
CCGACGCGTCCAACAATTACATACGTTGTCAAAGAAATATGCGATCATTCACGTCAACGCTTAGCAACCAAAATTATTGGAGATAAATACTGCAAGTGTAACATATAAATCGATATAATCCTTATAAATAAACGTTTTAAACATTACGGCGACAACTTGTTTTGCCCGCAAACGTTTTCACAATAGTTTAAAAACACTTCGGTAGAAAAGTTTTACTAGCAAGATAAATATAACGTTTTGTAAACGTTACGAAATCGCTTGAACAGTAACATTTCCTCACAACTTCAATAAAACGTTTTTAAAACATCACGAAAAGGTTGTGGCAAAAAGGCTTTCCTCGTGCGCAAAGTTAACGTTTTTAAAACGTTTATAAAACGTTATAATGATAACATTTTCATCACAACCTAAAAAATTTTTTTTAGAATGTCATGAAAACGTTATGTGTTAGCTGGGATACAACGTAAAGTTAACCTTGTATCGTAGGCACAGATTGAGTACCATTGACCTTGTAACAGTCAGTGTAACAGTGTGTGGCCTTATAACCGCCAGTATAACCAGTGACCTTGTAACAGTCGTTGGCATTGAAACCACCAATATAACCAGTGACCATGTAACAGTCATTGGCCTTGTAACCACCAGTATAACCAGTGACCTTGTAACATTCATTGGTCTTGTAACCGCCAGTGTAACCAGTGACCTTGTAGCAGTCAGTGACCGTGTAACAGTCGGTGGCCTCGTGACAGTCAGTGACCGTGTAGGGGGAATGTAGTATTTTGGGAATCTAGACCGTCATAACGGCCAGTTCAGAGCGCCTCGGTTCCCCGTATGGGTGTCGGCAGTTCTTGGAACAGCCGACGGCCCTTATCGGGAGGAACAGCCTGGCGTGCCCTCGGGCGATGCCCGGGGGGACGCCAGGCTTCGGGATCTGGCTGGCCTAAGGCCGGCAGATCCAAGGAGGCAGCCGGACACGCCGGACGGATCGGACGCGTGGTCCGTGGATCGGATTATTAACGCAGAACAGCCCGAAAGTAAGTGCAGACTTCGCCAGTGTTCACCAACTGGTGAAGTCGAGCCACGGGGTCTGGGAATACCCAGGCCCTATACTATCGGGTTTTAACCTGTTCCGGCGGTTAATCAGCTGTGTGTATTGTGACGGGTCTCAGTAATATGTACATTATATGTTAGGTCGATTTTAGAGACCTCGTGCTATTAAATAAACCCAATCGAACTGTTATCCCCGTTGTTGTTGCCTCTGTGTCCCCCACGCCACCGATCGAGTGATAACCTGGGAAGCAACGAGAAGTACGATAGTATTTTCTCTTGTGTACTAGAGAAATACCACAGATTTGGTGTCCGTGACCACGATCGGGTTCACCGCGTGGGTGGGACTCGATGGAGGCAAGCCGGGGAAGCGGGTTGTTGGGAGCGAGCCCAGATCTGACCCTAGAGCAGCATAGTCTGCTCGGGGAGGATTATGGGTGGTGGAAGGGGTTGACGGGGGATCTCCTGCGTCAAAATCAGTCGCCAGCCAGGGCTGAATCAGCCCAGACGGCAGTAAAAAACCCAGGGGAAGGGAAAGTTAATGAAAAAAAAATGGCGTCCTTCTTCCCCAAAAATCAACCGGAGCTCCCTGATTGGTTGGTGAGCTCACGTGACACTACGGGGCGATATGATTCGTCCACAGCCGCCGGGCCAAGGGAGTCAGTTGAGGTGGGCCGAGCAGGCGGGGGGCTGGACTCAGCCCAAGGCCTGCAGGCACACCTCGCTGGCGCTTGGGCTGGCAGTGCACCTGAGTGGGGTGACGCGTCATCCAAGATGGCCGCGCCCATAGGAGGTAAACAAACTGAGAACTCAGTGCGTTTTGCCGATGTTTCTTCAGAGAAGGAACAAGTCTTCGGTCGAATTAGACCGGGATTAGAGGGGGAGAGTCGGTACGGGCGGGCCAGTGGTCAAGGCAGAGGCTTATACGACCCAGAGCAGCTTGAAAGGGGAAGCAGGAAGGTGACAGGAGACGCAGGGCTGGCCTCTCCTGACAGATATGTCAGAAGATGGACGCCCAGCGACTTCATGGTGACTGACCACTCAACCCCTAGATACCCATCCACCCCTACAGGTACGACGCATGTCGACAGCAGATACCTGTGCGAGGATAGGCCTTATGCAGAGGCGAGAGATAGTCCCTTAAGAGGTGATCCCTATGGCATAAGCCAGCCCAGTTGGGCTATGCCGAGGTCAGACTATGGGAGGGATGGAGGGATGTATGTGCCCTCTCCCTACCATCAAGTTACCTCAGGGACAGAGCCTACACCCCAGACCCCAATATCGTCAGCCGCATTGAAAAATCGGCTATGGCGGGCAGGACTAGAGAAGTGTCCACGGGTCCCGACCTTTACAGGCAAGGCTGACGAGGGGGGTGTGCGGGATTTCCTACACAGGTTTGAAACGATTGGTAACCTGTGTGGGTGGACTGGTGAGCAAAGCGCCATTAACCTTGAAATGGCTTTGCAAGGTGAGGCGCATCGGTTGGTAGTCATGGGCACATCTAGCCGGGATTATGCAACCCTGCGGGCGAGTTTGCTCGACCAATATGGCCAGCCAGAAGGCACAGGTGGTGCTCTGAGGCAATTTCGAGCCAGAACTCGGAGACAGGGGGAATCGCTGCGAGCATATGCACGCGCCCTAAGTGACTTGGTCCGGCAGGTATATCCTGGGACCGATGAAACCTGTCGGGTTATGAATGTCCGAGAGCAGTTCATCAATGGCTTGGCGGATGAAAGTACCAAACGAGCGTGTTACTTAGTGGGTGACGTGTCTCTGGGAAAATTAGTAGAGATAGCCGAGCGGAGCGAGGAGTACTCTAACCCTGACCCCGGTCGGAGTAAGCCACAGGTGCGTCGGGTAGAGACCGCTCCTGCTTGTGCAGTGTCAGCTGATGACGAGGGGGCTGACCGCAGCATGGACGCGTTGGTAGCTCGTGTTGTTGAAGCCCTTAAGTGCGATAACACCCAATCGGGTAAAACCGAAAGGGGGGGTCGCTCGAGTGGGAATGGTAATGGACAGGGCACGCGCAGTGGCAGGCCAGATTGGCTAGCCTCCATACAATGTTACAATTGTGCAGAGTATGGACACATGGCTCGGGAATGCTCGCAACCTCGTAGAGCGGGTCAATCGACCCGGGGAGGTAGAGGTAGGGGTGGCAGGGGAAGATATTCCCCAAACGAATAGGGGCTAGTGAAAATCCGGTGGTAGCTAGCCCGCTTCACCACCCTGAGAGAGAAGGGAGACCGGGGGGCGAGGAAACTCAGCCCAAATCTGTCAAATCAGATAATGACGCAGATGGTCAGATCACACCCCGTGTTTATAGGGTGAAACCAGCGAGGGGTTGGATCATACATGCCCAGCTGCATGGTGTAGATTGCCCTTTGTTGGTGGATACTGGCGCATCTGTGTCTATCATTGACCATCAGACCTACATGTCAATCCCGACCAGCCACCGGCCCCCATTACAAGCAGCGCAGCTGCCGCTGACCACTGCTGATGGGGAGCAGATGAAGCTGGAAGGAGAGACGTGTGTGGAGATCATGCTGGATGGCATGTGCCTGTCTCAAGACGTCGTAGTGGCAAAGTTACAGGATCGTGGGGGGATATTGGGACTGGATTTCCTTCAGGAGCATGGGTGTGAAATGTCACTGCGTGATGGCCTCCTCAGAATAGGTAAATCGACCTTTGCACTGGGGCGTGAAGGCAAGCAGGACAGAGTAGCCCGTGTTCGCCTGACGGAATCAGTAGCAGTTCTCCCCGGTACTGAGGTGGTGGTTACAGGCAGAGCGGAGAATAAGCTCCAGTATGCTCATGGGGGCAATGCCCTATTGACTCCTGTCCGTAGTGTGGGCAATAGCACTGGTGTGGTGGTCGCCTCGGCCCTTGTGGCGCCTGGAACGAAGCACATCCCGGTCGTTTTGCTAAACGCATCGGATGAGACTGTGTACTTACGTAAGGGCGGCACCGTTGGGATCCTTGAGGCCCTACCCAATCACACCGTGTTAGAAGTACCAGACGAGGACACGGAGGTCAGCCAGCACCAACCGGCGACCAAACCATCTCACGTGCCTGGGGCCCTGCCACCAGCTCTCGAGCAGCTGTGTGATAATCTTTCACCAGAGCTGACATTGCCACAGCGACAGACGGTGCAGGCAGTAGTCTGTGAATACACTGACGTATTTGCAGAGAGCACGGAGGAGCTCGGAAGAACCGGTCTGGTGAAGCACCGAATTGACACTGGGGGCGCGTACCCCATACGTCAACGAGCTCGCCACCTCCCGGTAGCGCAGCAGGCCGTGGAGTCTGCCGAAATAGAGTCCATGTTGGAGCGAGGGGTAATCGAACCTAGCACCAGTTCATGGAGCAGTCCGGTAGTGTTGGTGAAGAAGAAGGATGGGAGTACCCGGTTCTGTGTAGACTATCGTAAGCTTAACGATGTCACACGCAAGGACGCGTACCCCCTACCCTTAATCTCCGACACGCTGGATGCCTTGACTGGGGCTCAGTGGTTTTGTACCCTCGACCTGGCCTCTGGCTACTGGCAAGTAGAGATGGACGAGCGTGATAAGGAGAAGACCGCCTTTATCACCCGTCAAGGTCTCTTCCAGTGGAAGGTGATGAGCTTCGGCCTGTGTAACGCGCCGGCCACTTTTGAGCGGCTGATGGAGCTAGTTCTCCGTGGTCTCTGCTGGCGTAGTTGCCTGGTGTATCTCGATGACGTCATCGTCTTCGGGAAGACCTTTGAGGAGACGTTGAGCCGTCTCACCATTGTGTGGGACAGATTCAGAGAGGCAGGCCTGAGGATGAAGGCCTCAAAATGTCGACTCTTCCAGACCGAGGTGCTGTACCTAGGTCACGTGGTTTCGCGTCACGGCATCTCGACGGACCCTGCGAAGGTGTCGGCGGTGCGTGATTGGCCAACACCCGTGACCGTCAAAGAGGTGCGGAGTTTTCTGGGACTGGCCTCATACTACCGGCGATTCATACCTGGGTTCGCTCAGGTCGCTGGCCCTATGACGGCAATGACCCGGAAGAACGTGCCCTTTGTCTGGGATGACGACAAGGAGAGGGCCTTTCGAGCCCTTCAGACAGCCCTCTGTGAAGCTCCGATCCTCGGGTATCCCACGAGAGAAGACCGGTTCGTGCTGTACAGCGATGCGAGCGGCGATGCCATGGGCTGCGTGCTGGCTCAGCAACAGGAGGGTGGTGAAAAGGTCATCGCGTATGCGTCCAAGACCTTCAGTCGCACTCAGCGGCGCTACTGCACCACTCACCGAGAGCTGCTGGCCGTGGTGACGTTTGTGAAGCAATTCCGTCACTACCTGTGGGGTCGACCGTTCACCGTTGTGACAGACCATGCGTCACTCACGTGGCTCTTGAACTTCCGGGAGGCGGAAAACATGGTCGCGCGCTGGTTGGCTACGTTGGGCACTTACGACTTCAAAGTGATCCACAGGCCCGGCTCGAAGATCGGCCATGCTGATGCCCTCTCCCGGAAGGTGACGCGTCCCTGCAAGCGCATGGAGTGCGAAGACTGCCTGCCGCTCAGGGGGCGCGTGGAGAGGAAGGAAGACGAGGGGACCCCAGGGCTAGTCCAGGGGTCGCAGGCTGTCCTCACTGGATCAGTGGAAGGACAGTCTGACGAGGTGAAGGCGATAGCCTTAACAGCCTTAACAGCTCCGGTACAGGTCGGTGACCCTGTTGTCGCTGGTGATACTGACGGTACGCAGACAGAAGGGAAGGTGGCTACCGCCATAGTGCGTGAGCTGCGATGGGTCCCGGATGTGGCATTGACGGATATCCGTCGCTGGCAGAGCGAGGATGAGAGCATAGAGTGTATGCTCAGCCACTTAAAGACTCGGGTCCATAAACCCCCGTTTGCCGAGGTCAGGAGCCAGAGTGGGGTGACGAAGTGCCTCTGGCAACAGTGGGACAATCTGGTCGTTGATGATGACATCCTGTACCGGAAGAAGCAAGCCAGCTGTGACACCGGGGTGGTGCAACAGTTGGTAGTGCCGCCGCCACTGCGCAAACGATTGTTTGATGCAGTGCATCGTGACCGATTGGGAGGTCATATGGGTCATTCCAAGTCCTTGGCGTCCCTGAAGCGGAGCTACTATTGGCCAAGAATGTCTGCTGATGTAAGTCGGTGGCTGACGTTGTGCAGGGATTGCGGGCAGAGGAAGCCTGCGTCCGCTCCACATAGAGCCCCGCTAACGCAGATGCCAGTAGGAGAACCGTGGGAGCGTATAGCCATGGATCTGGTTGGCCCGATGCCGGAGTCTGGGGGTGGCCGGAAGTACGTGCTGGTGGTGGAGGACTACTTCACCAAGTGGGTGGAGGGCTTCGCGATAGCGAACAAGGAAGCTCAGACTGTGGCGGACAAACTGGTGACCGAAGTGTTCTGCCGGTTTGGCTGCCCGAGGCAGTTGCACTCGGATAGGGGGAGAGAGTTTGACAACCAACTCCTGCAGGAGGTGTGTCGGCTGATGCGGATTGAGAGGACACTCACAACACCGTATCGGCCTCAGTCGGACGGCTTGGTTGAAAATTTCAACAGAGTCCTCCAAGACATGATCTTCACGTATGCACGATTGCATCCGCAGGATTGGGAAGATCACCTCCCGTACGCCTTGTGTGCCTATCGGTCGTCCGAGCATCGGAGCACGAAGGTCTCCCCTTACCGACTGCTATTCGGTCGTGAGATAACCCTCCCACTCGACCTGCAGGTTGAAGGTCCCCCACGCGAGCGCGCTCCCGCATGCGTGACCGCCTACGGAGAGTGGTTGCGTGATGCGATGGAGATTGGCCATCACATTGCCCGTCGGGAGAGCTGCAAGGCAGCGGTCCGGCAGAAGACCGGCTATGACATGAGGGCAACCCCAGTGAACTTCCCGGTAGGAAGTTGGGTGTGGCGCTACTGTACAGCCACAGCCAGAATCAAGGGGGGGATCCGCTGGGCAGGCCCATTCCTGGTGGTGAGGAGACCATCGGCCGTCAATGTGTCCATCCAGCGCTCCGCTGTCGACAGGACCATTGTGGAGCACGTGGACCACCTAAAGGAGTATGTGGAGGACCCGGACGATCCCTTGGTTAGTTGGTTGACACCTCCTGCGATGCAGGAGCCGGCTGTGCAGGAGAGCGAGGCCACTGAGACCCCCGCAGCCGCCGAGGCCCCAGGGTTGACCCCGGACGGTAGTGACGAGGAGGGGGTAGACGAGAGACCTGACCCAACGTCCCACCAGTCAGACGCTTCCAACGTACCGGAAGTACTGGTGGGGACGCCCAACACGGAAGAGAGCGCCCCAAGTCCACGCCGTGGCCAGCGAGTAAGGCGGCCACCAGTGAGGCTGGATTGGTAAGTGACCCAGTTGACACAGCGATATGGCAGAAGCCATCGAGCGGCCATGGAAGGAGTCAGCGCTGCTGTGGGAAAGGTGTGAGGTTGGTAGGCCCAGCCGGCCGATTGGCCGGAGTCGCCACTCTGGCTGGTCGTGCTGAGGAGACTGTAGGATGGACGTGATGCCCTACAGTAAGCTGGTCCGAGGTGGCAGTGAACTAGGCAGCGGTGTCTCAGAAGCAACGGGTGATACATCGCTCATGCAGATCCCTGTTCCGCAGCCGGACGCAGGGTGGTGTCACTCCCCGCTTGTGAGGAAGAGAGCTCATCACGCTGTAGCTGGACGGCCTCAGCTCTCCTGGCGAGGAGGGTTGTTGCCCCCAGCACGGTAGTATGATGAGTAGTAGCCGTCTGCTGATGTTCATTGCCACGCCAGCCCGTTAATCACACAAGTACCAGCAGTCAGCGCAGAGGAGGGCTCTGGGCCGTAGGCTCGATCGGGGCCGTAGCGTGTGTCCTGGGTGCAATGGCGTAAGTGTTGTAAATAATATCAGGGTCTCGTCTAAGTAGTGAAGGTGTCTCTAATTGCTGTCCGATGGACAACGCAAACAGGCCCATATGATCGTATCTCAAGTCCCACAGCCCCGTCGCGAATGCTCGCGGCGGCGGTATCGGGCGTTTCTCTTTCCTCGTTGCAGGTCAAGCCGCCGGAAGACGTCGCGGTAGCGTGGGCCGCGGCGGGAGGTGCAGGCGACCTACCCGGAGCCTTCTCGCGATAGCAGGGAGTCAGACGGTGCGGTCGTCCCGGAGCCTCCTGCCGCCCCGCTCGCTGCAGCCCGACTTCGAGCGGCCGAGAGGCGAGCGGCGCCGATGGCGTTATAGAGCTACTTGACATCGTGAGAGAGACAGCCGCCGGAGACAAGGACGCTGGAACCCATCCAGTTGGCGTACCGGGCGATGGGGGTCCACCGCGCTGGTGTACCCCCCTTCCCGGTGCCGCGTTGGACCGTAGACGGCGGCTTACTGAACAATGACGCGTTCGACCGGCTGGAGGCGGACTACTCGATGATGCGCCGCCTCTGGGACTGTGTCGTCGGCATGCGGCGTACCGACTCGTAGTCGGGACGCCGGCCCGGGAAGTGCCACCCCTGGACTGGCCGCCCGGGTGCTCGCGATGTCGCTCAGGACAATACGACGTCGCGGGCCGCCCTCACATCCCTGCCGGTCGATCTGCAGCCGACAACCCAGGATCGTCGGCCGGCACAGCGTCCTGGCAGCCTGTCAGGATGCTGGGCTGGGTTGGCCGCCACACCCCGTGGTGGCTGCCCAGTCGCCGGTCGGCGCGAGCCGCCGGCAACATCCGCCCCCGAGGGCCGTCCATTGACATTGACATTTGTAGATACGTTCTAGAACATTCCTTTAGTCTCACATTCCACTAGTTTAAGGGTAAATTAGTCTGTAGTAGAGTAGCGGCGTTCGGGGACGAACGTCTTGAAGGGAGGGGGAATGTAGTATTTTGGGAATCTAGACCGTCATAACGGCCAGTTCAGAGCGCCTCGGTTCCCCGTATGGGTGTCGGCAGTTCTTGGAACAGCCGACGGCCCTTATCGGGAGGAACAGCCTGGCGTGCCCTCGGGCGATGCCCGGGGGGACGCCAGGCTTCGGGATCTGGCTGGCCTAAGGCCGGCAGATCCAAGGAGGCAGCCGGACACGCCGGACGGATCGGACGCGTGGTCCGTGGATCGGATTATTAACGCAGAACAGCCCGAAAGTAAGTGCAGACTTCGCCAGTGTTCACCAACTGGTGAAGTCGAGCCACGGGGTCTGGGAATACCCAGGCCCTATACTATCGGGTTTTAACCTGTTCCGGCGGTTAATCAGCTGTGTGTATTGTGACGGGTCTCAGTAATATGTACATTATATGTTAGGTCGATTTTAGAGACCTCGTGCTATTAAATAAACCCAATCGAACTGTTATCCCCGTTGTTGTTGCCTCTGTGTCCCCCACGCCACCGATCGAGTGATAACCTGGGAAGCAACGAGAAGTACGATAGTATTTTCTCTTGTGTACTAGAGAAATACCACAACAGTCATTGGCCTTGTAACCACCAGTATAACCAGTGACCTTGTAACATTCATTGGTCTTGTAACCGCCAGTGTAATCAGTGACTTTGTAACACTCAGTGACCGTGTAA
Organism: Arenicola marina; assembly: GCA_964019135.1. Lineage (NCBI taxonomy): Eukaryota > Metazoa > Annelida > Polychaeta > Arenicolidae > Arenicola > Arenicola marina. Next base: position 8,674,450 of record OZ025253.1, on the reverse strand, counting down.
CAGTCGGTGGCCTTGTAACAGTCAGTGGCCCTGTAATCGCCAGTGGAGCAGCCAGTGACCTTGTAACCGCCAGTGTAACAGTCAGTGACCTTGTAACCGCCAGTTCAACAGTCAGTGCCGTGTAACTGCCAGTATAACAGTCAGTGACCTTGCAACCGCTAGTGTAACCAGTGGCCTTGTAATAGCCAGTGGCCTTGTAACCGCCAGTGGCCTTGTAACGGCAAGTGACCTTGTATCAGCCAGTGGCCTTGTAACCACCAATGGCATTGTAACCGTCAGTGACCTTGTAACCGCCAGTGGCCTTGTAACCGCCAGTGTAATCGGTGACCTTCTAACATTCAGGGGCATTCTAACCGCCAGTGTAGTCAGTGACCTTGTAACATTCAGTGGCATTATAACCGCCAGTGTAACCAGTCACCTTGTAACAGAGAGTGACCTTGTAACCGTTAGTGTAACCAATGGCCTTGTAACAGCCAGTGGCCTTATAGCAGCCAGTGGCCTTGTAACAGCCAGTGGCCTTGTAACAGTCAGTGGCCTTGTAACAGCCAGTGTAACCAGTGACCTTGTAACAGCCAGTGGCCTTGTACCAGCCAATGTTACCAGTCACCTTGTACCAACCCGTGTTACCAGTCACCTTGTAATAACCAGTGATCTTGTGATAGCCAGTGTAGCCAGCGACCTTGTAACAGCCAGTGTAGCCAGTGACTTTGTAACAGCCAGTGGCTTACAGCCCGGAAATATAGCCATTGACCTTGTGAAAGCCAGTGTAGCCATTTATCTTGTAACCACCTGTGGCCTACACCCGCAAATATAGCCAGTGGCCTTGTAACAGCCAGTGAAGGCACCGAATGTTACCGCAGTAAAGGCTGACATGGCCGCCTAAGTGCGATTGGGTCGACTTGGCGGTTGGCTGCCTATCATACCCCGTCAGCCAGGGGTGGCTTCTTCCCGCCAGAATACTTGATGTACTCTGGCCTCTTTGTCATTCACGGACTCTGGGCCTGCGCTCGGCTATTTCTCAGCTATGTGTGGCCGTTAAGGTCCGAACGTGTAAGTCTTTACGAGTTATCCCAACGCAACGATTAAAAGTGAGACGATATGTACACTACGTGTGGTTTATGTGTGCACACATAATCAGGCTCAAACGGACGACTGGGCCGCGTGGGTACGCAAATCAACATCGAGGCGCTATTTCCGAAAAAAGAAAAATCAAAAATGGGTTTGATGTGGAGAGGAAGGGTGGAAGCTTTGCTTCTGACAAGTCTGGTTCGAGAAAATGGCGTGTCGTATGTGCGACCCGTTCTAGCCAATCAGCAGCTAGGGAGAGCGCTTGCACCCTCGCCAGCCCGCCAGTGCTGTTCCAGATCTTTTATTATCACCGGCGAACTTGCCGTTACTCTGTAACAAATAAAGGTATTACAAATAGTTTTCCATATTCCGTTTCAGGCATAATGCTGGCATTGGCGGGTTTTGAGTAACTCTACTTCGCTCTGCGCTGCATAGTCATATACGGAACATACGAAAGGGGAATACAGATTTATATTTGCATAATTTTCAACGGTTGATCATGAGATGGAGGTATATAAGCCGGAACACAGCTGCTATAAATGCCAACCGGCGAAGATAATGCATTTCTGTTCTGGTCCACACTTACACTCATAATACAAGTATGTGAGGGCCTTCTGTGTCCTCCTGGTTGTATGTGTCAGTCATCGCCATTCCACCCGCTACGTGGCGCCACGCTGTGGGCCTTAAGCCGAACCCCTATCCCTAAAGCCGTGGGTCCTATCCATAGGCCCTAACTCCTAACTACCATCCCAATCCCTGACACCTAATCCCTAATATTTGACCCCAAATCCCTAATCTCTGACCAATAATCACCAATGACTGACCGTTAATCCCTGACTCCTAATCCATAACGTCTGAAACCCAATCCTCAATCGATGACCTCTAGCCTCAATCCCTGACCCTCAATGCCTAACCGATGACCTTTAATTCCTAACCTATAATCCACAATGTCTGACCCCTAATCCCTGAGCTCTAACCCCTGATATATGACCCATAATCTTGAAACCCTGACCCATTACGCCTAACCGATGACCACTAATCCGGGGTAACTCGATACAAAGTGCATCAGGAGATGCCGCTGCGTTCCCCCAAATCCAACTCGGACATATTACTGCCCCTCTGACAGGTGTACGCCGAGATTTACGTCGCTGTGTTTCATAATCATCTGATTCACAAATCGTTGGTTCTATGTGCGTTGCTGCGTTATGAATCGGCGGCCTACTTGATGTTCAATAGTCAAAAGAGCGTACTTGCTTCTAACTTCTAACTTCTTAGCAGTCCAGCTTCTAGGTCCAAAGGAATTTTCAGGTATATTATTCTCAAAATATTGCTCCTTCATAATAAAATGCCAGTTAATTTATTCGAGAGCACTATTAGAATTATATACCGTTATCCCATATGATGTGCTAAAACATCAAGAAATAGTCAGCGGCAATTATTTGACGTTTTGTGATGTAAATGTAGGTTCCTGTTTGTTGAACCGGTGCATGAGACGGGCAGTTATACTATTTACCTTGTTAAAAATACTATTCCTGTTACTACACCTTTTTTCTCAAAAAAATACGTCAAACTTGCAACTACGTCAGATGACGGCTTTGATCGTTCAGAGTTAATGGCAGAGTTTGTTCAGATTTCGTGACTAAAATGTGCCACAACTTCCTAACTATGAGCCATCTATTTTGTATAACCGAACAGATTGCTTCAAAAGTTAGGGCACAATATGATCATAACGGCCGCCCATACATGAGACCCGTGGAGTGGCGCGATCTGCTGCCAGAAGGGTGCGCGTGGATGGAGCGGGCCTCATCATTGGTGGAAAAGAGGTAACACAGCGTCTAGTCGCGACTCAGTGTGCCACGTGCGAGCGCAGTCTACCCCTGTGTGACGAGTGCGTAAAGGACGACACAGTGGGTGCGTCTCATGTCTGGACGTTGTGTGTCCGTTACCGTACGTTGGCGTAAATTACAGATTCACTGCTCGTGCAACTGGGACTGTCTGTTTATATCACCCAAGCGTCGTGGATAACGCAACCTCACCAGGAGTTAATTTAAATACTTGGGCTGTTGCCTGAGGATATTGCACTATCTGCGCCATGGCTGTGTCGACTATTGTACAGCGATTCGCCGGGGAGACCAGCATTCACGGCGTTCCCAAACTGATTGGGCCATCAAGGTCGACTAGAGGACGCGTCTTCTGGGCCGTGGTTTGTTTGGGGGCGGCTATCATGTTCTGCTTCCAGTTCACACTGCTGATGACGAGGTATTTCTCGTATCCTAAGAAGATTACCGTAGAAGTTGTAAAGCTGGACATCCCGTTCCCCTCAGTGTCCATCTGTAACATGCGAAACCTCGACGTCTTTTTCCTCAACGAGGTGAACAGGATATTCAAGACGTCCCGAAACCCCCAGGATTGGATGAACCAAACAGACGACGCGTTCATTCTAGAGTACCTTGGGTCTGTGGCTAAGTTAACCCCGATATTTAACAGCGGCAAGTTAGATACGTCAGTAATTGTTGAGGTTACAACCCGTGCTTCGATTGCTACCAACATTGACCGACAAGCTCTGGTACTACACATGGGCGTACAAGCCAGGGACTTTATCGCTACGTGTAATATGGCGGGCATCCCATGTGACCAGGACAATGACATCTCCCGTTTCTTTGACAGTTATTATTACAATTGTTATACTTACAATGCACCAAACGTAGAGGGCGAAATTCTGGCAGAGGGTTTGGAGAACGGACTATCGCTTACAACATTCATTGGCAGCGGCCTGGTCGAACAAAACGAAGACACACGGTTGATTCCTGGAATTCATGAGGTCCACAGTCCAGTATCCGGCAATGAAGGGGTGAGGGTGGTCATTCACCCCCCTTACACCATCCCGTACCCCCATACCGAAGGCTTCGACGTGCCGAGGGGGTACTCAGCCTCTCTCGGGGTCAAGGCCACACAGAGCACCCGAATTGGACCGCCCCACGGGAACTGCTCGGAGGGAAATAGTTTGAACATCAGTAGACATCGGGATCTGCGTCTGATGACGTGCCAAAAACTGTGTTTGCAGAAGGCGGTGGTGGATGAATGCGGCTGTAAGCTTATCACGCTCCCGGGAGACTCATTGTATCCGGATGGCAGTTATTGCCACAGCGACGACATATTGAGTGATAACTGCAGTTTGAGTGATTCGGACGAATGTGTTGCGGCGCTGTCCGCCATTTACGACAAAATCGTCTGCAGTGAGGTAACGATATTGCGCGCGCAACGTAACGCGGCGATCTTCGGCGCGTGTGGCTGCGTCCCGTCTTGCCACGAGACCACTTATGACGTCAGCTACAGCCTCACAAAGTGGATGACGGATTCATTTGACGGTGCACAGACGTATTATGATATTGTGTCCAGCTTTGGCTCCCGGTTTACCATAGAGAACGTCGGACCAGAGAAGGCTTACAAATTAGAAGACTATTTCGAAGAGTCCACGAGCATGCGAGATTTCTCGCGCCTGAACGTGTACATTGCAGACAGCTGGATGATGGAGACGGTCGAGTCTGCCGACTACACCGTGCCCCAACTGCTCTCCGACATTGGAGGTCAGCTGGGACTGTGGGTTGGTATCTCCATCATCTCACTCACTGAAGTCATCGAGTTGATCGTCGATATCTGTCGCAACTTGATCGCAGTGAAGAGAGGAAGGAAACCGCGGGCCATATTCGCAGGGAATCTGCCAGAGCAGCAGGGTCTAACGGACCCCGAGAAACAGCGGACAACGGAAGACGGTCAAAAGGGAGAGTTTGTGGCTACTACGTAGATACGTTTCATATAATAAGCTTAAAGGTAACCAATCACGCGTTATAGATATCCCGGAATATAAATTAGTATTGATATGGGAGTCGTGGCCTTAAGCCCATAACAAATATGTCGTGGCGATGGGCAAAATACATACATTTGTATATATGCAGCGTGGAACCGTAGATGTGTGTTTTGTTTCTCTTAACAAATTGAATACGTGTTGCTAATATTGATATGTAACTAATTTTTTATAATAATTCATAGCTTTATTACTTTAGGCCTCGGGGCCATAGTACAGTAAAATATGCGACTATTTTACCTGTAGTTTGATTGTAGAAGTGATTGCCTTTCTCCCAGAATGCCTGCACGTTGCAGTCGTTTTATGCGGATCAGGTCTGACACGTTTACGTTATGATATGGCACATACCGGAATCGCAAATACAGACTAGTTAATGTCTGGTTCCGCTGTTTATGTCACCCTCGATATCTGCGTGCTGTATCCCTGGGCTTTTTAATAAAATGATCTAGGAAACATCGCTTCTTAGTCACTAAGGTTTTCATACGGCCGTGGATTGGGGAATTATTCTCTCTCGGAGCATCATGTGTTGTGTGACTAATGTGTACTTATTTTATCATTTTACTACTTATTTCGCCTTGATATAATAGGCTGTGGATCAGTTACGTGGGGGACGGTCTTAACAAAATAACAGGCCACTTATTTCATGGTTGTTTGATTTTTATGGACATTACTTGATAACTACGATATATGTAACATGCAATGAACAATTAGGACTAGTAATACATATCTGACGCAAATGGCTCGAAAGTAGGTTTGTATAGTGCGGCATACACTTTGTGACATGACTGCAGTTTTCTTCTCTTTTGTGAAGAAAGATGCAATAACCAATACTTGTATCATTCAAAATATCACACCATTCTCGTCTTAATTGCTACTTAAAGTGATGCATACTCTGGTTTTCAATTCCTCCGGGTTGTCGCCAACAGCATTATTCAAAGCGAGAACGCTTGTGATGTTTTCTGAGCAATTGAAGTGTTTGATAATCGGGATATTGTTAGTGTTTAATGGCCGTGTTAGCTATTCACGTTAGCGGTCGATTTGAAGGCGTCGCCCTATAATATAGTCGCACAGTTCTTGGAGGTAATAATTCTGATATATGTGCTTTTGGGGACCGACAAAAAAACCTGTGCTTTTAAAACGAGTGCGTCAAGCTAACGCCTTGCTACAGCTGCGTGGCGCCCTCTCATTGTTGTCAACGTTTGAGTGCTCGGAACCGGTTGGCTGCGATGTTTGCACTTGAAAAATCGAGTGGGTTTGAAAAACACTTATTGTTTGCTAGGTTCGGGCTTGTCTAACTGTATAATGAGTATATAGTTCAATATAAGGTATTTATTTGTGCATAAAGCATGATCCGTCCGATCACGATGTATTCATTTCGACGACAAACGGAACGAACCATGCTGCCACCCACGGTTCCTCTAGTCGATTATCGTCCAAGATGGCGGAGGGAAATGAGCAGTAAGTGGTTTAACATGGCATCATACCATGGTATTTTACCATGGTATTTTACCATGGTATAATACCATGGTAAATTACCATGGTAAATTACCATGTAGCCTTCAACTTCCCCACACCAATACCACCAAATAATTGGAGACAGGCACGCAACAGGTCTAAGGTTGAGGCATGCACTCCGAGACACATGTACAATGGAATCAAGACAGTATCTTATGTTAACGAGAGGAACAGGACATATAGGTCTCATGCAATCGCTGTACGAAGGTTCATACACATCTGCACATAAGAACAGACAACCGTTTCATGAAACTGGCTCCAGGCTCTAGATCGAGAAAGGGGGGGGGGGGGGCAGGCTTATCCTCTTCACTCTATCCGGTGTTCGCCATTTCACCCAGCAGATCAACAGATATGGTGGGGGGGGGGCGGGTGGGTGACAAGACTGTAGTCTGTATATAGTGTAAACAAATCTCAATTTATAATAGTGGAACAGATAAGTGAAAAAATCGTTCACTTTGTGAGACAAGCACCAAATTTGGCATGGACGTTCCCCTGGGTCTAGTTTAAACAAAAAGCCCGTTAGCCACTTAAAAAGATGGTCGCTAAGATCTGCAAATTCTGTTTTAGCGTGGTCTTAAACATATAAACCGACATCAAAATAATTAAAGTCGGACTACACAATCAACTTTAACGGCGAAAATGGCCGCCATTTTGGATTTTTAAGTGGCTAACGGGCTTTTTTAGAAAACAAGTCCCAGGGGAACGTCTATGTCAAGTTTGGTGCTTGTCTCACAATGTGAACGATTCCGCTGAAAAAACACCCTTATCTGCTCCACTATAAGGGCTCCTTTTGTATTTATGCCATGGTGTCACGCTAAAATCTTGGTGTCTTCAGGTGCTATACAGTATAGTATTTATAAATACATACCTTTCATCGATATCTACAAGCAAATATTCGTGAATATAAGCTAATAGTAATCGTACACATGCCGTACTCCGCTCGCCTTTCCGCAATATTTTTAAAACTTCGCGCATGCGCCTTGCGATCACCACTGCGCATCTCCGCTAGGCGGCAGCGCAATCTGCCTCCTGTACATCTGCCACTTAGTACACTATTGGGTTTGCGGCGGGGGGGGGGGGGGGGGGCAAACAGACGCTCGTAAGGGGCGTTTTACCCCGGAAAACGGCCCAAACGTTCAAACAGCTTAAAACGCGAAAATGTCCGCTCGGCAGGTGAATTTTTCTTCCATGGTATAATTATATATAATGATATACCACAGTAATACCATGATATTACCATGGTGCCAGGATATTACCATAGTATCATGATATACCACAGATACACCATGATATACACAAGATATACCATGCTATACCAGATATACCCAAGTAATACCATGGCATAACCATGATATATTGTGGGACGTACTGCATGATAAAGCATGGTATTAGCATGGTATACCATGATATGCCATTACATCCATAATATTTTATGGTAAACCATGATATACCATGGTTTATCAGGGTAATACCATCGTTAACCATGGTATACCATAGTTTATCATGCTGTACCATGGTATATCAGGCAATGCCATGGTATACCATGCTACACCATGGTATATCATGATTTACCATGGTAATACCATTGTTTACCTTGGTATACAATGGTTTATCATGCTGTACCATGATATACCATGCTATGCCATGGTATACCATGCTATGTCATGGTATATCATGATTCACCATGGTATACCATGGTTTATCATGCTATACCATGGTATACCATGCTGTACCATGGTATGTCATGATTTACCATGGTAATACCATCATTCACCATGGTATACCATGGTTTATCATGCTATACCGTGGTTTATCATGCTGTACCATGGTATGTCATGATTTACCATGGTTATACCATCGTTTATCATGCTGTACCATCGTGTATCATGCTGTACCATGGTATACCATGGTATACTATGGTATGTCATGGTTTACCATGGTTTACCATGGTAAACCATAGTATATTTTCATAAGGGATATTTGAAAAAAAAGTGGGGTATAAACCAAAAAAAATAAAGCAACAAGGGTCAATTGACATGGAAGCCCTCCTATATTTTTCAACTCTCTTTCCACGTTAGCTAGGATCTTTGTGCTGTAACATATCAGTCTCTAGACCTACTATTGTTTTTGTCTTTATTTTGAGTATTTTTATTGAGTATTGAGTGAATCTTATGACCCGGACATTCTTTGCCTGCTACCAATATGATAGATAGGCCCACCTGAAAACTTGTGCACACCACCGTTGTTGAATTCCGCGTTTTACCCGGTATTGTATGATCGGAGCATGGGGGGATATTATGCTGGGTATATGAAATTATGCTGACATATTTTATCTGATGAAGGGACCAATGTCACAATAATTCTACCCACCCTCCCCCCCCCCTCCACCACGTCCCCTCCATGCACGTACTTATTGACTGTGCCTGGGCCGTTGCATGAACTAATCGGTCGCTTACGCCTAGATGCACAAGACTAATCTTAAAACAGTGATGACCACTTTTATGTGGTTGTTGCACGAAATGCCGCGAAAAAAAATAATTGCACCCCTTGAGAATGGAACGCACGACCCCACTATCATAAAAGAAACGCTCTACCGACTGAGCTACGCGGTCTCCAACGTTGCGATATGCGTTGTAATGCGTCTGCTTGTAACTCAAGCAATAAATGAAAACACCATTAACGTTTGATTTAATTTGCCGTTAACTTTCCAATGAACAAATCAACGTATGGGCCTCAGCTATCTTCACCCGTTCCGCATGGCATAGGCCTACACGTTCGGCTATTGTCAAATGTGCTTGAAAAAGAAAAAAAATTGCAGAAATAGTTATTATTTGTTAACTAGTTTGACCAATAATGACATGACAGAGTTAATAGTGACCATGGACTGCAGGAAAGAAATACCTTTGTGTCATACATCAGGGCCGCACATCATATGCATTAGTCATTAGCGGGCCGGTGTACTTGCAGGTATAGCCTCGTTCTCGCGTGGGAATTCCCAACATGTGAATAAGGCCAATAGGGCTACACAGTTCTCCAACTTTGGGAATATACGAGGAAAAATCCGTTTTCAAAAGACTCGAAAGCTCAAAATAGCGTTCTAAATTTAGCCCTGCACCCGGACTTTTGTTTGAGTTCCCCAAACAGCGTCTCACATGCCTTCGCGGTAACATAAATGGCGAGAACAAGTGATCGACTTCTTCTCGCCATTCCGCTGTCAAAATGTGCAGAGCATGGAGTAACAACACACGGATGCGTCATTAAACCACATGGTAAATGTAAAATAAGACGAGTTGGATGTTTTCGTGTCACCTTTGAATCACGAAAAGACAAAGTTTCTTCATTCTTTGTAAGTTGTCACCGAAAAGAATCCGAGTGACGTCATAATGCCTCGTTTTCGTAGGAAAGGCCAAAAAAACGTTAGTTTCCCAGCCGTGTTATCCAGTCGTAACAAATATTCTTAATTGTGATGGCGCAATTAAATGAAAAATATGTGGTCTATCTGTTTTGTGCAGCTATATTTCTTAAATATTTTTAATCATATCTGGGCTAGGCCTTCCGCAATGGACCCACCTTTTGGACAGCTTTAGCAGATATTTGTCTGAAGCGAGTGAAGGCAAAAACAACCACCGGAAGATACGCAACACAGACCGTTGATATATATATATGATATATCATCGAGGTTTTATTTGGATTTATTCCTTACTCTTCGCAAATTGTATGTATAAACCCCTATTTGATAAACAATTATTGATTACTCAAATATGGCAATGTTGAAATAAGGTCTGCGAATATCGTATTAATATGTGACGGAATATTATATAAAATTATATAATTACATGACAAGATTATATTTTCTCATACAATGCAATATATCTGGATGATTTTCCTGTAAGGATATCAGCATGATGCTCCATTTGCACCTGTTTCTTGATGACATATTTACATAATTCAAAATTTAACAGCTTACTCTCCGATAATCTACTTTTGTAGATGTACCATTTAGCCATTACCACAATGAAATTTATACTCAGTAAAATAGATCCTTTATCGTCAGAAATACCACACAAGACGTCTACTACTGATAGACTCACATGAACATTGTATAAGGTTGTAATCCATTGTTCAATATTTTGCCAGATCTTTTTGACAGAGGTACAGTAATACATAGAGTGCTCTATTGTGTCAGTTTCCATACATACATCGCAGGCTGCATTGTCTTTTATGTGCCATTTCACCAGATTGTAATTACAAGGTATGATTCTATGGAGGATTTTGTACTGGAAAGTTTGTATCTGAGTGTTGCGTGTTGCAGTATTACCTATTGAAAAGTATGTTTTGAAACTGTTTTCTGTTAGAAATGGGAACTCTTCTAGCCATGTGGCAATAGCAGTGGGTGGGGATTGTGATTTTTTGATAAGTTCCCAATATATGTGATGATTCTGTATTTTATCAACATTGATGTACTGTCCGTTAATTCTTATCTGTAGCTGTTCCTGATTGTTGTATGTGTGCGCTGTTTGCATCTCTCGCCGCAGTGACGTACGCCATTGTTTGGGAATAGCGTGTATGAGGCTGTTTAGTTTTAGCGCGTCTATTTGAATTCCGTATTTTTCTTCTAAAGCAGCTTTTTCTAAAAAGCCCCTGTTCTCGTCCATCAGGTGATGTATGTGTGTAATTCCATGATCTGCCCAACACTTGTAGGTTGGGTAAAAGGTATTACTTAGAACTCCTCCAATTAGTATGTATTTGTTATTCCATAGTTTTTCATATCTCACGCTCTCCACCTCGGGCTCAACCGAAAAAACATCAAACCAGTTTTTTATGACTTGTTGATAAAAAAGACTCTTGGGGGGCTTTATATGTGTGATGCAGAGTTTGCTTGAGATTTCTTGTGTTGTAAGACCAACTAGGCAGAGGGCTAACTTGCTTTGTTTCGTTTGTAGCTCATTACCCGATATTATTCGTTTAGTCCATAGTGCCTTTTGGCTAGCAATAATCGACGTCTTTGATGTCTCCTGCCAGATAACAGGCATGACCAGCATCGCGTGATTGCAATATAGCCCGTGCTAGGTCGTCTTTTCCGTGAGTAAGAGCTTTGCGGTGTAGGTAGCACTGCTCAACGGAGCGATAGTTGACCCCCTGAACTCTGAGCTGCGCGGGGTGGTGGTTCGATAGCGGGGATGCCTTGCCCCAGAAGCAGGTCACATTGCCCTTGGTAGGAGTGGCAATCATCAGTGGGTCAAGTTCACTGGGCAGCCTGTCGAGCGTATCCACGGTGTAGGCAACCTTGTTTATGTATAGCCTGTCACCTGACAGGTATGAGCTTTCCTTGAAGCGCTCATTGTTTTTCGCGGCATGGAGTATTGGTTTTAGCCTTTGTCTACGGGCCATGATTTCAGGTTCCTTAACTGTTTGATAATTTCAGGCATGATAATAAAAAGAGACGCATATATGGGAACAAAATAATGTTACACTAATACCGGATACAGAATGGCATTGGCCGAGGAGAGTCCCATTAAAACATAAATGTCGCTGGCATGGAACCCACATCAAAAAAACAAAACAAAGCTTAATTTTGTATGATAAGGTATGAAAGAAATAACGAAACATAAATTGACAACCGCAAATCATTTAGCATAAGGCATATAACATAAGACTACTGTATTTGTGTCCCATTATAGCTAAACATGTTGTGAACAAACATAACAGTTCTGCATGGTACATTCATAGGTGTATGTTTCGATGATGTTCTTCTTGATATACTGTGTGAATCCCTTTAGAGTATGAGTTGTTGTTTTATTTAATATAATTTGTGGGGTATTATTCATGATTTCTGGCATTGAGTACTTGAGGCAAATTTATATTTGGTTTTCGTGGTTTGAAAATTGTGCTTTTGTCTGGTGTTGTGGTGATGTATGTCGGATATCCTTTGAAACGACCAGGCTTGGTGGAGGTATATGGGAAGTTCATTATTAACATATTTATGGTAAAAATTCAGTTCTTGCAGTTTGTGTAGGTCTCTTAATTTTAGTTGCCGCAAATCCTTAAACAGCGGTTCTGTGTAAGAGTTTATTTTGCTATTTGCTATTATTCTGATAATTTTTTTCTGCAGTTTACTTAATCTTTCTTTTTGGTGACCCCATACAAGTATACAATAATATAAATGTGGTATAATGAACGAATTATAGATGGTGATTAGAATGTGGAGCGGAAGAATGTTCTTTAATCTAGAAAGTACGCCCGTAACCTTATTTATTTTTGCTGCAACTTTATTTATATGGCTATGCCAGTTTAAATGGGTATCCAATGTGAGGCCCAGTAAATTAAAGCTTGCAACGTATTCAATTTTGTTCCCATCGATAAGAAGCTCCGGAACAGTAATTTTCTTTTAGGGCATGTGAAATACCATAAATTTTCTTTTGGGTACACTAAGGCACAATCCATTTAATTTTAGCCAATCGTTTATATTTGTTAGTTCCTTATTTAATTCCCTGATATTTGGTGTGGTGGTCTCTAATATGCTGAATAATGTCGTATCGTCTGCGTATATAATAGCTTTAAACAATTTGCTGGCATTCTCTATATCAGTCAGTATTTTTTATATTATATAGAGTAGCGATCCTAAAATGGACCATTGCGGAACTCCACGGGAAAGACCCATTTGGGAAGATTTTATGCCGTCAATGCAAACAAACTGTTCACGGTTCTACAGGTAATTTTTAATGAGATTCAGTGCACAGTTACTCAGACCATAATGTTTTAATTTCGCAAGTAAGATAACAGTTGGGTAGCCTTTCTTTATCTTTTGAGCTACTCAAAACATTTTTTATTTCTATCCATGTATTTTTGATATCATTTTTATACAGGTTGAAACGTCTACAATAATACGTTTGTTTTGCCGTTTTAATGCTCTGTTTAAGGATGTTATTATAGGTCTTCAGGCTCACTTTAAGTATGTTGTATTGGGCACTATTTCTTAAAGTATTCTGTAATTGCCTGTAGAGTTTATCTCTAAAAGTTATAGACTTTATTATTCCTTTGGTAATCCAGTCAGATTTCTTGTATTTTCTTTTATTGAATTTGACTTGTTTTATAGGAAAAGCATGTTCTGTTGCGTCTCTTAGAATGCTATCTACTATGTTATAGCTACAGTTAGGATCGCAGGTTACTGTCTCAAGTTTACCAAGTATGTTGGAGTCTTGTATGTACTTTTGGAAAGTAGCAATAGATTTTGGGTCATATTTGCGTGTTTTAACATGTAGGTGGCTTTTTATAGTGTGGCGGATGTCGATGTCGAGTGAAAGAAAATATGGTAGATGGTCAGATATCGCCTTTAGCAGAATTCCCGCTGTTGTGCTGATTGTGTTGGAACTTAGTTTGCAGAATATATTGTCAATTGGCGTGCCTCTGTGTCTAGACAATCTTGTAGCTAGCGTGATGTGGGGGAAGAAACCTGAAGCGATAATCGCGTCGAGATAATCCGTGTATACTGGATTTTCTTTTAATCTAAGCAAGTCTGTTAAAGTCCCCCGAAACGAGAACTTCACTTCGACTATTTTGGTAGACATGTAACAGGCGGCAAAGTTCCTCCGTGAATAACACATAATTTTCATTTATGTCACGGGGTGGCCTGTATATATTTCCTAATATTATTTTCTTGAACGAAGATGCCCCACTTATTTCTATGAGCTGACATTCCCATATATCTGATATAACTGGGGGCAATGATACTTTATATGTAAATCTCGCATTTAGATAAACCATTAGGCCACCACGTGTGCTGCAGTATTTTCCCTGATAAATTAACTGATAATCGTCTAACTGATAGCACGACATATCTGAATCATCAGATAGCCAAGTCTCCTGTATACAAATGGCCGAAAATCTTACACCCTTAGTTCTCAACCACTGAACAAATACCTGTAACTCATCAAACTTGGAATTAATTGACGCAACATTAAGGCTCAAATGTCAGACTGTCAGCTCAGTGCGGCCGTAACATCGATTCGACTGTCATCCCAGTGCGGCCACCACACCGATTCGACTTTCAACCCAGGGCAGCCATCACACCGATTCGACTGTCAGCCCAGGGCGGCCATCACATCGATTCGACTGTCAGCTCAGGGCAGCCGTCATATCGATTCGACTGTCAGCTCAGTGCAGCCGTCACACCAACCTGACTGTCAGCTCAGTGCGGCCGTCACACCAACCTGACTGTCAGCTCAGTGCCGCCGTCACACCGATTTGACTGTCAGCCCATTCACCCTTTACTATCATGACCTTCACATTGCCTTTGAGTTTATGTTTATTTTTCCAGACGTCAGCTCGGTCACCATAATAGTGAAACCTTACTATAACTGGCCTTGGCTTGTTTTGCTTGGGAGGGCCGGGCGGGTTGCGATAGGATCTTGCGATCAACATATTAGCTCCAGTTAATTCTAGATCGTCTGTTATGGCTTTTTTAATCAAGCATTCACAGTCTTTAGCAGTCTCACCTTCTTTTTCGGGAAATCCAAAGAACAACAGATTATTTCTTCTTTCATGAGCTTCGTTGTGAATTATGCGATCCTTCAATACCTTGTTTTCACTTTTAAGGTTTTCTAGCTCAGTCGTTAAATGCACCGTTTTTTTTGAAGGCCGTTGATCGCTGTTGAATTCTCCTGACATTCAATGTTCAACGAAGCAATACTTTGGCCTAATGATTGTTCGATTTTATCCATTTTCGAGGTAATGACCATCGCCATACAAACTGCCCACTTAGGAGTGTCTGGCGGAAGGTTTAATGCAGTTTCTTCTTCCATATCTAGTCTTTTGGATGCTTGCGTGATGCTTCTGTTGGCGACTCTGGGGACAGGATTGCGTAGGGGCGTTTACTCACAGCTTTGTTTCCCGGGGTGAGATTCATCACGCACTGTTGATTTTGCTGAGATTGTTCACTAATGTTAATAATCCAATTGTTATGGTCTGGTATCCAAAATACTGCCTGTGTACGGGTTATCCAGTGGGATTTTTACTGCCGGGCCAAGATGGCGGCAGCTTGATCATTGCGAGTGAAGTTGTTGGTAAAGTATATCCATCGCCATCAGCGATAACATGTGCGGTAACAACTCGTTTTATGGAAACTGGTGTTCCCGTCAATATGTAGTACCTTTCACACGTTATTTCTCATTTTGATCCTCGCACGGCTGGTATTTTAAGGTTTAGGATCGTTGAATTTGCACCCCGCCATACCGATCTCACGCATGCGCAATTCGAGAGCCTATTTGATGTTACTGATAACACAACAAGTGCGATGAATGCGAGACCCACAGGTGCACAGTCACAATATGGTAGAGGCTGGTCTGGTGGTACAGAACAGAGCCACATAGAGCTACCAAAATAAATAATAAATCACAATGAACCGTCAGTTAGTCCACCATGGTGTTGGCTGATCTGATAGTACAGGACAGAGCCACATGGGGCATGCATAATAAATGACCCATCACTATAAACATGCAATGAGGTTGAGACACTGACGTACGGGTTTGCTAGGAAGTCATTCCACCTACCCCAGCACCCAGCGGTGCGTCACCCTGGCACGGTTTGATAAATGTATTCAGTCTGTTTTGCGACAGAGCGGCTTGCTTATCTACTTGTCCATGCGAATGAATATTATATTTTTCAAATTCATTGATAACTCGGCTAAATGTACTTGGTAAATAAAATGGCGCTGACTGGAAACGATCAGTTTGACGATGGCTGGGGACCACAAGTGATGAAATGTTCGGTCGAAAGATCAATACCAACGAAAATCTTCAAAAACAAAAGAACAAAAAGAAACCAAGAACTTAGTGGGACACTGATGATGACGAAAAGCGAAATTGGGTCAAAGCGCGTGTTTTTCTGAATATAGTGATCGAAACCTCGACCGTCCACGGTGATTATCAAGGGAATGGGGGCCATTTCTAGATTGCAGTACATTGAGTGCATATGCTCGGTCCCCTGGCTTGAACTTTACATTGAATATGATAGCGTGCTGTTGAGGTCAAGACGGGGCCTCGGAATTAGGTCAGCGGCTTGAGGGAATGGTATTACAAATGCTCGTGCCGACCTAGTGTGGAAAAAAAAGAAGTAAAAAGTTAGTGGCCCAAATGGTGTGTAATGTTGCCCAAGGTCGTCTCTTACATTGCCGCTGCATGACATTTTTGTGAAATTTTCTCCAAATTTTGCTTCCGGATTTCCTGGGGGTGTGTGTTGGGATGACAGCACCGTGGCCACTGGCCATTCATTAGAGGACTAAACAAAATCACCCCCCTGAAGTGATCAGGCGTGTATCGATGATGCCTTGGGTTATCCTCCGCAAGTGGCGGTCCAAAGGGTCTTCGAAAAGGGATGCGGGAGCTCTAATCAGGATTCGTGGGACCAATAGGGATCTGATGGGTCGATTAGGGTTGTGTAGGACAAATCGAGATGTGCATGGTCGAATTCGACGGTTCGAAACGGGATCCGTGGGACACATTGCTATACGGCGGGTCAAAGCTGGTTTCGTTGGGTCCAATCTGGATTAGCAATGTTCAATCAGGATCACCAGGGTCGAATCGGGATCTGATGGTCAAATAGGGATGCGACCGGTCAATCTGCATCCTAGTTGTCAAATCTCTATCTGGCGGCTTCCATCAGGTTCTGAGGGAATCAATAAGAAACACAATCTGGATCCGATAGATTAAATCTGGGTCTGACGGGTCTAGTGGGGATGCCAGATGACTACTCGGGATCTGAGAGGGCAAATGGGGATGTCCAGGTCGAATGGGGATCTGAGGGGTCATACTGTATCTGAGAGGCAAAATAGGGGTCTGTGTATCAAATCTAGATCTGAGGGATCAATCTGGATCTGAGAGGTCAAATCTGGATCTGAGAGGTCAAATCTGGGTCTGAGAGATCAAATCTGGATCTGAGGGATCACTCTGGATCTGAATGGTCAATCTGGATCTGAGAGTTCAAATCTAGATCTGAGAGGTAAAATCTGGATCTGAGAGGTCAACTCTGGATCTGGGGATCAAATCTGGATCTGAGCTGTCAATCTGGATCTGAGGGGTCAATCTGAATCCTAGAGGTCAAATCTGGATTTGAGAGGTCATTCTAGATCCAAGAGGTCAAATCTGGATCTGAGAGGTCAAATCTGGATCTGAGAGGTCAAATCTGGATCTGAGAGATCAAATCTGGATCTGAGAGGTCAAATCTGGATCTGAGGGGTCAATCTGGATCTGAGAGGTCAAATATGGATCTGAGAGGTCAAATCGGGATCTGAGAGGTCGATCTGGATCTGAGAGGTCAAATCCGGATTTCAGAGGTCAATCTGGATCTGAGATGTAAAATCTAGATCTGAGGGGTCAAATCTGGATCTGAGGGATCAAATCTGGATCCGAGAGGTCAAATTGGGACCTGACTTCAGTTGACAATTTGGGTCAAATAGAGGTTTCAGCTAGCAAATTAGAGTTTTAGTGAGCAAATGTGACTAAGTAGGCCATTACCGGACAATTTGGCCAAAATAGAGTTTTTAAGATACAAATATAGTCTTCAGAGGGCAATTCAGCACAGCTGGCTTGGGATAGCAACTTATGCCCAATACAGTTTTCTGTTGACAAAATATAGCTTTCTGTTGACAAAATAGAGCTTTCTCCTGGCAAAATAAAGCTTTCTGTTGGCAAAATAAAGCTATATGTTGGCAAAGTAGAGCTATCTGTTGGCAAAATAGAGCTTTTGGTTCGCAAACTAGAGCTTTCAACGGGCAATTTGAGCAATTAACCGATATTAGCGGAATTACAGGTAAAACCGTCGTTTGTGCCGTCCGCCAATTTAATGCCATATTAGAGTGTTAGTGAACAGGAAATTTTGTTCCAAAGAGCGATTGCTTGACTCATTATGAATGGCGCTACAAATTTTTATCTTTTATATAATAATACGTTATCGTGACGCGACATGACGTCATTTGACGTTTGCGAAAATGCTTAAGATGGCTTCTATTTCTTTAATATGCCTACGTATCAACTCGGGCTATGACAGCTTTTGCCAAAGTGGCTGAAAATAAAGCAAACCCAACATTTCGTAGGACCACGTTAGCTATGACGTCATTTTTGACGCATACTTATCCCCTGCGCCAAAAACGTTACACACGACACAAAATGTCCCTGAACACGACCTGCAACGTCAAGCAACCCGAAAGTCGCCATACCTTACTGAGTAATACTCTACGTAAGATATGTGACGTCATGACGTCATGGTGACGTTATGACGTGACGCACGACAACGTCCAGTAGCAATATGACAAGCTTTACTGCCACAACTTATTCGATTAAAGAGCTAGGCGATAGAAAGATTAGTCCTTCAGCTATGGCTTGGCGAAATGGTCAAATGGACCGACGACAAGAACAAAGAACACAGTAGGCGAAGTGATATAGCAACTAATTTGTTTCTTTTACGATTTTTCTGACCATCAATGTTCCCTACCATTTGACGCAAACATCACAGCTGTAGCTTGTTTTTCAGATTGTTGACGATTTTTTCAAAATGAACACATTGACTCATCATTGGCGGCCGCGCGAAGGTGTCGTCCCACTTCGGAGTGCTCTAGCGCCATAACTAGACAACCTCCGCCTGATTACAGCACTAAGTGATCTGAAGATGCTTATTGGCAACTAGTTGGCGAAAACATTCTAATTTTAGCATTTTTATCTGATTTCTGACGATTTATCTTTAAATGGCCAGAATCTATATGTTTATCATTAGGCCAGTGGCTTCGTTGCCATGGAAACAAAAAGTAATATTGAGATCGCCGTGTTTTTCTTATAGCTTGCTTTGCGATGATAGTACCTCACTGTATGGCGATGGAGACTGAAAATGTTTGAACGAAAGTAGGTCATATTCGATCAAGTAAATTTTTCCCCATAGGATCCAATGTTAAACGATTTCGACTATTTACCGAAAAGTAAAAATGCTATGTCACCATGTTCACAGATTATGACTCAGCTTAGTAGTATGCATCTACAGCTGCAAGCATTGGGTGATGGCTTGAATAGGACGCCCGTGGGAGCCGCTGCTAGTGCCAACAAGCCGTATCTTTCACCATTGGCCAAATTTCAAAAAAATCCTATGATGTCACTTTTGGCTCCAAATCCATATAATAAGCAAAGTGACTACTTGATATCATATTTAACTAATGAAAAAATCCCGGTGTTGTTTGATGGAGGCACTTGTGAAATACGCGACAAAACATTTTTTCCCAGCCTGAGAGATCCAGTGCTTTAACATTGGAAGTCCCATAGAGAAATGCCGTCGGCCCTGAAACCGGAAGTAAGATAGGAACGTATCGTTTTTAGTTTGCAGCTATACGAGTAATTACTTTGCCTGAAACATGACGCCAGTTGCGCATTTTTATGATTTTTTTCCAATTTTTTTACGATTTTTGCTAAGTACCAAAAGTGACGTCATCGTGACGTCTAGCTTTAATATTTATGGAGATATGAGCGTTTTTAGTTATTTTTTCCAAAAATATCTGTGACCTGGACCTTTGACCTTTCGACCTGCGTGACGAGAATGTTGTAGCCCTATTACCTAGCTATTAGTTGATAAAGACTGCGAACCGTTACATGCAGCCGTTAGGTCACCTGGAGACTTCCCGTTTTTTGAGTGAGACAGACATACATACATACATACATACATACATACATACATACATACATACATACATACAAACAAGAGATATTCGACCATAGGTCGAGGACAAAAATCCATAAGTACTTTTGGAAGCTGTAATAATGGCGAAGTTACGAGTCGTCAGGGCTAATTTCGGCTAAAGGGCCTGTTAAGCGCAATTTGGGCTAAATACTGCCTTCGACAAGCAGTGTGGGCACTGTAGGCGGAGCTTAAATGAACATCCAGTTTGAAGTAATAAAGAGTGCTTCTCTTGAATCCTTATTAACGGTACTTTCGTACTTCCAAGGGAGTATTGTCTTGGGGGGCAGGGGGCATGAGGGACCGTGGGCGTATCGTCATGGGGGGGGGGGGGGGGTGGGCATGGGATGACCGAGGGAGTATTGTCATGGGGGGAGGGGGCATTGGGCTGACCGAGGGAGTATTGTCTCGGGGGGAAAGGGGGCATGCGGCTGACGGAGGGTGTATTGTCTTGGGGGTGGGGGGGGGGAGGGGCATGAGGCTGATCGAGGGAGTATTGTCATGGGGGTCAGGGGGCATGGCCCTGACCGAGGAAGTATTGTCATGTGGAGGGAGGGGGCATGGGGCTGATCGAGGGAGTAGTGCCATGAGGGAGGAGGGGGAATGGGCTGACCGAAGGAGTATTGTCTCGGGGGGGGGGGGGAGTGGGAATGGGGCTGACCGAAGGAGTATTGTCTTGAGGGGGGGGGGCTGCCCGAGGGTCTTGGGGATGGGGGGGCATGAGGCAGACCGAGGGAGTATTGTCATTGGGGAAGGGGGCATAGCGCTGACCGAGGGAATATTTTCATGAAGAAAGAGGGCATGGCGCTGACCCAGGGAATATAGCCTTGGGAGTGGGGCGGGATGAAGCATGGGGCTGATCGAGGGAGTATTGTCATGTGGAGGGAAGGGGCATGGGGCTGACCAAGGTCGTATAGCCGTAAGGGAGGAGGTGGAATGGGGCTGACCGATGGAGTATTGTCTCGCGGGGGGGGGGGGGGGGGTATGGGGCTGCCCGAGGGTGTGTTGTCGTGGGGATGGGGGGCTTGGGGCAGACAGAGGGAGTATTGTCATGGGGGGAGGAGGCATGGGGCTGACCGAGTAAGTATTGTCCTGAGGAGGGAGGAGGCATCGGGCTGACCGAGGAAATATTTTCATGAAGAAAGAGGGCATGGCGCTGACCCAGGGAATATAGCCTTGGGAGTGGGGCGGGATGAAGCATGGGGCTGACCAAGGAAGTATTGTCATGAGGAGGGAGGAGGCATCGGGCTGACCGAGGGAATATTTTCATGGAGAAAGGGGGCATGGTGCTGACCCAGGGAGTATAGCCTTGACGGGTGGGGCGGGATGAAGCATGGGGCTGATTGTCAGGAGTATTCTCATGGAGGAAGGGGGCATAGGGCTGACCGAGGGAGCATTGCCATGAGGGAGGAGGGGCGTGGGGCTGATCGAGGGAGCATAGCTTTGGGGGGCAGGGGGGGGGGGGTGAGTATGAGGCATGGGGCTGATCGAGGGAGTATTGTCATGAAGGGGACAAGGTGATTGTCAAAGGGGAGGGGAGTGGCGGTAGGAAGCATTGTGTGGGGGGGGGGGGGCACGGTCTGTGAGGGAATTGTGGGGATTTGCCTGGGGGTGGGGGGGGGGGGCAGTTGTCCGGGGATGATTCAGCCGGTAGGGAGGGCGTCTTTAAGACACAGATTGACAGATTGCAGATCAGCAGATTGCAGCGCGGCAGAGTGCAGATCGACAGATTGCAGTTTCACGCAATTATTCGTTAAATGAGTCCACCAATGGAATACCATGTCATATGTACCATATGTACTCTAACATACCAGATACCATGGGGCTGACCGGAGGAGTATTAAATTCAGTGACCTCGAAAACCTATGTACCAAAATAACGGTTCTATCCCTCTTGTTTACAAGATATGGAGTATTCTTGCAGGCCTTGTCCGTCATATTGGATGCGTTGCTCTTAGATACACGAAAATGTGTCTGACGCCGAAAAACCAACACTTGGACTTCCATAGAGTGATCCCTCTGCGTTTAGGAGATTTTGCGTACTGTTGCAGGAAGTCTCCTCCGTCTTGGGAAATGACGGATGCGTTGTTCAAACTTATACAATAACGTTTCCTTATTCAGCTATCACTCTACATAAACATAAAAATCATCAGTGTCAATTTTCAACATATTGGGTATGTTTGGTGGTCCGTCATTTTGAAAAATTGCGGATGCGTTGCAACAGGATACGCAATAATGATTTCGTTTCGAATTCAGCGACCCCGAAAAGATATGCGCAGGTACAAAAATAATGGTTCTCTCCCTCTTCTTTTCAAGATACTCAATATTCCTGCTGGCCCGGTCCGTCATGTTGAAAAATGGCAAGCCCATGCCGCCAGCCCATTGCACCAGCCCAGGCCCCTAACCTAGTCATAGATCTGGCCGCTAGTCCAAGCCGCTGGCTCAGGCCGCTAGACCAGTGAGGTAGCCTAGGTTGTTAGCTTAGGCCGCTAGCCCAGGCTTAGCCCATACTCCGAGGGAGTATTGTCATGGCGGGGAGGGGGCATGGGGCTGGCCGAGGGAGTATTGTCATTGGGGGGAGGGGGGTTACGGCTAATCGAGGGAGTATGGTCATGGGGGGAAGGGAAGAGGGCATGGGGCTGACCGAGGGAGTATTGTCATGAGGAGAGGGGCACGGGGCTGGCCGAGGGAGTATGGTCATGGGGGGAAGGGGGCATGGGGCTGACCGAAGGAGTATTGCCATGGGGAGAAGGCGGCATGGGGATGACAGATGGAATATTGTCATGGGGGAGGGGGCATGAGGCTGACCGAGGGATTATTGTCAAGGGGGGGGGGGGGCATGAGGCTGACCGAGGGAGTATTGTCATGGGGGAGGGGGCATGAAGCTGACCGAGGGAGTATTGTCATGGGGGGAAGTGGGAAGGGGTCATGGGGCTGACCGAGGGATTATTGTCATGGGGGAAGGGAACATGGGGCTGACCGAGGGAGTATTATCTTGGGGGAGGGGGCATGAGACTGACCGAGGGAGTAGTGTCATGGGGGGAGGGGGCACGGGGCTGACCGAGGGAGTATTATCATGGGGGAGGGGGCATGAGGCTGACCGAGGGAGTATTTTTTGTGTGTGTAAACTTCATTTATTTAACGAGGTTATCAACAGCGCATACACATCTTAATGTTTACCTCGAAAAGGGAGGGAGTATTGTTATGGTGCCAGATCTTTAGAAAATTATACTTGCTCCTATGGTACATTTCGGAACTGTTGTTATTGGATATATGCGTTGGTCTTTCCATTTATAGCCTGAACACAATAACCGGTACATGAATGTTGTTAAGTATTGCCGAAATTTCGTCCGAGGAACGTCGTCCTGTGAGAGTTTTATCACAGGAAAATCCGAGGCCGCCATACTCCCATTCGGTTTAACCATACGCGTCTCATCTTCACGCCGTTTCTTTTTGCCCGTACTTTCTGGATCAGCGTGCGTGCACTAAAAATAGGCATGAGGTCACCGGTGTGTGACGTCGCATGGGCCCCAATCCCGACGACTGCTATCGGGGATTTCCCAACGGGCTCTTGGTTGTGTGGTTATGCCAGTCGCAAATAGTACTTTCACCGATCTGTCGCGCTTTAACTCGTGATGCATGGCTTTGCCGTGTGTGTGTGTTGGCCGACCGCAGTGCGTGGCCTTGACGGTGCCAACTGGTTGCCTGCGCCTTGTGGGTCAAACTGATAGGCTTTCTAGTGAAAGCGTGCACTCGGCGACCACAGCCCTGTGCCAAACTTTGCACCCACGAGGACTAGTATTATGATTATTGCGGTCTGCATTCCACCACCCTCTCCCTACGCTGACAGAACCACCCTGGGCCACGTCAGGGTCGCTTCACCCCCTCTACCTGCGTTGCAATGACTCGGTCCGGCTTGGTCAGGACTTCAACCTCACTGCACCTGACTGCGCTGGGGCTGCGGGAGTCGGGTGGATGGGCGTGGGGGATGAGCAGAGAGGAGTCCATTAACCCTGATTTTATGTGGGTGGGCGGGCGGGGTGAGGGAGGGGGGATGAAATTGGTGCCGCTAGGGCGTGTGCAGGAGTTATTGAAATGGGCTGAATGGGGGGGGGGCACAATAATGGGTTCCACACAAACCACAGATATGCCTTAGGGTCTGAAGGGGGGGGGGGGCACGTGCTCCCTGTGCACGCCCATGCAAGGTGGGTGTGAGTAGACGGGGTGGAAGGGGGTGGGGGGGGGGGGGCAGGAGTGTATGATTCTGACGAGTGAGGGTGAAGGCGGTGGAACCTGTTCTCCTCCCTTCCCATGACTGCGGCCGACGGCTCTCCCAATATATCACCTCACAATACGTAAACAATACCGTAACGGTGCCTTATCGCGAACCGCTCACTGCCATTCCGAATCCGGCGACGACTTTAACATGGGAATCCCCATAAGGAATGTTTGGCCCTCTAGCGGGAAAAGTAAAATAGAAAGTATCTGTGTTTAACTAAGAAACAACTAGGCGGTAAAATTAGACGTCCTGTGCCCCGAATCCGATCTCTTTATTCCCAATATTAATTATACAGTGAATTTACTTCTTATTTAAATATTTCACTTTTTTGACGTCATGTGACGTCAATGACGGCGAAGTTTTCTTCGGGCAATGGGTCATACCGACTTTATTAATACATCTTTGGAGGCTGACGACGATTGAGAAAGTTAAAGTGGGAAAACAACGTGCATCTAGTTTAAACATAAGGACAAGGTGAACTATGACGTCATTTTGCGTGAAACTTCTTCCTACGCGCCAACAAATGGTCCATATTAAAGTTGTGTCCCCTAATCAGTGGAACATTTTAATGCTAGTCTCATCTCTTTAGGACAAATATAAAGCAAGCCTTAGTACTTTTACGTTTTTCTTTTATCGGAGGGACTTGACATTTGACCTTTGACATTGGAAAGTCCGTCACATGAAAATTGTAGAGGCTCGGACATGCCACATTTCCCTAATAGTTGGTGAACGATAGCTGTTGTCGTTAGGTCAGTAGAGGGTACGAACAAAAACAGGAGTGCATAAAGCTTAAGTTTAGTGGTTGCCGGTGGGCGGGGGCGGGCCAGTAATGCCGGAGTCTGATGAGTGTCGACGGGCTGTGGGGCTGCAGGACTCGGGTGGATGGGTGTGGGGGATGAGCAGAGAGGAGTCCATTAACCCTGGTTGGTGTGGGTGGGCGACGGCGGGTGGGGTGGGGGGGGGGGGCGGAGGGGCTGGAGTCCGTGAGGCTGGTGGGCGGGTGCGGGGGCGATTCGTTCGGAACTCTTTGTACACAATATCAATGCGCTGTATTTGTGTGCTATCTGCTCCACTCAGTCCCTCCCCACGACTGTGCCTGATCGCCTCTCCCGATAAATCACCTCACCATTTATAAACAACACGGTGCCTTATCGCGAACCGCTCGCTCACTGCACTCTCGATCCGGAGCCGACTTTAACATGGGAATTCCCATAAGGAATGTTTGGCCCTCTAGCGGGAAAAGTAAAATCGAAAGTATCTTGTTTTAACTAAGAAACAACTAGGCGGTAAAATTAGACGTCCTGTGCCCCGAATCCGATCTCTCTATTCCCAATATTAATTATACAGTGAATTTACTTCGTATTTAAATATTTCACTTTTTTGACGTCATGTGACGTCAATGACGGCGAAGTTTTCTTCGGGCAATGGGTCATACCGACTTTATTAATACATCTTTGGAGGCTGACGACGATTGAGAAAGTTAAAGTGGGAAAACAACGTGCATCTAATTTGAACATAAGGACAAGATGAACTATGACGTCATTTTGCGCGAAACTTCTTCCTACGCGCCAAAAAATGGTCCATATTAAAGTTGTGTCCCCTAATCAGTGGAACATTTTGACGCTAGTCGCATCTCTTTAGGACAAATATTAAGCAAGCCTTTGCACTTTTATGTTTTTCCTTTAATCGGATGGCCTTGACCTTTGACCATTGACATTGGGACGTCCGTCACTTGAAAATTGTAGAGGCTCGGACATGCCATACTTCCATCCAAGTTGGTGAACGATAGCTGTTGTCGTTAGGACAGTAAGATGATACGAAAAAATACAAACATATATACCTCGAGATTGAAGTGGCTAAAAGTCCTAGTCCAAGTTACATAAGACGAAATATTGATATTTCGTCTTAACAAACACGAGCGACTGACATATGACGAAAATTGAACCTTTTCGTCATAATAACGCAAACGAAGAACAATAAACATAAATGCTGCGTCAAAGCTTTCCTCTTCACCAACCAAGCATCCCATCGGAGACGTTTTTAAAATGTCCTATGGCACATGTCACAGACCTTGAACTATCATTGACAAAATTGTCTCCTTTGCAATTGGAAAAACAATCATAGGCTGGCCGGACAACTTTAAGGACGTCAGTGGATATTTATATATCCAACTGCTAATATCTTTTCAGTGGGATCTTCAGAAGGCTAGTCACCTGTGCTCGCTGTGGCGACTGGGACTGGGACTGAGACGATACAATAGCGGGCTGTCACAGCACAAACCATCTGAACCTCCAAAAACTCACCATGGAGACAGGAACAGCTAGCAAGACAGAACAAGTAATAGGAACAAAAATACAAATGGAGACAAATGCGAAGGCACCAACACACACAACTGCCGTCCACCAAACCAAATAGATCCAAAATCCTTCGTCCACCCAAGGGGACACTGGTGATACAAGTTACAATAAACTCTACTAACACTTGACACGACAGAAGACGAAATGAAGTCAGAAACGCTACAGACAAACTGAAACGGGACAAACGGCACACGCCAGAAATACCGCCAATAAATTAAACTATGTCAATTGTGCAGTAGAACTGTTGGAGGCTCAAGCCAATTTGGACGGAGTACAAGTTCTAACAAAATGACAACCCCATAGCATATTATCTACAAGAGACGTTTTCAAATATGCAAGAGACGTAATTTTTGAAGGGGAACAAATCCGATGATTTGCCTTCACATGTGTGATTCTGCACGCACATTTTATCTGCATGCCATGAGGCCATCTCTTGAACACTAAAAACCCGACCAACTACGACTTCTTTAATCTCAAATTCCGTAACTTATTTGACGCCAATGCCACACAAACATTCGGATTGAGATTAAGACAGATTCTCAAACCAATCCCAGAAACCGCACCTTGAAACTTAAAATAGGCACCACATAGCAAGGTAGGGGAACTCTGTATTTGCGCTTGTTTCTGAATGTACTGCCAATTACACACCCTCTGCTGAATTTGTATGATACTTTATCCATCCGTTCAAAATATATTCTTCATTTACATTTACCTCCATTTCACAAAATGACACCTACTACGACTATGTAAGTTTACTGCAAATCAGCAAATATTGATTCATTATCGCAAGCAATGACTCATTGGAAAGCTTAGACCTTTTGCAATACAGGCATGATTTTAAAAGATGTAAATAGCAACCATACAAAAAAACAGAATGGTAATAAGAAAGTGCAATTATTCAAAATCATGACAACTTTCGTCAAAATTCTAAATCATTACCATCATAAATTTGGCTATAATTTAATCAAAAACGCAGAAAAAACTTTAGACCACCTTTAGAAAATTGTATTAACATAGTTGGTGTAATAAAAATTGAGACAAATATAGGCAGCCATACAAATTGGCATAGACGCAGGTCCTGATGAACATGGCATTTCACAGACATTTCTCGTTACAGCTTACAGCACACCAATTATCAGTAATTTACGCCTCGTATTCACATTGTAATCAATCTGGTAACATATGATGGTTTTCCGACCTACATCAATCTACATGATTATGATCTACAATGTCTACCGAGATCTTCTCTAAATCGCCGAGGCTTATTACGGGGTGCTAAAAAAGACAGTTGCTCACCCAAATTTATACAAGGCAAATTATCTAACATCAAAGAGCTTCATCCCACACTTAGCATGTATATACACCGATGGATCTAAGAATGCAATCAGGGACGCGATTGCAACTGTCACTGAACATTAAATACGGTGTTGTCGCCTCCGAGACAAGTCCTCCATCTTTGTATCGGATGCACATATCCTATTACTGGCCTATCAACACACAGTAAAACCACCAACACTTTATAATATTTTCGGACCCTCTGTCCTGTCTCTAAGCAATTGATATTTTATTTGGGCAATATACAGGCTGAATTGACAGCTGAGCAGGCACTAACTGCAGAAATCAATATATATATATATACGCTTACCTTCTACAGATAGAAAACCAACCATTCAAGATAGATGTGAACACGTCATGTCATGGCGGCTAGACACACTGATCGGAGTTTTAACTAAAATCTATTTAAAACACACGTTTCTACATGACTAATTCAGTGATGCCCCCCCCCCCCCTTTTTGAAAAAGAATATCCGCCCTTGTTTGCCTATACGTCACGTCGGTGGGTCATGACCTATAGGAAATCTTATCGTCGGGGCAGGCGCTGGGACAATCTGTGGCCAAGCAATGTCACGTGGTAGAAACCGATTCATGTTATTCGGTAATAAAAAAATACCTTATTGGAAAATCCTGCCGTGTGGACAGGAATGTCAAAAACCCGCAGAAAAAACATATGGGACAGACATTTAGGGAAAATATATTGTCTGGAAGCGGCTTAAACTTGGACAGGGATGTACAATGCGCAGTGAGAGCTAGATGTGATGTCACTTTGAACCTTATTCCTTTTCCACCTATATTCCACACGCGTTAAACACGTAAGTAATAGCATTCTGAAACGAGAGGCGATCAAGCGTAATTAATGTGTCAGTGGAAGAACGCAAGAGCCTCCCTGATTAGACCGTCACAATGCGTACATGTTTCTCAGTATTATGACGAAAATTTTCAATTTTCGTCATATGTCGGTTTGTCGTGTTTGTTTGTCTGTTTCTATATATGTATGTCTGTTTCACGCAAAAACGGGAAGTCTTCTTATGCCCTAACAACTGCATGCATCGGTTCGCAGTCTTCAGTACCTTATATTTACGGAGTAGGGCTAAAACGTACTCGTCACCCAGGTCAAACGGTCAAACGGTCAAAGGTCAAGGTCACAGCGATTTTTTGAAAAAAAAACTAAGAATGCATATATCTCCGTTACTATTAAAGCTAGAGATTCCGCTAGAGTTGTGAAATGTGCTACACTTTAAGGCGCAGTTTTCGGGTATTGTTTACTTTTTGATGCGTAATAGTCATTTCGAGTAAAATGAGGTCGTACGTTTTGCGGAAAACGCACTAAATGACCTTTGTCAGTTTTCTCGCTTTTGGGCACATTTGCCATCAAGCTATCGCTATGATGTTCTAATATGCCATAGAAATATGAATTGAGATGAGTTGTGTCAAATCTTAGAGTTCTTTGATGCGTCACGTGACGTCACGATGACGTCACTTTTAGTACTTAAAAAAAATCGTCAAAAATCAGGAAAAAATCCCAAAAATGTATGAGCAGCATCATATTGTAGGAAACGTAGTTCTTCGTATAGCTGCAAACTAAAAACAATATGTTCCTATCTTACTTCCGGTTCCAGGGCCGACGGCAGTTCTCTATGGGACTTCCCATGTTAAAGCGATGTATCTTAAGGCTGGGAAAAATGTTTTGTCGTGTATTTCACAAGTGCCTGCATCAAGCGACACCGGCATTTTTTTCGTAGTTAAACATGATACATAGTAGCCTCAGTGCTTATCGCATGCGATTGGAGCAAATAGTGACGTCACAGGATTTTTTTGAAATTTGGCCAATGGTGAAAGATACAGCTTTTGGGTGTTAGCAGAGGCTCCCACGGGTGTCCTATTCAAGTCATCACTCAATGCTTGCAGCTGTGGATGGGTAATACTAAGCTGAGCCATAATCTGTCAACATGGTTTCATAGCCACATTACTTTTCGGTATATAGTCGAAATCGTTTAACATGGGATCCTATAGGGAAAAATGAACTTGATCGAATATGACCTACTTCCACTCAAGCTATTTCAGTGTCCTTCGCCACACAGTGAGGTAATATCACCTGTAAGCAAGTTATAAGAAAAACATGGCGATATCTGTATTACTTTTTGTTTCCATGGCAACGAAGCCACTGGCCTAATAATAAACATACAGATTCTTGCCATTGACAGAAAAATCGTCAAAAATCAGATAAAAATGCTAAAATTGCATTCTTTTCGCCCACTAGTTGCCAATAAGCATCTACAGATCACTTAATGCTTCAATCAGGCGGATGTTGCTCAGTTATGGCGCTAGAGTGCTTCAAAGTGGGACGACACCTTTGCGGGGACACCAATGATGAGTGAATGGAGATTGTGTCCATTTTTAAAACAACGTCAAAATTAAGAAAAACATGCCAGAGCTGTGATCTTTACGCCGAATGGTAGGGACCATCGATCGGCAGAGAACTAGTAAAAGAAACAAATGGGTTGCTATATCACTTCGCATGCAGTGTTCTTTGTTCTTGTCCTAGGTCTCCGTGTCTCCGCAATGATGAACTAATGCAACTTTTGGCCATTTCGTCAAGCCATAGCTGAAGGACTATTCTTTCTATCGCCTAGCTCTTCAATCGAATAAGTTGTGGCAGTAAACCTTGGCGTATTGCCACTTGGACGTTGTCGTGCGTCACGTCATAACGTCACTATGACGTCATGACGTCACACATCGTACGTAAGCTATTACTCAGCTATCATAAGGTATGGCGACTTTCGGGTCGCTTTACGTTGCAGGTCGTGTTCAGGGACAGTTTGTGCCGTGTGTAACTGTTTTGGCCCAGGGGATAAGTATGCGTCAAAAATGACGTCATAGCTAACGTGCCCCTACGAAATGTTGGGTTTGCTTTACTTTTAGCCACTTTGGCAATAGTTGTCATAACCCGAGTTGATAAGTAGATATATTAAAGAAATAGAAGCCATCTTGAGCATTTGCGCGAACGTCAAATGACGTCATATCACGTCACGGTGACGTATTATTAGATAAAAAGTAAAATTCGTAGCGCCATTCATAATGAGTCAAGCAATCGCTCTTAAGAACAAAATTTCATGTTCACTTAAACACGTCGTCTTCAGAGACACCTATGGCGAGGGGGCTAAGTGTGCGTCAACGTCATAGCTTACGTCCGCCTACGAAAGTTTGGGCCTGCTTGATGTTCAACTAATTTGGCAATAGCTACCATCACCCACAAGTTCATGAGTTCACCCATGATTTCGTAAGTAGGTATACTTAACAAAATAGTAGCCATCGCGAATATTGTCGTGGTCGTCAAATGAAGTTCGTGAAGTCACGAAGACATAATGAATAAAAGATACGAAAGTACCGTTAATATTGCTTCAAGAGAAGCGCCTGGGCTTCAAACTGGATGTCCAATTAAGCTCCGCCTACAGCGCCACACTGCCTGTCGAAGGCAGCATTTAGCCCAAATTGCCCCTATAAGGCCCTTTAGCCAAAATTGGCCCTGACGGCTCGTAACGTCGCCATTAATACAGCTCCTAAATGTACTTATGTATTTTCGTCCTCGACCTATGGTCGAATATCTCTTGTTTATATATGGTGGGTTTCCAGGAACATGGGTAAAGCGCAATACGATGCAAATATGCGGGCACAGGAGGAACATTGTCGGTACTTAAAAAGATAGCTATAGACACAGAAGGACCAGTGTTGATATTTACAGCGCTTACTATAGGTTTGCATGTGCCACTGTAGGCATAATAGGATAACTGTTGGCATAGAAAGGTCACGGTACGTAGGCATAGAAAGATCACTGTACGCAGACATAGAAAGATCACTGTACGTAGGCATAGAAAGATCACTGTAAGCAGGCATAGACAGTTCACTGTACGTAGACACAAAAAGATCACTGCATTAGGTATAGAAAGATCACTCTACGCAGGCATAGAAAGATCACTGCAGTAGGCATAGAAAGATCACTGTATGCAAGCACAGAAAGATCACTGCAGTAGGCATAGAAAGATCACTGCAATAGGCATAGAAAGATCACTGTACGCAGGCACAGAAAGATCACTGTACGCAGGCACAGAAAGATCGCTGCAGTAGGCATAGAAAGATCTCTGCAGTAGGCATAGAAAGATCACTGCATTAGGCATAGAAAGATCACTGTATAAGCAGGCACAGAAAGATCAATGCAGTAGGCATAGAAAGATCACTGTGCGCAGGCACAGAATGATCACTGCAGTAGGCATAGAAAGATCACTGCAGTAGGCATAAAAAAAGATCACTGTACGCAGGCCTGGCAAGAGCACTGTACTTAGCCATAGAAAGACCGGTGTCGGTCATTGTAGTCATAGACAGATCATTGTAGACATAGAAAGATCACTATATGTAAAGTATAGTATTTAGCAAGATTCCTCGCTAGACTACGCTCCAGCATACGGATTTGCGTGTGTTACAAATAGACTGTCAGGGCACAAAATATATTCCGAGATATCTATATCGCATATCTATAAACTTTAAGTTTACTATATGAAGCGTATCTTCGTAGTAGCCGAGATCTCTCTCTTTTGACCCTCTTCCGTTGCCCGCTGTTTATCGGGGTCCGTTAGACCCTGCTGCTCCGGCAAATTCCCTGCGAATATGGCCGGCGGTTTGTTTCCTCTCTTCACTGCGTTCAAGTTGCGACAGATATCCACGATCAACTCGATGACTTCGGTCAGTGAGATGATGGAGATACCGACCCACAGTCCAAGCTGACCTCCAATGTCGGAGAGCAGTTGGGGTACGGTGTAGTCGGCAGACTCCACCGTCTCCTTCATCCAGCCATCTGCAATGTACACGTTCAGGCGCGAGAAATCTCGCATGGCCGTGGAATTCTCTCAGAAATATTCGGCTAATTTGTGGGCCATCTCCGATCCGACTTTCTCTGGGGTAAACCGGGAGCGAAAGCTGAGCACAATATCACGGTACGTCTGCGCACCGTCGAAAGAATCCGTCATTCATTTTGTGAGGCTGTAGCTGACGTCACAAGTGGCCTCGTGGCAAGACGAGACGCAGCCACACGCGCCGAAGATCGTCCCGTTGCGTTTCGCGATCAATATCGTCGACTTACTACAGGCGATTTTGTCGTAAATGGCTGACAGCGCCGCAACACTTTCGTCCGAATCACTCAAACTGCAGTTATCAGTCAATGTGTCGTCCCTGTTGCAATAACTGTGATCCGGATACAATGATTCTCCCGGGAGCGTGATAACCTTACAGCCGCATTCATCTACAACCGCCTTCTGCAAACACAGTTTCTGGCACGTCATCAGACGTTGATCATGATCTCCACTGATGGTCACTGAACTCCGTGCAGTTCCCTCTGAGCAGTTCCCGTGTGGCGGTCCAATCCGGGTGCTTTGTTTGGCTTTGATTCCGAACGAGGCTGAGTACCCCCTCGGCACGTCAAACCCCTCGGTGTGGGGGTATGGGGTGGTGTAAGGCGGGTGAATGACCACCCTCACCCCTTCATTACCAGACAATGGATTTTGGACCTCGTGGATTCCCGGAATGAATCGTATGACTTTGTTTTGCTCCACCAGCCCGCTTCCGATGAAAGTTATAAGCGAGAGTCCGTTCTCCAAACCCTCTGCGTTTGGTGCATTGTGAGTATAACAATTGCAATAATAACTGTCAAAGAAATGAGAGCTGTCCTTGTCTGGGTCACATGGGATTCCCGCCATATTACAGGTAGCGATGAAGTCTCTGGCTTGTACGCCCATATGTACCAGTGCTTGTCCGTCAATGTTGCTAGCTATTGTAGCACGGGTCAACACCTCCATGATAGCTGATCTATTCATCTTGTTGCCGTAAAACAGCGGGGTTAACTTCGCTACATATCCAAGGTACTCCAACATGACTGTGTCGTCTGTTTGGTTCATCCAATCCTGGGGGTCTTTAGACGTCTTGAATATCCTGTTTACTTCGTTGAGGAAAAAGACGTCAAGGTTTCGCATGTTACCGATTGACACTGAGGGAAACGGAATGTCCAGCTTTACATCTACGGTCACCTTCTTGGGGTACGAGAAGTACCTCGTCATCAGCAGTGTGAACTGGAAGCAGAATACGATAGCCGCTCCCAAACAAACCACGGCCCAGAAGACACGTCCTCTAGTCGACCTTGGTGACCCAATCAACTTGGGAAGGCCGTGAATGGTGGTCTCCCCGGCGAAGCGCTGTACAATGGTCGACACAGTCATGGCGCAGATAGTGCAATATCCACCGGCACTTAATGCAAATCCTGGCTACGTTACATTATTCACGACGCTTGGGTAATATACAACGCAAAGTGCCAGTTACACGAGCAGTGAATCTGTAATTTACGTCCACGAAGTAAGGGACGCACAACGTC
The DNA here is from genome assembly GCA_964019135.1 of Arenicola marina. Taxonomy (NCBI): domain Eukaryota; kingdom Metazoa; phylum Annelida; class Polychaeta; family Arenicolidae; genus Arenicola; species Arenicola marina. The sequence goes on along the minus strand of OZ025253.1, from coordinate 8,639,905 downwards.
TAGACGTCCGTTACCCATCCTTCACACAGGGTTAGGCTGCGCTCGCCCGTGGCACGCTGGGTCTCCTCCCTACCACTGTCCACGCACTGGTGAGGCCCGATCCGTCCACGTGCACCGTACGTGCCTCCTAAAGCCGGATGGCAGCTCGAAACACATCCCATCACATGAATAGGAGGTCGTTATGATCATAAGGTGTGCTGAAATATCAAAGGCTCACTACGGACTATTGACCAACAAGTAGGCCGCAGATTCATAACGTAGCAACGGGCAAACAAGCAACGCAAGTTAATGAATTATGATGTGACTATTGATCGCTACTACAGGCAGCGATGTCAACAGGTAAACCAGAGGGGTAGTAAGATGTTAATGATTCGGGGAGAGAGGGAGGGAGGTAAGTGATGGGGGAGTAGGACAAACGCGCAGCATGACCAAGTGAGCTCCAGATGCAATGCCCCCCCCCCTCCCCACATCTCGCTCCCTACGCCTAAGATAAAGTACGTTGCCCTGGCGACATATTATGTGTAAGGAAGTTCATTTTTCGGGTAAGCGTTTACATTTACGTCTAAAGAATGTAGCTATCGAATGCCAGCTTGCTACGCGGAGCGAAATCAAAATCAATCAAAAACCATCCATTTATTACTCTGACAATCTATTCGTTTATACACGCAAATCCGTATGCTGGAGCGGAACAATGCTTTACCAAACCCTGGGAGGGTAGGGAGTGAAGCGTGACTAGATGTTTTGTAAGACGGAGGATAAGATTGATTCTGATTTTTGAACCCATTTTCCAATATCTCAAACAGTTTTAGCCACGCTTGCCAGTTGGTGTTGAAGCGTTCGTACAGTGATGATGTCAGAAATGCCTTTTGCTTCATTTTTTCCACAAACCCGCATATATCGACGTGCATTAATTCATATGTCCTGGATACGGATCCCACTGTAACCATGATTCCACATTGTATATGTCCGCTCAATGATTTCCTCTCCTTGCCCTTATTGGACGTCTCCTGTCTGCAACAAACGATATCTGTTCGTCGCAAACCCGATTCATAAACAAAAAGCAGGGAGAAACAACGAGTGGTTGCTATATCAGTCGCGGCAGAAAAATTAACACAAAGTTGCCTTCAACAGGATTTGTGCACACAACCTTACGATGCAAAGTGCGGCTATCTACAGACTAAATTAGCCGAGCTTTATGGCGACCGGTGGCGTCTGCTTCTGAACGCACGAAACCTTTCGCGCCCAAGTTGTCCCCTCCCAAATGTCCAATGTTTACTTTTAGTTGAAGGAGTAACTTTAAGTGAAAATAAAAAAAGGGGTGGAGTGATCTTTCTATGACTACGTACCGTGATCGTTCTATGCCTACGTACAGTGATCTTTCTATGCCTACATTTATCTAATTATGCCTACAGTGGTCCATGCATGTCTACAGTAAGCGTTGTAAATATCGACACTAGTCTTTCTATGTCTTTAGTCATCATGACAAGCAATACCTCTTTGGAAAGCTTAGACCTTTTGCAATACAGGAACGATTGTTGTAAATAACAGCTATACACAATAACAAAATGGTACTACGAAAGTGCAATTATTCAAAATCAGGACAGTTTTCGCTAAAATTGTTAAAATTTGCTTCACAAATTTGGCTATAAGTTAATAAAAAAATGCCCCTTTCGGCACAAGACCACCTTTTATAAAAACTTCTATAAACATGGTTAGTGTAATACAAATCAAGACAAATATAGGTAGACGTACAAATTTGCATAGACGCAGGTCCTGAATGGTGAACATGACATTTCACGGACATTTCTCGGTACAGCTTATATCACACCAATTAGCAACAATTTACGCCTCGTATTCACATGTTAATCAATCTGGTAATATATGATGGTTTTCTGATACAATTATGATCTACACTAATGTTTTCTGAACTATTTACAAGATTTCTCGACTTTACAAATGACTCTTTCTTGAATTTTCCGAATGTATCACGAATAGCCGTTCTCGGGAAAATACCCTGCGAATGACGTCACGAATTGGTGATTCCCCTGAGAATGACGTAACGAGTTGGGGATTCCCCTTTCAACGACATCCGCCGATGTTTGGCACTACTTCGCTTGTTGTGATTTATTCGTGCTTTGTTTTTTATAGGCAAGTAAGAACACCAATGGGTGTATTGTGCTGGTCAGCGATAATTTTATTCACCTATAAAACAAGTCGAATAAAAACACAGTATTATTACATATTCCACACTCAGTCGACAGTTCACTGAGCATGAGTTTTCAATAAACACACTGAGGGTCAAATTTAACCCAAACTCTGTGCAATAGTTTTCAGCATAATTTCATACACGAGGTAACAGTCATTTAAATGTCCGTGTGACAGCTCACATAACCCATGATCAAAAATAGACATAACCGTGAACGTTATTAAACAGCAATTTCCATTAAGCAGGAAGCTTTCAGCTTTACGTCAAACCTTACAAACAACCCTCTCCAATAATTAGGAAGCATTTAGCTTCATATAAAGTGAATAACCATTCCAAACAGAGATGACAATCAGTTGCATAACTTAGAGACGTCCCACATGCTACTATTTATAGCCTCAAACCCTATATTATAGTGATACCAAATACCGAATACACAATAAATTGACCACATATCTATAAAACAAGGCTCCTTGCCAAACACACTTTTCTTCTTGGGCTTCTAATTTTCACAAAAATGCACGACTCAACTCTAGACCAGTGGAGGTTCTAGAAGGTCGGCTGGTCAAAAGTGAAAAGAGTGACCCACGCCGAGTCAGCTCCTTAAATACTGTGGACATCGATTCCCAACATGAAACACTTCCAGTTACATAATCCAATTACACATCAGGGAACTAGCGCACAGTCACCTGGCGGCGGAGATTCTAAATAAGACGCTAAGGTTATGGTCGGCTTAGTCACCTCGATGTTTTAAACAATTCGCACGAAGTTCAGCAGACTTCTTAATTCACGATAAAATGGGATTAAAAGCCATGGATCAGGATCAGAGGATCAGAAACGTTTTATTGGGTCAAGCATACACAACAAAACAAACAGAAAAAAACACACACACAAAAATAGATAGGGTTGCCTGACCGAGGAGACTCACATTAAGACTGATAGGCAGTCTCTAGCATGTGAGCCACCTCAAAAAAAAAAAAAAAAAAAATATACAAGTTTAGCACAAGCCAGTTACGCCAACTGACCACTGAGTTCATATGCACTATATAATTTATTAACAACAGCAAATATGGTATTTCGAATTACTACAACACAGACGATTCAGAGTAAAAATTTAAGAAAGCTAAATACCTATTCCGTGCGTACGAGGCAAACATAACAATATGAGACTTCACAACATTCCTTATAACCGATTAATAAATGGTCCTTAATATGAGACGCATAACTTTTCAGCGAATGTGTGGTTGCTTTGGTTGTGGTTGTGGTTGGATACTGCGATCAAACAAGTACAATAGGTATGTTTCCACGTAACGAATCTAATTATAAAGTTTGTCACGAACACCGAATTTCCGTTAAATGGAAGATACACAAGAAACAACTCTTGAGCCAAGTTGAGGCATCGCGGTCAGTGACCTCCGACAACTTTCAAAAACCGATGCCGCGACATAAGGATTGGGTAAAATATCTGGCCTGCAGCCCGATGTTGGCCGATGTCTACCGAGGTATTCTCTAAATCGCCGAGACTTATTATGGGGTGCTTAACTTAAATCAGCCAATTGTTATCCTGTATTTGACAACCTAAAAAACGGGGTTGCGCCCGCAAATTTATAGAAGGCAAATTATATAGTATCAAAAAGCTTCATCCCACACAAGTATTTACACTGATGGATCCAAGAATGCAACTGAATGCAACGCGATGGCAACTGTCACTGAACATTAAATCCGCAGGTGTCGCCTTCGAGACAAGTCCTCCATCTTTGCATCGAATGCACATACCATATTATCAACACATAGTAAAATTCAAACCACCAACACTTAATAATAAGCAGTAATTGGTATTTTTGACCAATGTAGAGGCTGAATCGGCAGCTGAGCAGGCATTTACTTCAGACATCACTCATATATATATATACGCTTTTCTTCTGCAGACATCAAGCCAACCATTCAAGATAGATGTGAACACGTCACGTCATGGCAGCTGGACACACTGATCGGAGTCTTGACAAAAATCTTGACAATGTGGCGCTGGGACAATCTGTGGCCAATCAATGCATGTCTTTCTGTCACGTAGTAGAAACCGACTCATGTGATTCGGTAATAAAGAAATGACCTCATGGGAAAATCCTGCCGTGTGGACAGTGATGTCAAAAACCCGCAAGAAAAACATCTGGGACAGACATATAGGAAAAATATACTGTCTGGACGCGGCTTAAACTTGTACAGGGATGTAAAATGCGCAGTGAGAACTAGATGTGATGACACTTTAAAACTTAGTCCCTCTCCACTTATATTCCGCGCGCGTTAAACACGTAATAAATAGTGTAAGCATTCTGAAACGAGAGGCGATCAAGCGTAATGAATGTGTATGTGTAAGAACACAACAGCCTCCCTGATTAAACCGTCACAATGCGTACATGTTTCTCAGTATTTATATATGGTGGGTTTCCAGGAGCATGGGTCAAGCACAATAAGATGCAAACATGTGGGCATAGGAGGAACATTGTCGATGCCCTAAAACGAGAGCTATAGACAGAGAAAGACAAGCGTCAATATTTACAACGCCTACTATAGGCTTGCATGGACCACTGTAGGCAATATAGGATAACTGTTGGCATAGACAAATCACGGTACATAGGCATAGACAGATCACTGTGGGCAGGCATAGATTGTTCAATGCAGTAATCATAGAAAGATTACTGTACGCTGGCCTGGCAAAAGCACTGTATTTAACCATAGAAAGACGGGTGTCGGTATTTACAAAGATCATTGTAGTCATAGAGAGATCATTGTAGACATAGGAAGATCGCTGTATGCATAGCATAGTATTCAGCGAAATTCGTCACTACACCAAGCGCGCCTAGTCACTTTTCGATAAAGGGCATATTGCTGAATCGCTGTAACGATCAGTCTGCCTGCAGCGTACAGTGAATGGTTGGAGGGACGCCAGCTAGATATACGCAGTGAGTGTTGCAGCGGTGGTACAGTAACAATATCTTGCCCTCAGTACAATCCCTCAAATTTCTCTTGACTAAAAGTAAACATTGGACAGGTTGGACCGGACAAATTTGGCCGGAATAGTTTCGTGACTTTAGGACCAGCCTCCACCGGTCGCCATCAAGCCCGGCTATTTCAGTCGGTAGAAAGCCGCACTTTTGATCGTACGGTTGTGCGCAAAAATCCCGTTGAAGGCAAATTGTGCGTTCATTTTCCTGCAGTAACTGAAGGCAACAACTCCTAGTCTCTCCCCGCTTTTTGTTTATGAATCCGGTTTGCGACGAGAAGTGATCGTCTGTTGCAGACAGGAGAAGTCCCATAAGGGCAAGGAGAGGAAGTCATGGGTGAACGAAACAAACGGCCATCAGAGCACTGTTCAAGGACATGAGCGGACATATACAATATGGAACCATGGGGACAGGGGGACACCCATGTAGGACATATGAATTTATGCACGTCCATATATGCAGATTTGTGGAATATAAAAATGAGAATCTATCATATCCTCCTTACAAAACATCTAGTCATCCCCTCACTCCACCCCCACCCCGGCGTTTGGTAACGCATTGATCCGCCCCAGCATACGGATTTTCGTGTGTAACGAATAGAATGTCCGGGTAATAAATTGTATATTCTGGGATATCCATAACGCGTCATTGGTTAACTTATTATATGAAACGTATCTACGTAGTAGCCGAGATCTCTCCCTTTTGACCGTCTTCAGTTGTCCGCTGTTTCTCGGGGTCCGTTAGACCTTGTTGCTCCGGCAAATTCCCTGCGAAGATGGCCCGTGCTTTCTGTTCTCTCTTCACTGCGTTCAAGTTCAGATATCTACGATCAACTCGATGACTTCTGTCAGTGAGATGATGGAGATACCAACCCACAGTCCCAGCTGACCTCCAATGTCGGAGAGCAGTTGGGGCACGGTGTAGTCGGCAGATTCCACAGTCTCCATCATCCAGCTGTCTGCCATGTACACGTTCAGGCGCGAGAAATCTCGCATGCTCTCGGATACTATTTGACCTATCTCCTCTCCGTCCTTTTTTTCTCTCATCGACTGGCCGTGAAAGCTGGACATAATAGCACTGTACGTCTGTGAGCCGTCGAAGAAATCCGTCATCCAATTTGTGATGCTGTAGCTGACGTCATAAGTGATCTCGTGGCAAGGCGAGACGCAACCACACGCGCCGAAGTTTGTCCTGTTGCGTTGCGCGCCTAATATCGTTGACCGACTGCAGATAATTTTGTCGTAAATGGCTGACACCACTGCCCGACATTCATCCGAATCACTCAAATTGCAGTTACTGCTCAATCTCTTGTCGCTGCTGCAATAACTGAGATCTGGATACAATGAGTCTCCCGGGAGCGTGATAACATTACAGCCACATTCATCCACCACCGCCTTCTGCAAACACAGTTTTTGGCACGTCATCAGACGCGGATCTCGATGTCCACTGATGTTCAAACTATTTCCCTCCGAGCAGTTACCGTGGGGCCGTCCAATCCGGGTGCTCTGTTTGGCTTTGACCCCGAACGAGGCTGAGTACCCCCTCGGCACGTCGAAACCCTCGGTATGGGGGTATGGGGTGGTGTCAGGGGGATGAATGACCACCCTTATCCCTTCATTGCCGGATACGGGACTGTGGACCTCGTGGATTCCCGGAATGAATCGTGGAATTTCGTTTTGTTCCACGAGTCCGCTTCCGATGAAAGTTATCAGCGAGAGTCCGTTCTCCAAACCCTCTGCCAGCATTTCACCCTCTGTCTTTGGAGCGTTGTAGGTATAACAATTGTAATAATAACTGTCAAAGAAACGGGAAATGTCCTTGTCCTGGTCACATGGGATTCCCGCCATGCTGCACGTAGCGATGAAGTCCCTGGCTTGTACGCCCATGTGCACCAGTGCGTGTGGGTCAATGTTGGCAGCTATCGCTGCACGGGTTGAAACCTCAGCGATCACTGAGCTGTTCACTTTGTCGGGATATAGTGGGACAAACTTCGTTACGTACCCAAGGTACTCCTGAATGAACGGGTCATCTGTTTGGTTTATCCAACCCTGAGGGTCTTCCGACGTCTTGAATATCCTGTTTACTTCGTTGAGGAAAAAGACGTCGAGGTTTCGCATGTTACAGATGGACACTGAAGGAAACGGAATGTCCAGCTTTACAACTTCTACGGTCACCTTCTTAGGGTACGAGAAGTACCTCGTCATCAGCAGTGTGAACTGGAAGCAGAATACGATAGCCGCCCCCAAGCAAACCACGGCCCAGAAGACGCGTCCTCCAGTCGACCTTGATGACCCAATCAGTTTGGGAAGGCCGTGAATGGTGGTCTCCCCGGCGAAGCGCTGTACAACTGTCGATACAGCCATGGCGCAGATAGTGCACAACCCAGGTGCTTATATTAACTCCTGGTGAGGTTGCGTTATCCACGACTTGGTGATATAAACAGACAATCCCAGTCACACAAGCAGCGAATCTGGAATTTACTTCAGGAACACACAACGTCTTTACATGAGACGCACGCGCCATGTTGTCCGTCCCCTACCAGTTATACAGCGTTAGGCTTCGCTTGCCCATGGCACATTGGGTAACGACTAGACGCTGAGTTACCTTCCTTCTACCGTCCAGGCAATGGTGAAGCCTGATCTATCCACGCGCGCACTGTTCGCACCGTAGAGCTGGGTGGCAGATCGAGGCACGCAGCTCATGTATGGGCGGCCGGTATGATCATCATTTGTGCTAAAATTTGCAACGGCGCGGGGCAAAATTTAGCCTCTCATCCAACTTTTCACCCCAATCGCTAAGCTCGATATACTTTCCCTGAAATTAACTTCCGTATTTGGGTATACTTTGCCTCAAATAAATGACAGTTTCGAAGTGGACCCTGATCGAGGCTATGCATGGGGCAAATTATGCATGCAGGGGCGAGTGCTCTTGCGGACCACGTGGGGGATTAGATTTCATTTCCAAGTACTAACGAAGCGTTTTGATGATATTTAAGGCAATTATCGCATCATCTGCACAAATTACTTAATTTGCATTAGAGACTAACATGTTTTAGCGATAATATATATATAACCTACTCACGTAACGTGTCATAAGTGGATATTCATTCTTCATGCACTTAAATTGTTTGTTTCCTACCACCCACAGTGGGTGGTGGAGGCCAACACATTTTTGGGGTGTGACTAGGGCAAAAAAAATTTGTGACCTTAGGCAGGTCAAAGTTTTCCTAGAAGGCATGAAGTTTTTTTTTTTAAGAAACAACGTTTTTTTCGGAATTTTTTTTTTTTAAACCGAACTTAAGAGCCAGACTTTTCTGACAAAACCACAGTAGGCCATCCCCAGTGTTTAATTTCCTGGGATGTTTTTACTGTTACGAATTAAAAATCTACTGACATAAAAACACATTTCAGCTACTCGATTTTGACTACAGATACAGGTCAATGAGCTGGAATGCTAGGCGTCGGAGACAGTAAGCAGGAGGTGAACTTGCGAGCCCATACTTCGGCAGTCAATTTATGTTACCTTTACATATTAGTTGCAGTACGTGGCGTAGTCCGGCCAATGATCGCATCAATATGGAAGAAGTTCGGGTGTGACCAAGTAAACATGGGCAAACTGTCTCTGATTAATAATAGTACACAAGCGTCTTATATCTACGACGGCAAAGGTTCACTTGACTTTAGTCACGAATGTGTAGCGTCAATATAGAGGGTATTAGTATCGGCCAGTCTGCTTCTACCACAATCATAGATGATTTGCGTTAAGAATAACTAGAAATATATAATGATTACATTATTGCACTAAAAGCAAGCTCAGGTATCAGATTTGTTGGAAAATTTGAGAATGTGAGATTATTACTCATTATTAAATATTTAAGAGTTAATAAATATTATCTTAGTTGAGATAAACAAATAATTCACCTTTATCGGCCAAGCCCCAAAAGACCATGACAATAGCCAAATTAATGAAAAGGATCCAGTATGTATGTGGACTGACTGGTGTCATTCACCAAGGTTCAGTTGAGTGACACAGCAGACCACTGATCACATGCTCTGAAACAAAGCTTCACAAATTATTCGGCAATAGGTGCGGGTGATGTCATAAGTCATTATTTCAACTGCCAGGGAAATACATATGCTTACATAGAAATGTGCCGCATATCACATATGTAAGTTCATACAGTGGAGACCCAACAAATATTCCCTGTCAATGCACATGAATTAATTTATAACTGATTAACTGTTGAATATTCTACTTTTAGCAGAGTGCATTAAAAGAAAGTTTAGAGAAATAACATTACAAATATTACTATTAAAAGGCATTGTCATCCAGTCATATTATATATGTGGGTTGGACATTGCCACTGCCACCACGTACACCACAGCCATGAGCACTCACGAATCTAGTCGACCACAATTAGTACTGTATCCGTCATGCACTGCAGCCACCCATATATAATATTATGGCGTCCATCATGCACCAGGCCTCCATGATATATCGAGGCGGGGGCGGGGAGGTGCTGGTGTGTGTGTGCGATGGATAAAATACTAATTATAATCGACCGAGGCAAGCGCTTGTGACCATAGCAGCCTTAATGGCAGGTGGGTGGGATGGAGGAGGGGGGGGGGCATTACTAAATTATAATATGTCATATAGAACAGTATGTACAAGTGTTGCTAACCCTCTCGTTCCCCACTCGCCGGGATTGAAGGCTCCTGGGCTGACACCGCCTTCCATGCCCTCGATTCTACATAAACCCTCCCCCTCGTCACCCCCTCTAGGCCTTCGGAGTGGAGTGGGGAGGGCCCGATATATACATATTTATGGCGTTGATGGCTTTGGACAACATTCTGTCTTGACTTGTCTGCCAACGTCCATGTGTACTGTCTGCACTACCGCTCATGTGTCTCAGGAAATATTGTTATTATTGATTCGTTGGACTCCGGGTCTAGGTGAAATAAGAGTCAATCCGCGGTATCTTGTAGAAACCAAGTTTCTACGCACCCAGCAGAATCCTGACTTCCACCGAATATGGAAGACCCTTTCGGTTGATAATAAAATAATAAAGGAAAAGGAAATAATAAACGCGATAGTCGTCTGGCCGAAAGACATGGACTAGTTTGCAAACTGTAGTTCAGACTGTTCCCATATGAGGCGCCACTGCATGTGCTATGCATTTTGTGCAAAATTTGGGCCTTTTCGCAAGGTTAAAGTGGCACCATCAAATCATAACATATGAAATAAGCAAGTTAACTCAATATATATATATCGTCATCTATGTGGAGGAAACAATATATCCCCTTTACATTTGACGCAAATATTACACTTCTTCTAAGTGCTAGTTCTTATGTTTCATCCCAGCATACTATGCAGATTTGGTTCACGTGGATGGAAATACCCGTATAAATAGCTCCCGATACATCAGATATAAGTGGCTATATTGTGTAACAAGGGAGGATAAAGCCCTCATTACATCAATCGTCTTACGCACAGATTGATCTTTCGCGCTGTCCTTCCTGTCGGTGACATCCCCATTGCTAAAGCCACAGCACAGCCACATGTCACAGGGTGGCATGCTAGTTTTATTTCCAGTGTAAGCTTATATTTATTGTTTTATTTCTGCAATTCGCCGCATTTGGATGTCAAGCATGTCCCCTAGAAATAATATCGTTGTCGGCCCGTTGCCGGGGGCGCGTGGCGCAGACCGTTTATGCCTTAATTCTGTTTTAAACAACTGTTTTGTCTGCCAATTTGTATACCATGACATTTATGACAACGGGTCCACTAATCGGTCTCACGGGTCTGCTGGAAGTCGTTGATGACACGCCTCGACCTCATATGGTTGAACTATAAACACAGGAGCGATAATGATTTTCAGAGTCAAGAGGCGGTAAATACAATGTCCCTGTATAATGGTCACATCCGCCTGAGTGGCGTTAACCGCCGTCCGATATGACAAACACACCAATCAGTTAGGGGGGAGACGTGTTCTGACCTGACACACACACCAGTCAGATGGAGAGAGACCTGGTTAGTGACACACACCAATCAGATGGAGGGAGACCTGGTCAGTGACACACATCAGTGAGATGGAGGGATACCTGGTTAGTGACGCACACCAATCAGATGGAGGGAGACCTGTTCAGTGACACACATCAGTCAGATGGAGGAAGACCTGGTTAGTGACACACACCAATCAGATGGAGGGAGACCTGGTCAGTGACACACATCAGTGAGATGGAGGGATACCTGGTTAGTGACGCACACCAATCAGATGGAGGGAGACCTGGTTAGTGACACACACCAGTCAGATGGAGGGAGACCTGGTCAGTGACACAGACCAGTCAGATGGAGGGAGACCTGTTCAGTGACACACACCAGTCAGATGGAGGAAGACCTGGTCAGTGACACACCAATCAGATGAAGGCAGACCTGGTCTCATGTGACACACCAATCAGATGGAGGGAGACCTGGTCAGTGACACACACCAATCAGATGGAGAGAGGCGTGAAAATGCGCCAGATTGTACATGGGGTCTAGGATCTGCAAGTAAAATGTGCGTTCGGCATCATAATGGTCAAGGCAAATGATGCGATTTGTACCCTTGAAAAAATACGTCCCTTGTATTTTTTTAAACGTATCTCGAAAATAGGCTACCGTAGTTGCTCGATTAAGCGCCCCTGTTTGAATAAGCGCCCGTTTGAATAAGCGCCCGGTCAATGAGACAAACAAAATAAATAAGCGCCCGGGCTTGAATAAGCGCCCGGGCTTGAATAAGCGCCCGGACTTGAATAATGCATTACGTTCTTTGCAATGCGAGGTATTATACAATTACAGCTATGGTATTTGATAGAAGATTATATTAAAACTGAGACAGGGCTGATAGCCCCCTTGTGCTGGCTTCCTAACATCGCGGATGAGTTAATATGAAAGAAACTGTTTTCGCTTGCTTGTCTTTGTAATATCCATCTACTGATTTCTATAGGTAGGGGTGGACTTCGCAATAGTGATTGTGTTGTGGACGAAGGTGTTATGTGGGATGGGGTAGGGGTGCGTAAAAGTGTCGCGGCCTATGCTTGTTCAATTAAATGGCTTCCTCACAGATAATCGTGTTCAGATAAAGGAAACAATCTGTTGCACTGAAGGTGTTAGGTGGGGGGTAGTAGGGGGCGGGTAAAAGTGGCGCGGCTTCTCAGGATGGCACACATTTACCGTAACATAAAAGACGCAGTTGTTCGCTTGGATACATTTTTTTAAATTGCATTTAACAAACAGAGTTCACCAGTTTATATAAATATCGGTGTGTCGAGGGCCTGTTATCACAATTCGATCAGTATCCGACAATGGCGGACGAGAGAAAACGAAAGCGCGATGCATCCCCAGAGGCGAGTGAGAGTGGTGTTGGCTGCGAAGGCCAGTGGAGCCAAACTTCCGCCCTTTATCGTCTTCAAAGGAAAGCGTGTAGACAAAGGTCTGAAGACAGTGTCTGGTGTCGTGTGCGAGTACAGCGAGAACGGTTGGATGAATGAGGCACTGACCCACACATGGCTGAACAAGGTGTGGGGATCCCTATCATTCTCCCCTCGCCTTTTGTGCTGGGACGCGTACAGGTGTCACATACAAGACTCAACGAAGCGTGTCCTTAAGCAGCTAAGATCAGAGGCAGCGGTTATTCCTGGAGGCTGTACTTCGCTCCTCCAGGCTCCAGACGTCTCATGGAATAAGCCGTTTAAGAACTTCTACCGAGAGATGTATGAAGAGTGGATGGCCCAGGGGGACCTTCCCACGACAAAGGGCGGAAACCTGAGACCCCCGACCCGTGTACAGCTGGCTAAGTGAATTGTATGCTCGAAAAAAAAAACCGCCCGGGCGCTTAATCGAGCAACTACGGTATGTCATGGTAATCTTATGTTAGTAATTGTAGTCCGTCAAAATTGAATGAGAAATACGTCCATGGATAGTTTTCTCTAAACATCAATTATATCGCTAAAACCCTAAAAGCATGTAAATGTGAAAATGTGTGGTATCGTATCCACTATGGACTTGACGTATGTAAGGCTATGTACACTCACCTCTCCCTCACTCACCCGCGTCCCCTATATAGGTCCTGGTTCGAAACGTCCCGGGTAGTTTGATGAATATCCGGCAGTACTCGACAACTAACCTTGTAACAGTATGGAAACAGACCAACGCACAGATTTTGTTTGCTGGCCCCCGTCTGAACATGCTCAGCACAAGTAAAGCAGGCGACAGCCGCCCCCGCCCCCCGCCATACCCCCCCCCCCACTCCCGGTGTGTCTGCCTGGCTCCCATGCAGCGTCTGAAATACTTAAAGGGAACCGCCAGCCTGGCCTCTAACGCTGCTTTACCGATTCATATCATACCCAATTATTTATCCTCCAAATTACAGAATTTTTCGTTCTATCTGTAGCTCAAAATAAAATTTAGAAGTGACCGCCAAGCACGATTTCGCCGCCTACCCAGGCGGCAGCCCTTTTTGGAGGCGTGTCTGTGATTGACCAATCAGGGGGCGATACTCTAATTTATTCAAACCGGAAATTACGCCAATTGTGTGAGCAAAACAAGAGCGCGTGATAATCGCTAATATAAATAGCTGCGATTCTCCAATCATGGCATTGTTGCAGACTCAATCGTCGCAAGACGTACATCAATTTGTTTGGACGGTACTTTTCCATGAAAGACTAAGATCTTGCGCTACTGCGTGGCCTGGAACTGCTGCTGTTCATCTGTAAATCGCGGTCCTGATGTCTCTGTCCGCGAGTTATAACGCCATATGAATAGTCACAATATGCGTCACTGCTCCCGCCAAAATGGCGCTCTGCTTGACATGGCTGGGGACGGGGTGGCTTAATTTCGTTCTCCTTACCAATCGGCCGAAACGAAGCGTTAACACTCGCAAATTTAATTTTAAGATGTAAGCTTTCGGTGCAGATCGCGATTAAATTATGTTGGACACCCGCTTTAAGTTAATGACCAAGATGGTATTCGTTAGATGGCATTCCGTTCCTCGATCCACTTCTCCGCTCAAATGCAGTGGATATAACGTAAAGTTACCCTTGTGTCGTAGGCACAGGTCGGGAACCAGTGACAATTTGACAACCAGTGGCCTTGTAACTGCCAGTACCAGTGACCTTGTAACAGTCAGTGGCCTTCTAACTGCCAGTACCAGTGAGCTTGTAACAGTCAGTCGCCTTGTAACTGCCAGTACCAGTGAGCTTGAAACAGTCAGTGGCCTTGTAACTGCCAGTACCAGTGAGCTTGTAACAGTCAGTGGCCTTGTAACTCCCGGTACCAGTGAGCTTGTAACAGTCAGTGGCCTTGTAACGGCCGGTACCAGTGAGCTTATAACAGTCAGTGGTCTGGTAACTGCCGGTACCAGTGGGCTTGTAACAGTCAGTGGCCTTGTAACTGCCAGTAACAGTGAGCTTGTAGCAGTCAGTGGCCTTTTAACTGCCAGTACCAGTGAGCTTGTAACAGTCAGTCGCCTTGTAACTGCCAGTACCAGTGACCTTGAAACAGCCAGCGGCCTTGTAACTGCCAGTACCAGTGAACTTGTAACAGTCAGTCGCCGTGTAACTCCCGGTAGCAGTGAGCTTGTAACAGTCAGTGGCCTTGTAACTGCCAGTAACAGTGAGCTTGTAGCAGTCAGTGGCCTTGTAACTGCCAGTACCAGTGAGCTTGTAACCGTCAGTGGCCTTGTAACTGCCAGTGTAAAGAGTGACCTTGCAACAGTCAGTGGCCTTGTAACCGCCATTACCAGCAAGCTTGTGACCGTCAGTGGCCTTGTAACTGCCAGTACCAGTGAGCTTGTAACAGTCAGCCGCCTTGTAACTGCCAGTACCAGTGACCTTGAAACAGTCAGTGGCCTTGTAACTGCCAGTAGCAGTGAGCTTGTAACAGTCAGTGGCCTTGTAACTCCCGGTACCAGTGAGCTTGTAACAGTCAGTGGCCTTGTAACTCCCGGTACCAGTGAGCTTGTAACAGTCAGTGGCCTTGTAACTGCCAGTAACAGTGAGCTTGTTATAGTCAGTGGCCTTGTAACTGCCAGTACCAGTGAGCTTGTAACAGTCAGTGGCCTTGTAACTGCCAGTACCAGTGAGCTTGTAACAGTCAGTGGCCTCGTAACATTCAGTGGCCTTGTAACAGTCAGTGGCCTTGTAACTGCCAGTAACAGTGAGCTTGTAACAGTCAGTCGCCTTGTAACTCCCGGTAGCAGTGAGCTTGTAACAGTCAGTGGCCTTGTAACTGCCAGTAACAGTGAGCTTGTAGCAGTCAGTGGCCTTGTAACTGCCAGTACCAGTGAGCTTGTAACCGTCAGTGGCCTTGTAACTGCCAGTGTAAAGAGTGACCTTGCAACAGTCAGTGGCCTTGTAACCGCCATTACCAGCAAGCTTGTGACCGTCAGTGGCCTTGTAACTGCCAGTACCAGTGAGCTTGTAACAGTCAGCCGCCTTGTAACTGCCAGTACCAGTGACCTTGAAACAGTCAGTGGCCTTGTAACTGCCAGTAGCAGTGAGCTTGTAACAGTCAGTGGCCTTGTAACTCCCGGTACCAGTGAGCTTGTAACAGTCAGTGGCCTTGTAACTCCCGGTACCAGTGAGCTTGTAACAGTCAGTGGCCTTGTAACTGCCAGTACCAGTGAGCTTGTAACAGTCAGTGGCCTCGTAACATTCAGTGGCCTTGTAACAGTCAGTGGCCTTGTAACTGCCAGTAACAGTGAGCTTGTAACAGTCAGTGGCCTTGTAACTGCCAGTACCAATGAGCTTGTAACAGTCAGTGCCCTTGTAACTGCCAGTACCAGTGAGCTTGTAACAGTCAGTCGCCTTGTAACTGCCAGTACCAGTGAGCTTGTAACAGTCAGTGGCCTTGTAACTGCCAGTAACAGTGAGCTTGTTATAGTCAGTGGCCTTGTAACTGCCAGTACCAGTGAGCTTGTAACAGTCAGTGGCCTTGTAACTGCCAGTACCAGTGAGCTTGTAACAGTCAGTGGCCTCGTAACATTCAGTGGCCTTGTAACAGTCAGTGGCCTTGTAACTGCCAGTAACAGTGAGCTTGTAACAGTCAGTGGCCTTGTAACTGCCAGTACCAATGAGCTTGTAACAGTCAGTGCCCTTGTAACTGCCAGTACCAGTGAGCTTGTAACAGTCAGTCGCCTTGTAACTGCCAGTACCAGTGACCTTGAAACAGTCAGTGGCCTTGTAACTGCCAGTACCAGTGAACTTGTAACAGTCAGTCGCCTTGTAACTCCCGGTAGCAGTGAGCTTGTAACAGTCAGTGGCCTTGTAACTGCCAGTAACAGTGAGCTTGTAGCAGTTAGTGGCCTTGTAACTGCCAGTACCAGTGAGCTTGTAACCGTCAGTGGCCTTGTAACTGCCAGTGTAAAGAGTGACCTTGCAACAGTCAGTGGCCTTGTAACCGCCATTACCAGCAAGCTTGTGACCGTCAGTGGCCTTGTAACTGCCAGTACCAGTGGGCTTGTAACAGTCAGCCGCCTTGTAACTGCCCGTACCAGTGACCTTGAAACAGTCAGTGGCCTTGTAACTGCCAGTAGCAGTGAGCTTGTAACAGTCAGTGGCCTTGTAACTCCCGGTACCAGTGAGCTTGTAACAGTCAGTGGCCTTGTAACTCCCGGTACCAGTGAGCTTGTAACAGTCAGTGGCCTTGTAACTGCCAGTAACAGTGAGCTTGTTATAGTCAGTGGCCTTGTAACTGCCAGTACCAGTGAGCTTGTAACAGTCAGTGGCCTTGTAACTTCCAGTACCAGTGAGCTTGTAACAGTCAAGGGCCTCGTAACATTCAGTGGCCTTGTAACTGCCAGTAACAGTGAGCTTGTAACAGTCAGTGGCCTTGTAACAGCCAGTACCACTGAGCCTGTAACAGTCAGTGGCCTCGTAACATTCAGTGGCCTTGTAACAGTCAGTGGCCTTGTAACTGCCAGTAACAGTGAGCTTGTAACAGTCAGTGGCCTTGTAACTGCCAGTACCAGTGAGCTTGTAACAGTCAGTCGCCTTGTAACTGCCAGTACCAGTGACCTTGAAACAGTCAGTGGCCTTGTAACTGCCAGTACCAGTGAACTTGTAACAGTCAGTCGCCTTGTAACTCCCGGTAGCAGTGAGCTTGTAACAGTCAGTGGCCTTGTAACTGCCAGTAACAGTGAGCTTGTAGCAGTTAGTGGCCTTGTAACTGCCAGTACCAGTGAGCTTGTAACCGTCAGTGGCCTTGTAACTGCCAGTGTAAAGAGTGACCTTGCAACAGTCAGTGGCCTTGTAACCGCCATTACCAGCAAGCTTGTGACCGTCAGTGGCCTTGTAACTGCCAGTACCAGTGGGCTTGTAACAGTCAGCCGCCTTGTAACTGCCCGTACCAGTGACCTTGAAACAGTCAGTGGCCTTGTAACTGCCAGTAGCAGTGAGCTTGTAACAGTCAGTGGCCTTGTAACTCCCGGTACCAGTGAGCTTGTAACAGTCAGTGGCCTTGTAACTCCCGGTACCAGTGAGCTTGTAACAGTCAGTGGCCTTGTAACTGCCAGTAACAGTGAGCTTGTTATAGTCAGTGGCCTTGTAACTGCCAGTACCAGTGAGCTTGTAACAGTCAGTGGCCTTGTAACTTCCAGTACCAGTGAGCTTGTAACAGTCAAGGGCCTCGTAACATTCAGTGGCCTTGTAACTGCCAGTAACAGTGAGCTTGTAACAGTCAGTGGCCTTGTAACAGCCAGTACCACTGAGCCTGTAACAGTCAGTGGCCTCGTAACATTCAGTGGCCTTGTAACAGTCAGTGGCCTTGTAACTGCCAGTAACAGTGAGCTTGTAACAGTCAGTGGCCTTGTAACTGCCAGTACCAATGAGCTTGTAACAGTCAGTGGCCTTGTAACTGCCAGTACCACTGAGCCTGTAACAGTCAGTGGCCTCGTAACATTTAGTGGCCTTGTAACAGCCAGTGGCCTTGTAACTGCCAGTAACAGTGAGCTTGTAACAGTCAGTGGCCTTGTAACTGCCAGTACCAGTGAGCTTGTAACAGTCACTGGCCTTGTAGCTGCCAGTACCAGTGAGCTTGTAACAGTCAGTGGCCTCGTATCATTCAGTGGCCTTGTAACAGTCAGTGGCCTTGTAACTGCCAGTAACAGTGAGCTTGTGATAGTCAGTGGCCTTGTAACTGCCAGTACCAGTGAGTTTGTAACAGTCAGTGGCCTTGTAACTGCCAGAGGAAAGAGTGACCTTGTAACAGTCAGTGGCCTTGTAACTGCCAGAGTAAAGAGTGACCTTGTAACAGTCAGTGGCCTTGTAACTGCCAGTGGCCTTGTAACTGCCAGTACCAGTGAGCTTGTAACAGTCACTGGCCTTATAACTGCCAGTACCAGTGAGCGTGAAACAGCCAGTGGCCTTGTAACAGCCAGTGGCCTTGTAACAGTCAGTGGCCTTGTAACTGCCAGTACTAGTGAGCTTGTAACGGTCAGTGGCCTTGTAACTGAGAGTGTGGCCAGTGACCTTGTAACAGTCAGTGGCCTTGTAACTGTCAGTACAAGTGAGCTTATATAACAGTCAGTGGCCTTGTAACTGCCAGTACCAGTGAGCTTGTAACAGTCAGTGGGCTTGTAACTGCCAGTATAACCACTAAGCTTGTAAAAATCAGTGGCCTTGGCAATTTATCTTGTCTGGAGACACTGAGAACATAACTCAGATATATATATTGTACATATTTTACCGGACCTGAACACAGTCGGCGCAACACAGCGCTGCCGTCTTGTCATTCGTAGGTGAATGATGCTGCCATGTCAGCCCTACTTCTGGCGTTGCCTAGGGCGGATACATGGAAAAGCCCGGGTAGGGGTAAGGGTTATCCCCCAACCTCCTCAAGCAAGTTGATGTCAAAGACTGTTATAGTCCAGTTCCAGTCTAAAGATAGTACATAATTCACGTAAAAGCTTCTCAATTGGCCAAGCAAAATTGACTGTCGTTAAAAATCGCTGTGACTAAATGAGAGAATGTAAGTAGGTAACCCATATGTTGTGCAAAATGAATCTATCGAAATCAAACCCGCAGTTTGACGCTAAATATAACACATCTTTAAAATGGCCAATCCCGTTATGAGGCCTTGATATGCCAAATAACGGCTGCTCGGCTCATAACTCGGTCGATATTGCATGTACATGGTCGCGGTAGGCAATACTGACAGGTTCAAGTTGCACCTATCACCCCGATTGACGGTCTCGTCTTATGTGTCAGTCATCGCTCCTATCCTTAAGCCGTGGGCCCTATCCATAACCCCTAACTCCTACCTCTCATCCCAAGCTCTAACTCCTAATCTCTAATCCTTGACCCCAAATCCCTAATCTCTGACCAATAATCACCATGCAATGCCTGACCCCTAACCCATGAGCCCTAACTCCTAATATCTGAGCCGTAATCCTCAATCCCTGACCCGTAATTCTCAATCTCTGACCCAAAATTCCCAATCGTTGACCCCTAATACCTAACCGATGATCCCTAATCCCTGACCTCAAATCCCCAATGTCTGACTTCTCATCCCTGAGCCATAATCCATACTATCTAATCCATAATCCTTAATCCCAGACCCCTTATTTCCAATCCCTGTCTCCTATTGTCTAACCGATGACCTCTAATCCGGGATGACTAGATACATAAATGTATAGGGACATGCCGCTGGGGCCCCCTGAATCTTACCCATCCAAGTAACATAAACTGTACAAATTAGGGCCCATACCCATACCAGGTGAGAAAGTTGCACGACTTTGACAAAATCTTCTGTGACGAAAAATCTTTTGGATCGGCTCCTCTGTAGCTAGAGAATTGAACGGATTCATTTGCGTACGAACTGCCCTTAGATAGGAATCATCAGGGCAACAATCCTTGATTTAGGCGTAAGTGACTGGGAGGGGACAATAAATCTGGAGTTCACTTGATCATGCGGCTCGTCCACCTCCCCCCCTCCCACCCATTCCCTCCCTCTCTACCCCAACCCGGATAGCTTACCACCCCTCTGATAGGCGTAAACCGAGGTTTACGTCGCCCCTTTATATATCCCTAAAAGCTCTTCCCGTTTATCCCCACTGCCAAACTACTCCCAGCACGTGCAACGTGCAAAGTGTTCGTCCAATCTATTTTTAAGTAGCCTAGCCTAGCGCTAAACATACGCGGCCCGCGTATCTCTGGATCCCGATCGTCTGCACTTAAACACCGGACGACCCCCAACTATACTCAAATTCATTAATGCCGTTCACACTCCTTTTGGCCGACATCTTCGTTAATATTAGAGCAATCACCGAGATATTTTCTGACTGGCTGCACTGAACTAAGACCCAACAGATCTAGACTTACTTTCCTCTCTTTGCTGATTATTTCTTTCTGTGTTATCCAAAGAAATATTCCATATGATGAAGCTCCATTGACCACAAATGTCTGCCTCTTAATAACCTAAAAGGAGAAGCACGTGCTTGTAATGACGTGTACTGTATCCATAGTCTCAATAGCATCCAATGGCAACCATTGCCAGGCAACACTTCGCGCACGCTCCTTGTTTTAGTTTGTTAAATGGCTGACGTTTGTGGTCAATGGAGCTTCATCATATGGAATATTTCTTTAGATAACACAGAAAGAAATAATTTGCAAAGAGAGGAAAGTAAGTCTAAATCTGTTGTGTCTTAGTTCAGTGCCGCCAGTCAGAAAATATCTCGGTGATTACTCCATTATTAACGAAGATATCAGCCAAAAAGAGTGTGAACGGCATTAATGAATATGAGTATAGTCAATGGTCGTAAAGCCTCTCGGCCAGTGGCTGCCTCCCTTGGGATATCTCCTCACCCGTCCACCCTGGCCCTACCCTCCGGGTGACTTACTCGCTGGGGTTAACGAACTCTATGCTATACCGGAGTGCGGGGTTCCCTAGCTATCATATCAAAAAATAGTCAGCGGCGATCATTTGAGATTTTGTGACATAAATGTAAGTTCCCGTTTGATAAACTGGTGCGCTGTGCGCTTGAGACGGGCAGTCATACTATTATTTTGTTAAAATCTACGTAACCCAACATCGCAGGGTAAAACACTATTTCTGATACTATGAATTCCACACATCGAACAACTTGGCGAGAAAATTATGGCTTTGATCGTTCAGAGTTGACGCCCGAGTTTGTTAAGATGTCGTGACTAAAATGTGCCACACAGTCACGTTCCTAAGTATGAGCCATGTATTTTGCATAACCACTCAGATTGCTTCAATATTTACTCTTCTATGGGTTTATTATTATGAATTTTGCGCATTAATTTACCCAGAATCTGGTCTTTAAAGGTTAACATTGCAGCACACATTATGATCATAACGGCCGCACATACATATGACCCGTGGCGTGCCTCGAGCTGCCAACCGTAGGGTGCGCGTGCATGAGGCGGGTTTCACCATTGCGCGAACGATGGTAGGCAGTGTCTAGTCGTGGCCTTGTGTGTCACGGGCAAGCATAGCCTAACCCTGTATGACGGGTGGGTAACGGACGACACGGTGCGGTGCATCTGCTGATGTCTAGAGGTTGGGTATCCGCGACTTCGCGGACGTAAATTACAGATTCTCTGTTCGCGTAACCCGTGCTGTTTGTTTACATCAACCAAGCGTTGTGGATAACGTAACGTAGCCAGGATTATATTGCACTATCTGCGCCATGGCTGTGTCGACCATTGTACAGCGCTTCGCCGGGGAGACCAGCATTCACGGCCTTCCCAAGTTGATTGGGTCACCAAGGTCGACTAGAGGACGCGTCTTCTGGGCCGTGGTTTGTTTGGGGGCGGCTATCATGTTCTGCTTCCAGTTCACCCTGCTGATGACGAGGTACTTCTCGTACCCTAAGAAGGTGACTGTAGAAGTTGTAAAGCTGGAAATCCCGTTCCCCTCAGTGTCCATCTGTAACATGCGAAACCTTGACGTCTTTTTTATCAACCAAGTGAACAGGATATTCAAGACGTCTAAAGACCCCCAGGATTGGATGAACCAAACAGAGGATGCATTAATTCAGGAGTACCTTAGATACGTGGCGAAGTTAACCCCCATGTATTACAGCGACAATATGAATATGTCTGTGTTCCTAGAGGTTTCGACTCGTGCTACGATCGCTACCAACATTGACCGACAAGCACTTGGGCACATGGGCGTACAAGCCAGGGATTTCGTCGCTGCATGTAATATGGCGGGAATCCCATGTGACCGAGACAAAGACATCTCCCGTTTCTTCGACAGTTATTATTACAATTGCTATACCTTCAACGCACCAAACGTAAATGGCGAAATGCTGGCAGAGGGTTTGGAGAACGGACGCTCGCTTTCAACTTTCATCGGAAGCGGACTGGTGGAACAAAACGAAGTTCTACGACTCATTCCGGGAATCCACGAGGTCCACAGTCCAGTATCAGGCAATGAAGGTGTGAGGGCGGTCATTCACCCCCCTTACACCACCCCATACCCCCATACCGAGGGTTTCGACGTGCCGAGGGGGTACTCAGCCTCGTTCGGGGACAAGGCCAAACAGAGCACCCGGATTGGACGGCCCCACGGGAACTGCTCGGTGGGAAATAGTCCAGTGACCATCAGTGGACATCGGGATACGCGTCTGATGACGTGCCAAAAACTGTGTTTGCAGAAGGCGGTGGTGGATGAATGCGGCTGTAAGGTTATCACGCTCCCGGGAGACTCATTGTATCCGGATCACAGTTATTGCAGCAGCGACGACATATTGAGCGATAACTGCAGTCTGAGTGATTCGGACGAATGTTGGGCGGCGGTGTCAGCCATTTACGACAAAATAGTCTGCAGTAAGTCAACGATACTGCGCGCGCAACGCAACGCGGCGATCTTCGGCGCGTGTGGCTGCGTCTCGCCTTGCCTCGAGACCACTTATGACGTCAGCTACAGCCTCACAAAATGGATGACGGATTCATTTGACGGTGCACAGACGTACGAAGATATTGTGTCCAACTTTGCCACCTGGTTTACCCCAGAGAACGTTGGGCCGGAGAAGGCTCAGAAATTAGCCGAATATTTCGAGGAGAAGTCCACGACCATGAGAGATTTCTCGCGCCTGAACGTGTACATGGCAGACAGCTGGATGATGGAGACGGTCGAGTCTGCTGACTACACCGTGCCCCAACTGCTCTCCGACATTGGAGGTCAGCTTGGACTGTGGGTCGGTATCTCCATCATCTCACTCACAGAAGTCATCGAGTTGATCGTAGATATCTGTCGCTACTTGAACGCAGTGAAGAAAGAAGCCGGAGGCCACATTCGCAGAAATTCGCCAGAGCAACAGGGTCTAACGGACCCCGAGAAACAGCGGACAATGGAAGAGGGTCAAATGGGAGAGTGCTCGGCTACTACGTAGATACGTTTTATATAATAAGCTTAAAGTTAACAAATCACGCGTTATAGATATCCCGGAATATACAATAAGTAATAATGTGGGACTCGAGGCCTTAAGCCTATAACAAACCTATGTCGTGGCGATGGGCGAAAATAGAGGGATTAATATATTGGCTATGGCAGCTCAGACGCCGTAGACATGTCTTCTTTGAAGAAATTAAATGCATGTAGCTAATGTTACTTTCTAGGCATTTGCGCATGCGCAATGAACCTGCTACCGCCCCCCGCCCCCACCTCCTCTGTCTGGGTCTGCTGTTTAATGCAAATAAACTTGTAATCGTGGACTTTTTTATCTATGTAAACCTGATTTCATTTATAGTATGCGGCCAGCTTTAGTTGTAATGTTTGCTGTAGAAATAATTAATTAAATACAAAATTTTGCAATTGAAACGCTGGCATTGACTGTAGAAGTTTGTTGGTTATACGGGGGATTGCCTTTCTCCCAGAAACGTCTCTACGTTGCAGTAGTTTTATGCCGATCAGTTCTGACACGTTTACGTTATGATATGGGACATACCGGAATCGCAAATACAGATCGGTTCGTGTTTAGATCTTCCTCTGCTTATGTCACCCTCGATATCTGTGTGCCATATGCCTTATCGTTTTATTAAAATTATCCATTAAACATCGCTTCTTAATCACTATTGCTTCCCCAGGGGTCTTGATATTCTTCCCGGGAGCATCAGTGTGCGATACAGGCGTTTGGAAATGTGTCACTAAGATGTGTACTTATATTATCATTTTACTTTTACTTAGCTTTCATACTCCTGGGTCAGCTAGCATATATAATTTTACCATCTTACATGTGATATGATATACCATGGTACATTTACTATGGTACTTGCAACAGTTGTACCATGGTATTCTATGGTCCATTATAACATGGTACATGTACTGCGTTAGCCTAAATAATTGTAGATTGTCGGATTGAGTTACCATGGTACTAGCCCCATGTCACATTGTTGGTTTCACGCCACAACGCCACTATGCTTAGTGCTAAATCGCTCAGTCTGTCCCCTAGAACTTATATTAATATACCAACCAATGGTCCACAGTCTGTGCTACAATTCAAACAATACATTGTAAACGCAAATATCCTCGATAGACTCAACGGTGACCGTAGCGCCGACCCTAATATTAATTATGAGATAATGGATGATGTACTTGCAAATGTCAGGGCTACTTTTTACCGAACAAAACAGTTAAATTCGACAAGAGGAAACACAAAAAAGCAAACTGGGCATAAAGTCCGTAGCGTTTAAGGACAAACTTTACAATATACGTAAAATGACAGCGCCAACGTCCTGTCAATACGATACTCTGAAAACCAATCTTGGAACGTATGAAACCCTACTAAAAATAGCATTCGGTTGGCCAAAAGATCGTATTATTACCATGCTTTCGAAAAATGTAAGGGAGACATCAAGGCAACTTGTTAAGCAATAACAACCGTTATTAATAGATCAAACTGAAAGGACAAATTCCCCGAGATCTTTAATATAAATGGCAAGCCAACATCTGACCGTTCGGCTGTAGTAAATGGATTTAATGATTTTGTTAGCACTATTGGTACTAAACTTGCTAGTAAAATTAATCAGGACCCAAACCAAAGTTATTTTAACTATCTAGGTGATCCATGTGAAAACAAATTGTGTGTAATTTAATCGACCATAATGTCACTAATAAAATAATTGATGAGCTGAAACCTAAGGCTAGTTTTGGACATGATGACATATCAATGAAAATGCTGACACTATTAAAAGTAGATTTAAATAAGGCAATTACTCACATCATTAACCAATCAATTTCTACTGGTATATTTCCCGATAAATTGAAATTCCAAAAGTAATACCAGTTTTCAAAAAGGGGGAAAAATCGAATATTTACAACTATAGGCCAATTTCAATTTTACCAGCGATATCTAAGGTTTTTGAAAAAGTAATTTATAACCATATGTATGACCTCTTTGACCACGAAACCCTGTTTAACAGTGGTCAGTATGGGTTCCGGAAAAAAACATTTAACCTGCTGGCTACCATTGGCTGCTCTGCAGTTAATCGATAAAACCATACATAAACTAGACCAAGGGGAGATTCCGATAAAGCCTTTATCAAAAGCCTTTGACACCATTAATCACGATATACTGTCAGCTAAATTGAAGCACTAAGGGGTTTCTGGGCTTGCGCTCAATCTGCTAGAAAATTATCTGCACAATCGCCAACAGTATGCAAATATAGATAATCTTCAATCACGAGAAGTTCTGATCGCCCGATGAGTACCACAGGGATCAATACTTGGCCATCTTCTGTTATATATATCTCTTATATATATCTAGAACGTGTTCAATATGTAGTGCAATTATTTACGCTGACGATACAACCCTTTCTAGCACACTTAGTACATTAGCGCCGAAAAGTAATGGTCGCCGAAGTAGTGAAGTATTAATCCATGAATTTCTCTAGTAAGCAATTGGCTAAAACTTAACCATCTCTTAACATTAAAACAAACAAATTTATGTTATTTTATATGCCACAAAAGCGAGCAACGATACCGGAACTTTATATTGAAAATACCAAGCTGGAATGCGTTGACAACTTTGATTTTCTCGGATTGACCCTATCTAAACATCTGAAATGGTCTAGTCACGGTGATAAAATATGGTATATTAGCCTGGGGCCACCAAAGTGATCGATTGAAAAATATTCAGAAAAAAATTCATACGTATCATAACAAAGAGTCATTATATTGCGCACACTGAGCCATAAAAAAACGATTGAAGCTCCTTAAAATAGACGACATTCATGAGTTACATGCATTGAAGTTTTATTATAGACTGCGGCATGATGATCTCCTGTATATTTTATTACCGCTTTCCATTTTCCCCGTATATTGGACCGACATGAGCATAAGACCAGAGGTAAGCAAAATATAATCATACCCAGAACCAAGCATTAATTTTCCGGAAACTGCATCCGCTATTACTTGTCTCATTTATTAAACCGATCTACTAAAGAGACTTTAAGGAAGATATTTACCCCTACAATAGCAACCTATGTCAAAAATTGACTTATTGATAGATATACTGTTTTGACTGTTTTAAAGTTAATTGTTATGTCTGCCAAAAAGTCCCTCAAAATATTATTCTTATTTCATATTTGTACTGTCCTCGACCGGGAATTATGATTTTTGATGACGAGAACTTCTTTGAGTCTGGCAGTAGTTTCTGGAAGTATGTATCAATTGAAACGATGTTATGTCGGTTTAAGTCTTCGTGATTACGACTATATTTTTTATTGTTTGGCGAACGAGCAGACACCTCTGATCCGTTGCCCATCCATAGGAGAGATTGTGCGCATGCGCACAGTCATCAAACAGATGCCATTCGCTTGGTGCCGCTCCGTAAACCCAACCAGTGACAGGCAATAAGAGAAAAACGCCAGCTAGCGTAAGCCGCCGGTGAAGAATTACCAAATTTAAAATGATGCGATGAACGATACGAAAGCATAATTTCCTCTTTTGTTTTTGTCAATTTCAACTAGTTTAACCCCTTCATGTTGGTGTGATCGCAAGACAACATCATATTTGTTTATAGGAGCGAAGGCTAAAGTAACCCGCCACGATAGCTCCACTCTCCTTCGTTTTAAACATTGAGGCGATATGATCATAATTGTGAAAAGCGTCCTGAACATTTAACACCACAACGGCACTTCGTTGCAGTGGTATGCTCATTATGCACTGTGGTACTTATTGCACATACAATGGTACCGTGGTACATGTAGATCGCACCGTATTATACCAGGCATTCCTAACTGTAAAATCGAAATATAGTTCAAGCCATTCATCTCTCCATGATGCATATGGTCCATTTGAGCAGACCATTTAGAGCGTTGTATTTTACGAAAAAGCCTCGATGTTTACATTTCTGGGACAAACGGGGCACCATTGTCCGCGCCTGATCAGTTCATGTAAGGAGCGTTTTATGTACCCATAGATGCCGCGTGCAGACATGACATTGATGATGATTATTACGTTATACGACTTCTCGCACTCTGTTGTCAGTGGCCAATGTTGACACCAGTTCCGGGAAAAACCCCTCCCGGTATACGTGCCAGAAATTGAGATTTTATCACATTATGTCACAGTTTGATAAATTAGTTCATGTGGTGAAGTTTGGCGGCTTAAAAGCTGAAACTTCCTTTGTAAAATTCATTTTAGTTTTCCAATCGTGCGTTGTTTTGCTGCCGCCATTCGCCATTCACCGCGGTGTCAATGCGCGTAACTGATATTTACAAAAGTAGTTCCAACAAACCCACCGAACTTTATAGCTATAGACCTGAATCATATGAACTCCAACTATAGAAATAATAGGTACTATTTAAGAAACAGAAGGTTCATGTTGAGAAATATATACCATTTTGCCAAAAACAATATGTTCGTTAGGCCCACCTCCGCCGCAGAGGCGTAATCACTTTAACGACGTCATATCTCCTGGGAAACACGTCGCGCGACACTTAGTTACTGGGGCTATTGAGCGGCACTGTTTTGATTTTGACCAAAATATTTACGTGCAGTCGTGAGTATTATTGTCATCGTTAGATCTCCGTGTTGACTTAATGGCAACATTTAAAGTTATATTCGAGCGAGAAAATACATATGGCATTGCTTCTCGTGCGAGATGGGTGTATCTCAGCAGGCATCTCCGAAATTTGGAGACTTGTGCTGAGATAAACCCATCGCACTCGACCCAATGCCATATGCATATCAGAAAAACCCACAAAACACGTTAACGCACTGAAACTGACAGTGACTCATGAGACGCATTCGATTGTATCAACTGGAGGTTCATTTTGCATCTAAGGGTAGCTTTATCCTAGTTTTGTCTCAAACGACTGAAGGCTAAATCATAAACACACAGACCGTTGATGCTATAGGCCATGCAAATGAATCTCATGTTATTGTGAACATACAAATATCACATTACAAAGTATGTAAATACGAATGCATGTAAGAAGAATGGTTGTGACGGTGTATATATTAATGAAGTCTTCCCCAATGTAATGCAGTTAATGTTTGCTGATGATATTGTGATACTGTCGGTCGACTTCAGAGATTGTTGAATGTGTTAGAAGACTTTAGTAACAAATGGGGACTACAACTTAATATCGAAAAGAGCAAGATTATGGTATTTAGGAATGGTGGACGCCTCAGAGACAATGAAAAGTGATACTTTAAAGGAAAACTTCTACAAGTAGTGCCATATTACAAATATCTGAGTTTATTCTCCTCGAGGTGGCTCTGGGGTGAAGCCCAAAAGACCATCGCCGCACAATCAGGTCAAGCGATAAGGCTTATAAAACAGATTATTAAGAGTCGTGGAGGTTTAGATGTTAAGCAGTGTTTTGAACTTGTTGATAAGATGAGTACGCCAATATTAACGTATGGAGCAGAAATATGCGGATATGATGTTAGAGATTCTATTGAAAGAGTTTACACTAAATATTGTAAATATGTTCTAGGTGTACAATGGGGTACGGTTAATGCTGCTGTTTATGGAGAATGTGGGAGACTTCCTCTAAGAATAAGATGTACCATCAGTTGTATCAAGTACTGGGTTCAACTTCTGACAATGCCTGATGATAGATTAACGAAGAACGCTTACAATATGCTCTACAATCTAACAGAAGCGGGAAGGACAACATGGACATCTAAAATAAAACAATTACTTTTGATGTATGGCTTTGGTGATGTCTGGTTGGCTCAACAATTGGGTAGCCCAGAGTTATTTATCTCTTTATTTAGCCAAAGAGTTATTGACTGTGCACGGCAGGAATGGTGTAGTAATGTTAGTGTAGTAATCCTACACCCGTAATTAGCACTTAATTATCATTGCAAACGCGAACAGTGTGACGACGCATGACTATATAATTTTGCAAGTAAATATCATGTGCGTTCCATATCTCATTTTTAACCTTCTTCTGGGTTTCAAATAACTATATCCCATGAAACCGAAGTCAATATATTACTTTAATAAAACAGCGAGAACTGTTAGGCAGGCAAAAAATTGATAAATAACAGCGGGTAGATTTTGTTGGTTACATAAACAATGGAGTTTAACTATCATACGAACTTTACTGTGTCCGCCGAACCATGCCGATCGTGAGCCTGGCTCGTCTGGCCTTATGATTCTCCTTCCAAATGTCTACAGCCCGACAGCTGGTTCCCTTATACACAGGGCTGCACAGCATACATATAGCTGTTCACAGACACAGAGCATATTCAATGTGTCTCAGGTACAGGGTTGCCTCTCATCCTTTCCGTGCGCTATATCTGATGAGGATGCTCAGCGGGTGTATAAACGTCAGCATTGCGGTGCACAAGAGAAACGCCTGAGCCTGAAACACGCAACAGACAAAAAATAGTATGGGGTAATGAAAACCGGTGGGTGTCAGAATGATCGTGACGCCACCAATCCCACATTTGTGCGACCCGGATATTTTGTGGATATTCTTCTGGAGAAGAAGTTCACCATTGGTAATATTTGCGGAGGGTTTGCTCTCGTTGCAGATGACTTTATTTCAGCGCTAACTCCTATCCTGTCTGTGACTTAAAACCAATTCTCACTTAATATGACAGCGTATTGCTGGGTGAGCGAAGGCGGTGCCGCGGAACCAGGCTAGAACTAACGTTACAAGGCGTCTCGGAATTGTTTGCCCAGTGTCAGTGAAACGTCTGCATGAACCGAACACTCTCAATGAATTTTAAGCTCGTATGCTTTTTTGTGGTTTTTTGGTTAAGATGTGTCACCTCAATTGAAAACCAGTAGCGCTAAATGGGTGACCCACCACCCCCACCCCCCCCCCCCCTCCTTTCTTCAACCTGTTTTGTTACAACATAATTCAGTGGCATGCTGTAAAAAAGTTACTAAATTAATATATTTTATACTGGTATGATCATAGATGTAAAGACCATTGATAACTTCCGCAACTGGTTGTGCAAGTAAGAAGGTGGGTAATGGGAAGGTCTCTGACACCGTTTTGAAGTTCCTTTGGCACTTTGAATAAAGATCGATAGCTCAACATCTTCCTCTGCGACCCCCATTTTTTTCCTGTTTCCGACACTTGTTGTATTGAGTAACATGCTACAAATTCTTCAGAAACTTCTAATGACTTTTAGTTTTTGACTATAAAGTGATAATTGTCTTTAAACCATACCAAAATCTATGTCATATATATGTCTTCTTTAGGCTATTATGCCATGGAAATAGCGATGGCTACGTCCACCATAAGAAAATATCCACAAATGCCATCCCTACCGGTCACCATCTTAGGGCATAACCAGAGGGCAGCACCAGGGCACCACCAGGGAGCACCACCAGGAGGCACTACCCGGGGTCACCACCAGGGAGCACCACCAGAGAACACCACCAGGGTCACCACAAGGGGGCACCACCAGAGAGCACCACCAGAAAACACCACCAGGGGCACCACCAGGGAGCATTACCAGGGGTCACCACCAGGGAGCACCGCCAGAGAACACCACCAAGGGGCACCACCAGGGAGCACCACCAGAAAACCCTACCAGGGAGCACCGCCAGGAGGCACCACCAGGGGGCACCACCAGGGAGCACCACCAGGAGGCATCACCAGGGTGCACCACCAGGGAGCACCACCAGGAGGCACTACCCGGGGTCACCACCAGGGGCACCACCAGGGAGCATTACCAGGGGTCACCACCAGGGGGCACCACCAGGGAGCACCACCAGAAAACCCTACCAGGGGGCACCACCATGGAGCACTACCAGCGGTCACCACCAGGGAGCACCGCCAGAGAACACCACCAAGGGGCACCACCAGGTAGCACCACCAGAAAACCCTACCAGGGGGCACCTCCATGGAGCACTACCAGCGGTCACCACCAGGGAGCACCGCCAGAGAACACCACCAGGGGGCACTACCAGGGAGCACCACCAGAGAACACCATCAGGGGGCACCACCAGGGAGTACCGCCAGAGAACACCACCAGGGGTCACCACCAGGGAGCACTACCAGGGGTCACCACCAAGGGGCACCATCATGGGGCACCACCAGGGGCACCACCAGGGAGCACCACGAGAGAACAACCCCAGGGGGCACCACCAGGGAGCACCGCCAGAGAACACCACTAGGGGGCACCACCCGGGAGCACCACCAGGGGGCACCAGCAAGGGGCACCACAATGGGGCACTACCAGGGGCACCCCCAGGGAGCATTACCAGGGAGCACTTGTAGAGAACACCACCAGGGGGAGCCACCAAGGGCACCACCATGGAGCACCATCAGAGAACACCACCAGGGGGCATCACCAGGGGGCACCGCCAGACAACACCACCAGGGGGCACCACCAGGGGGCACCACCAGGGAGCACCACCAGAAAATACCACCAGGGGGGCACCACCAGGAGGCACCACCATAGAGCACCACCAGCGGGCACCACCAGGGATCACCCCCAGGAGACCACAATATAGCATCAACAGAGGGCACCACCGGAGGGCACCACTAGCAGGCACTATCGCGAGGCAAGTTACTTACCAGTAGATACGGCGGGGTGGAAGACTGCGCCCAGTAGAAGATTGGCACTTCGACCAGATTGAAGAGATTGGCGACGGTAGCTCCGAGTCCGACCAGCTTGCCATAATGTTCCTTCGGATAACTGGAAGTTGGAACCAACAGAATATGACCCACTTACTTCCACTAAAAACAGTTCCGATTGGACGTTACCCGATGACGTCTTGCAGGTAAAGTCTATTGGTGATGCAGCGATACAAGAGCTATTGTATAGTATTATTTTAACATTCACACGGCTAACGCTGAAGGCTGTGCTTGTATAGCCTCAAAGATATTGCTACAACACTTACACGCGCTGGCAAAATATGTAGTAAGACGTAAACATGGTTCCCTTCAGCAGAGCCGCCAGGAGCGAGACAGCGATCCCAGCGTTGTCTGTCCCGACGAGGGAAGCCATAGACAGCAGGGATGATGCAAGTGACGTTGTCATAAGCAGTGGGCACACACTGACCGCATTCCATAGAAGCCCGGCCGAGCCTGTAACAAAATGGAAATGTTGATGTTTAAGGCTGCTTTTGGGCACCAAATGACTAAACAACCACCCGGGACAATTGAATGATGAATATATGAAACCTGCCCCAGATTCTAATAGGTGCCCGGGACCGAATGCCAACCTAGGACCTATTTATATGCAGTCTAGTACATAACACATTGCATTTACTTTCGATGTTTGATATCACAGCACAACAAAACATAACATTAATAGCAGGCCAGAGGAAGCTATAGCGGACGAACGTGCAGTTGTAGGTAGTCCCGTCTCAGTCATTTACCAATTGCACGATGAGTGGAGATAAATCGAAAATCTTCACGAGTACCCATTCGCAGAGT
Organism: Arenicola marina; assembly: GCA_964019135.1. Lineage (NCBI taxonomy): Eukaryota > Metazoa > Annelida > Polychaeta > Arenicolidae > Arenicola > Arenicola marina. The sequence goes on along the minus strand of OZ025253.1, from coordinate 8,606,834 downwards.
GCCGCGCGGGATTTTCTGTACCCGACGTTCCAGTCACCATTGAGTGCGCGAAATTCTCTCTGGTGCTCCCTTCACCCCACCCGCTCACTTCCTCCGCCTACGAATAGGAGGGTTCCATGCAACATTCTATCGATTTGGTGGAGCTCCTTGCACGGTCAAATAAGATATAATTTCGTAATAAAACCATTGCACTGTCAAATAAGTTGTAACTCCTTGCAAAACGATCTTCAAGAATAAAACTACAAATTTAATACAAAGTACTAAATTACCATTTCGCAAACGTAGCAACTGAGAGCGAACTCTTTCCTTTATTTACCTGTTACCGTGTTATTAGGCATAGAAATATTGCTAGAAATAAGCAGCGCATTTTGCTATATCAGTTTGAGCAGCCCCGTCCTAGCTGACGGGTATAACAGAGCCTCTAGCAGAGTGAGAAGAACCCGAGAGGGTCCTGCAGGGTCAGTAAGGCACCCGAGACCCCCATCCGTGATTTCTTTCTGCTCCAACGAGACTTACCTTTTAGCGGGTCTTTTGAAGATATCAGGCCTATGTCTTCCTTAACACTGTCGCTCGCTGCGTCAACTTAGGAGAGAAGAACAACCCAACATTTAATGAGTAGTATCTTCTTCCGGGTTTTTATGTTACTCATTGACCTAATTGATCAAATCACGGAAGAATTTATATCGATACATCAACCGGGTTAAAGTTTAAATTTCAATGTTATTATTTGGTTACGTTTTTGAACGGTAATTAAATATATATATTCTGCGGTAAGGCTCTGGTATGCTGAATTTTCGATGGGCCAACACTAGTGTCTTGTGGAGTAACGACGGCACCTTTTATTGGCGCATTATTTCCACTCGGTTTGGAAAACCAGGCTAATTCACTATCTAGTACCTGCATAACACTACTCATATATTGTCTTCGCTAGTAATATTTTGTGTTTTATCTTGACAAGATTGTCATTGCATCACCGACAAATAGTGTAAGTTATATGGTTACCGGATAGGTTCTTTTGTCTGTGCACTATGATGGCATCGGTTACCAGGCCAACCAGAGGCGACACAAGAACCATGAAGTTGGCATATTGGAAGATCAAAGTCTGCGCGGAAACTGAAATCGAAGAGCCGAAAGATCGATATTCAAACAATACGGCGCGTGCATGGGGAAAATTTGTGATCTGCCATATTTAACATTGTTTAATATGTGATATGATAATCAAATATGATATTAAAATATGTACTTCATGGTGTACTGGGATACTTGTTTGTATTATGCCAGGGACTAATATTGGATGTTAAGGACCGCCCCCGGCCCCTACCCCTCCCTGATTGTTACATTACCTTCTGCCAATCTGTAATGTGCGACGTAGCTTATCCAAGAATAGAAGTTGCCGAGAGTGAACAAGAAGATTGTCTGGTTGAAGGAGAACCATATCAAGTGGTTGATGAATAAGGCCGACAATACAATCTGTTTGAAGGTGAATCCATTGGGAATAACTTCACAGGATGTGACGTCAGTGTCGACGTGCGGCGACGTTTCCACGGCAACCATTTCGAAGCTAGACGAAATTCCACTCGGCTCGTCTTGAGATAAACAACCGCTGTCCAAAGAAATATCCTTGTCGACACCTGGTTGGTCACGTGGTACTGTTGTGAATGAAAAAAAAAGACCGCCGTCCAGACCAATTTTTGGCAGATGTTACCAAATCACGCAATAAGTATAATGATATTTTTGGCATCAGTGCTTGTCAATATTTACATAAAACTAAATTTATTAACCTAATACGAATAAACACCTCTCAGCATTTATACCGTGATTATGTGGTACGATCATTTGCTGGTTAGCCCACCAGGAGATATATGCATTATGTATAGATCGCGCTATTTTATTTATTAATGTTCGACGCAATCAGTATGACACTTTAACCCTATTCCTTATGTGTATAACAGTAACATCAACATCGCTATCGAATAATTATTGAAGTAGTATATTGGTTTCAGTTGCTAAGCCACAGGTGCATGACATTTTAATTCAAAATATTACAGTCCAATATTTGCACACTCTGTTCCTGGTTACTATTTAATTTACAATGATAATAGTGCGTTACTATATTTGACGGTTGAAGCATTTTCCAATTATTAGTAAATATTGCAGTGCTGGTGGCGCCTGTTCACATTTACCCCACCAGTTCGTACCCAGAATGACAGCCCCTGCCTCTGTGACCTTGTATGACGGCATCAGGAACAGTGTATCCAGCAGATGGATGCCTGTCAGCCCGGCGTACACATAGAAACACGTCTGTCTGCTGACCCCGGCGTCGTACGCCGCCTGGCGACAATGTATGCAAATAAATCAATATCACTATCGCTCCTGGTTTGTGCAAGTATAATATTGCAAATATTACTACTGTTTGTAATGGTGTACTATTGCAATTAGTGCTACTGTTTGCACAAGTATAATATTGTAATTATTAATACTGTTTGTAATAGCATAATATTGCAATTATTTCTAAGGTTCGTACTAGTATAATATTGCAATTATAACTACTGTTTGTAATAGTATAATATTGTGATTATTACTATGGTTTCTACAAGTATGATATTGCAATTATTACTACTTTTTGTAATAGTATAATATTGCAATGATTACTACTAGTTGTACAAGTATAATATTGCAATCATTAAGGTTCCTACTAGTATAATATTTCAATGGTTACTAAGGTTCGTACTAGTATAATATTTCAACTGTTACTACGGGTTTTACATGATATTGCACTTATTGCGATGGCGGGTAAAAGTATACTATAGTAATTATTACTACGGTTTGATCCTTTATCGGTCATTTTCGACGTCAGAACAAACCATTGTTCCACACAGCTCACGTAGGACTCACGCCCACCGTTTATTATTATATTCCATTTGGTGGTTTCCAGCATGGACGATGGACCTGCATAGATTACGGCAGTGAATGGTAAGCGTGAGTAACACGTGAGCTATGCTAAGACAATGGAACACGGAAGAACTACAAATATCACCAAGGAGCAAGCGACATACTTCTATCCCTATTGTGCGATTTACTATTCGGTTAGCCAGACGCTGTACGCCATGTTAGGACGGCATTGCGTGGCCGCACGTACCTGCATGACTGCTGTGTTCAGGCTGCAGAGGGAGATGAACATGGCAGACACACCGAGGACGGCAGACTGCTTGTCCCTGGCAAGCATGATCAACTGGAAGCGGAACCATCGCATATATATATACTGCATACTCAAAGCGTTTGTTGTCTTTTTTCCTTATTATGGTCGCCATAGAATACAGCAAAGGTGCTACAGCCATCATATCATCTTTATTGGATAAACAATAGATTCGTGCTGCCGGATAAAGCTGATAGCTCAAACCATATCATCTACACCTAGATTGTATGGGTTATTATGCTCTTTTCACACGATGTAATGCTTTGTAAAGCTCATTGCAACACATTAATTTTTTTGACCAACTGTGCAATTGGATGGCCGGTTTTTAACGCACTGTAAGCTCAGCGTTCTAAACATTTCGACCAACTTCGACCGTTGTTACGAATGTTGAAGGAATTATCGTACCGTGTAAACACGGCATTAGGCGATATAAGGTTAGTTTGGCCCTTCGCTAACGGACGATGTTCGCTGCATTTCATTTATTGCCAACTTTGTTACAAATTGCAGCATGTTTGTAAACTCTCCCGCTTACGTTAGAGCATACCATTGATTATTCATATTTTTTTAATCATGACTCCATGGGATAAATCATACCTCATTATCTAGTAGCCTCTTTGTACAATAAACAATGGAAAACAATCACTGTTTTCGCGCCACAAATTTTGCGAGATGGTCCCGGTTCGTCCTGGTAGGCCCTATATAAACCGGGGCAAATGCTAGACACAGGCACAGTGTGAACTAGGCTTGTGATGTTCGATAATGTATTAAAGAAGGTGTTAAATTTAATCATGCTTCAAACTGCGCCCGATAGACTATCATAACCGCTACAGTGTGGTGGGTTCGGCTGTCTTCATATCCTCTTTTTCTACATACCTCCTTGTACAACGCTGTCCTCTGTTTTCCCATATATTTAGTCAACCTTTCGTGGCTGGCAGACTTGCGAACTTGTTATCCGTAGGGGATTGCTTCACCAGATAGATCCACGTGATTCATGTGATTTCTACGGAATTTGTACGGAACATTTGATCGCTTAAATTATGCACTACAGGAGCTCTCCGAACATGTCGCCTGATTTGAGCTTTGAACCTCCAGCTGTGTATACCATGGTGTACTTACGTGAGTACTGGCGATAACGACAAAGATGGAGGAGAAGCTAAGAAACGTGGCTCCGACGAATATCAATGGTGAAAGTTCTGCAAACAGACACGCATATCACATAATATGTCATCTGGAACAATTATCAACTATATTTAAGTAAACGCACAATATCCAATCTACAGTGTGTAGACAGCACGGATACCAGAGTGAAACCAGTGTATTATGATGTCTATGGTATATTATGAAAGCATAATATCACATTCTACAAGACGACATTATCTACAGCCTTCAATCTCATCAATCGTACAAAGAACTCGGCAAACCAGCCCATAACACACTCTACTATAGCCTTACTTTATGCGGCTCCGGATGCGACGTCACTCACGGCATGCTTGGTGGTCGCCTTACCTATGTTTGTGAATGTCATCAGCATCGCTCCCATGAACATGAAGCAACTGTGTAAAATATCAGAAAAAAAGTTAAATTAACTCAAATCATCCAATATTATTTCATTTAAAATTCTTTCCTACCCAAATATGAATAATTCATTAATGTTTGCACCTTGCAATCAAGAAATAGCAAATATTCCCGACATTGTCTATCGCACTATAAGTTGCTATGAAACCTTTAAAATATTGTGTGCAAGATAAATGAATGATTTGTGCTAATATTTCTTGCAATGAGGTATCACGGTATCACTGCCAAACACTGCATCATATTTAATTGTGTCCACTGCAACACGTGGTTTTCAATACTCACAATGGTATCAGACGCTTAGTGCTCAATACTCACAACTGTATCAGACGCGCGGTGCTCAATACTCACAACTGTATCAGACACGTGGTGCTCAATACGCACAACTGTAATAGACGCGTAATGCTCGATACTCACAACTGTATCAGACGCACGGTGCTCAATACTCACAACTGTATCCGACGCGCGGTGCTCAATACTCACAACTGTATCAGAGGCGTGGGGCTCAATACTCACAACTGCCTCAGACGCGTGGTGCTCAATACTCACAACTGTATCAGACGCGTAATGCTCAGTACTCACAACTGTATCACACGCGTGGTGCTCAATACTCACAACTGTATCAGACGCGTGGTGCTCAACACTCACAAGTGTATCAGACGCAGGGTGCTCAATAATCACAACTGTATCCAACACGTGGTAATCAATACTCACAACTGTATTAGACGCGTGGTGCTCAATACTCACAACGGTATCAGACGCGTGGTGCTCAATACTCACAACTGTATCAGACGCGTGGTGCGAAGCCCCATTCGGTCGAAGAGGAAGCCGCACAAGAAGCCTCCACCCTCGCCGGCGACGTTGGCGATGATTAGGACGAGATTGAGCAGCCCTTGCTGCGCAGCGCACGTGGTATGCGAACCCTGACCGCTCGACTGGCCAGCAGTCATCGACGCGTTGCCGCCGAAGTCAAGATGGCCGGGTGTCAGTCCTCTAAACACGCGCGCCATGGCCGAGGAGTCGCCTTCCCCTCCTCTTTCATTGCTGCAGAACTCCGAGAAGATGCCGTCGCCAATGAACATGTAGGCGAGGGAAGGCCATCCGTCGATGAGGAAGCCAAACAGAAAGCTCTCCACGAAGGTCATGCCAATGATGAGGAAGATACGCACTCTGGACAGCTTGACAATTACTTCCTCCATCGGCATGGTGACGGGTATGATCCCGAATAACGTGTTGAGCCGTGTATGGGAGTATCAATGGACCGTGGCTGTAACAATTCCAGTGGCTTTCCAATTTTTAACTTTTTCGTTAATTATTAATTCGTCAGGTTCATTCAAATATGGGCCTGAAACAATGGCCGAATCACCAAGCCCACTGCAGAGCCCGGGAGAACCAGACTACGAGTGATACAACCAAATGTCGACCAGACGCCCCTATAGTCACGTAGCTAATGCACTACAGACACAGGCCACATACCCAGCGCAATGCGTACGACACTTTTTATATTAGCAAATCTATATCACCCACATATAATGTATTGTATAGATGTCCGTCGTGTCGTTGAAGCGGGCCAAACCACGTGGTATCTGATTTTGTGACGGCACGACCCCGACAATAGTCCCGCACCGGGTTGTTGACCGGGGGGCTGTGTGCCTATGTGTGGTGATAGTTCGCTGGATAACGGGATCATGAAGCGGTATTTATGAACCACAGTGGCCTTAGCACAATAAGAAAATTTTGCCTCTCACCAGCTCGTTGGGTTTGTGCTCAGGATCAACAAATTATGTGCAATATAATTGCATATCATTTTCCTAATCCCGACTGTCCACCTCTTGAATCCGATAATTCTCGACAAATATGCCTAAAAAAGACAAAAGTCTAAAGGCGTGTGTGGTTTATGAATACCGCTACTAGAGCTTGTCACCAAATAAATCACCAACGGGTTATTTTAGACATTTCTTAAATACAAATGGTTTAAACACCAATTAGTATTTATGTTTTCCAAGCACATGCATGATGATATAATTAGATGGATGGCAAATAATGTACTCGTCGAAATGGAGGCGATGTATATGTGAAACAATCGATGCCGCAATAAGACCGCCTTTCCAAATGTTACTAATGTTGGTCATTGGAGGCAACACCGCCCCCAAACAAGCTCGCCACCCCTTATATATTATGAGTTATATATATATATATATTATCCCCATATCTCCATGATAATATATGGTCGTAGGAAAACAGCGCCATATAGCGACTGACTTCACAATACGGTTGGCCTTTAAAAACGGAATTGACTATACAAAAACTCTGGAACTTGATACTGTAGCGTGACAATCGCGGGGCGTTGTGAATTAGTACACAGTCGGACCCGCATTTTCCACACAGTTTGCATTTGAACCTATAAAACAATATGAGCATGGCGGCTGGGTAAAATATATTTCGGGCGACTCCTATACTCTGCCGTTGCAACGCAAGAAATCCTAAGCTGCGAACTTCTGTGAGCTGAAAACGGAAATGGAGAGAGTTAAACCTGCCGTGCCGCGTATCATGCTATTAAAAACCTTTATAACTTATTCAGCTTATTAAAATATGATCAACAGTGCATCTACAGTTCAATGTTCGGCACAAAAACAAAATAAAAGCATGAGCCTGCCTCCAGTGTCGTGGGCGGCTTACAACGCGTTGAGGGTACTGGGTTTTTTACGGCAGGAATAGCGTGAAATCTGCGGAGCCAAGCTTATGCCTGCCACCAGTGGCTCGCAGTTTTTAATGAGATGTGGACAGTTGTCATTTAATCACGCTACTAATTATTTCACTTATTGAGCCCAGAGATACCTCATATCGCGTTTTAAAATGTTGAAATCGCCCGAATAGTTATTCTACAAAAAAATCCCAAAATGTAATATGGGACCCTACAAGATCATTTGGGCGGGAGAAGGTCACAGCAGGTCACGAAACATGTTTTCACGCATAACTCCGTTAATATTGAGATTTGTTTGAAAGCATTATTCAGATAGAGGCTGCAATGCAATATTTGTTCAGATGTTTTCGCTTACTGAAAGTCGTTCAAGTGATTGGCCAAGTCAAATTGACTGTTGTTAAACAATCGCCGTGATTACATGAACGAAGTTTAGGATCAGGCCCCTCTCCTGCTTGGGAATTGAACGGACCCATTGGCGTACCAACTGCCCCAAAATCGGACCCACGCCGGTGCCAAAAGTGCATAATTTAGGACCCATTGACGTACCAAAATACACGAAAAAGACCCTTTCCGTAGGCACGTCCCCAACAGCTCATTACCTTCAGAATATGCTTGAAGAAGAAAACGATGTGCGTCACAGGGAGCTTGAAGAAGGGAGAGTTGTGCGCCCCTGGGAGCCGGAAGCGTTGATTGAGGCAAAGCTAGGCGGCACGCGACATCGTGTCTCCATTCGATACATGCGCACTCCCAAAAGCTACTAGACTTCCAGTTAGAAAGACAAAGCCAAGTAACAGGCAATGTCCCTCTACGGTCCCACCAACAGAAAGAGTGTGGCAAGGCCCGGCTGATTTCGAGAAGTCAGAAACCTCGGAGAAACTAAGGGTTATTCCTTCTAGCAGCTCGTCAGGATAAGACGCAGATGGGGAAGGGGGTGGGGGCACCATTATACAAATCTGGTGGGGGGATTCCGAGGGTGGCTTGATGCCTGAGAGAGCCGATATTTGTGATGGAAAATATACCCCTATAGAGCGAACATTTATGATGAAGATACTCCTATAGAGCGAATATTTTAAAACTTGCCATCGTGGGGCAGGGGGATGCTTTGAAAATATGCGTTCATAGAGCGAATTTTGGCGGTGAAAAAGGGGGGTTTTACCCCAGAACCCCGCAAACCCAGCAATGTATTATTTCCCCACCGTCTCTAAATCCGGGATGCCGGTTTCAGGGTCGGATCCAGATATGCTGGATAGGGAGGGGGGCGGTAAATGGTATAAATTATATACATTTCCGCGCTAAAAACGGGGGGCCGGGTCGGCCCCAGTAGATCAGCCCCTGCCCCGGGTCTGTTCAACAGTAGGACTTCGCATGAAAGCTGAGTTCCGCGCCTCAGACGGCCTACATTTTGCACTGAAAAATGGCAAAAAGTGGGGGAAGGGGAATCCCCCCCGCCCGATCGGCCTCTGCTGACGTAAACGTTATTTGTAATTTCGCTGTCAAATTGTTCCAGAGAGTTAGAAGTTTGCTTTCTTAGGCTGTTTAGTTCACTCATTAACATGCTGAAATAATCTGCTGACCATTTTGCCTCATCAGGGGGGCAAAATGATCCATTGTGACATAAAACATGTTTTTTGTGCTAGTACAAATTTTGTTCGTGTCACTCGCATGTATCCAAGCTATGTTATTCACAATACTGCTTTTGTCAGTTTACCAAAATGTGGCTCTTTTTATAGCATTGCTTGTCCTCCAAAAAATACAAATAAAGTAAGGGTGGTAATTTTGCTCTATGTTCCCTTACTTCGCGTGCCCTACGAAGGTGACATTAGAAGTTGTAAAGCTGGACATTCCGTTTCCCTCAGTGTCCATCTGTAACATGCGAAACCTCGACTTCTTTTTTCGCAACAAAGTAAACAGGATATTCAAGACGTCCCGAGACCCCCAGGATTAGATGAACCAAACAGACGACACAGTCATGCTGGAGTACCTTGGGTATGTTGCGAAGTTAACCTCGCTGTTCTATTCCTTGAGGTCATGACCCGTGCTTCGATTGCTACCAACAGTGACCGACAAGCACTGGGGCACATGGGCGTACAAGCCAGGGACTTCATCGCTGCATGTAATATGGCGGGAATCCCATGTGACCGAGACAAGACATCTCTCGTTTCTTTGACAGTTATTATTACAATTGTTATACCTTCAACGCACCAAACGTAGAGGCCGAAATGCTGGCAGAGGCTTTGGAGAACGGACTCTCGCTTATACGTTATAAGTTCTACGATTCATTCCGGAAATCCGCGAGATCCACAGTCTAGTATCCGGCGATGAAGAGGTGAGGGTGGTCATTCATCATCATCATCATCATCATTTATTTCGACCAGGAAGCTATACAATACTATATAGCATACAGCAGCATATATGATATATATCCCTGGTCAAGGAGACCACCATTATGACAGAGTCGCTGGCATGGTGGCCACTTCATCCCCCTGACACCACCCCATACCCCCAAACGCCCATACCCCCATACCCCCATACCGAGGGTTTCGACGTGCTAAACCTACAATGAAGTTGAGGCGCTGACGTACGGGTTTGCTCGATCCACCTACCCCAGCACCCAGCGGTGCGTCACCCTGGCACGGTTTAATAATTGTATTCTGTCTGTTTTGCGACAGAGCGGATTGCTGATCTACTTGTCCATGCGAATGTATATTTTATTTCTCAAATTCATTGATAACTTGGCTAAATGTACTTGGTAAATAAAATGGCGCTGACTGGAAACGATTACTTTGACGAACGACCGAATCGACGAAAATCTTCAAAAACAAAAGAACAAAAATAAAATAACGCAAACGCAGAACAATGAAACAAAGGGCTGCGTCAAAGCTTTTCTCTTCACCAACCAAACAACCCATCACATACGTTTTTAAAATGTCTTATGGCACATGCCACAGACCTTGAAGTATCATTGACAAAATTATCTCTTTTGCAAGAAGAATTAAAGTCCGAAACGCTACAGACAAACAGAAACGGAACCAACGGCACAAGCCAGAAATACCGCCCATAAATTAAACCCTGTCAGTTGTGCAGTGGAATTGTTGGAGGTTCAATCCAATTTGGACGGAGTACAAGTTCTAACAAAATGACAACCCCATAGTATATTATCTACAAGAGACATTTTCCAATATGCAAGAGACGTAATTTTTAGAGGGTACAAATCCGATTATTTGCCTTCACATGCGTGATTCTGCAGGCAAATTTTACCTGCATGCCATGAGGCCATGTCTTGAATACTAAAAACCCGACCAACAATGACTTCTTTAATCCCAAATTACGTAACCTATTCGACGCCAATGCCGTACCGACATTCGGATTGAGATTAAGACATATTCTAACGAACAGTAGCCGAAACTTTACAACACAAGTAGTTACCAACTGGCAGAAACCACACCTTTAAATTTCAGGTAAGCACCACATAGCGAGGTGGAGGGACTCTGTATTTGCGCTTATTTTCTGATTGTATTTCCAATTACACACCCTCTGCTGTATTTGTATAATATCTTACCCATCCGTTCAAAATATATTTTTCATTCAAGTTTACCTTTATTTCACAAAATGTCACCTATTACGACTATGTCATTTTACTGCAAATCAGCACATATCGATTCATTATCACAAGCAATAACTCTTTGGAAAGCTTATACATTGGAATACAGGAACGATTTTAAAAGATGTAATTTAAAAATCTTCGTCAAAATCCTAAATCATTACTTTCACAAATTTGGCTATAATTTAATCAAAAATGCAACCCTTGGCACAAGACCACCTTTACAAACTTGTATAAACATAGTACAATAAAAAATTAAGACAAATATAGGTAGCCGTACAAATTTGCATAGACGCAGGTCCTAAATGATGAACATGGCATTTCACAGACATTTCTTGGTGCAGCTTATAGCACACCATTTATCAGCAATTTACGCCTAGTACTGACATTGTAATCAATCTGGTGACATATGATGGTTTTCCGATATAATTATAATCCACAATGTCTACCGAGATCTGCTCTAAATCGACGAGGCTTATTATGGAGTGCTTACCTTAAATCAAACAATTGTCACCATGGAGCTGAAAACTTACCTAAAAGACAGATTATTAATTAAGACATATCTTATTTACGCAATTGCAAAGCAGGCATTGCTTGTAGAAGTTTGTAGGTTGTACAAGTGATTGCCTCGAGTGGGTGTGAAACTACTTTTTGTTTGCTTTGGTCCAGGCATTGTTAACCATAAAATCATAATATAGTTAAAGATAAGATATTTATCTCTCCATAATGCATGTGGTCCGTTCGATGAAACTGTTGGAAACGTTGCGTTTTGAGCCAAATCATCGATGTTTACAGTTCTACGACAAACGGAGCACCATTGGCCTAACCTGCTCAGTCCATATAAGGAGCGTTGTTACGTAACCATAGATACCACGCGCAGACACGCGCGTCATGATGATTATTGCGTCATACGACATGGAAAACCCCGCGCAGCACATTAGATCGCCTGACGCTGACAGTCACTCATGAGACAACCGCATTCTGGTTTATCAACTGTCTAACCGCTCATACATTACATAAATCTACTCGGATGGTTATAATTCGGATATGCGCAATACTTCAGTGGTTAGTTGTGCTTCCAAGGACAGCTTTAGCCGATCTTGTGTGTGGGGCGAGTGAAGGCAAACAACCGGAAGGTAGGTAGCACGTACAGGCCGTTGATGCTAGGCATTGACGCAGAGCATAGGTATCCCGTCTCGTGGGGTCTCGATAAGATCCCGAAGTGACTGTACAACCCTATTCGGTTTTATCAACTTGTGGTTTGCTTCGCATCTAAAGATAGCTTTAGCCGATATTTTGTCTCAAGCGACTGAAGGCAAAAACAACCACCGGAAGATACGCAGCACAGGCCGTTGATGCTATAGGGAATGCCAGTGAATCCCGTTCTATAGTGAACATACTAATAACACATTGCAAAGTATGTAAATAGGAATTATTCAAGAGTACATGTACGTAGTTGCAAAGGTTTATGCCACACATATCAGTATGTATTTTGAGTTTGAAACATGAAACGTATTTCCCCATGGCCTTCCAATAAAAGGGAAAGGATTAAGTAATATGGTTAACGCTGCACATACATTTTGGGCACCAGTAATCTAAACTTTAACATATTGTTAAATTAGAAAGGTATCCTGGTGAATTGGCACTAAAAAGGAAGCTAACTTTCACACCAATCAGATAAACACCAAATGGTAATGTATACATGGTTCACTGAGCGCTCACCAGACTCGTTTAATAATGCATTGATCATTAACTCATGTTGGCATAACTCATGTTGGCCTATATTGCTTACAATATGCAGAAGGTAACTTAATTACATTGAATTAAATGGATTCACATGTCAAGTAGGCATGTTGTTATCCACGTTTCCCCCACCAGCACCGGAACACTATTCGGGTCATTCATGAATAGCCGGCGCCGCTGTCCGCTCAGGTTCTGGTCGTGCTCAACATTGGTTATCATGTATTCATGTACCCTGCTGCCGTCGGTTCCCGTCACGAGGTACATACACAGTGCATTAGACGGACCGCCCTTCCAAGACAAAGGTAACGGCAATCAACCTGTTTTTTTTTGTTTATGTTGAGAATTAAACAAATATCAAACTTGGTCATATATGACTTACTATGTGGAGTTTTACAAATGACCCTCTACGAGAAAACGGAAGAATTTAAACACACATTAAACGTACGGCTTTCAAGCATTGAGGGGTATAGGTGGTCTGACTGACCTTGGGGTGAGGGCCAAGGTCGTGAGGCCCGCCCAGTCCGAGGTCGGCACTGAGAGTTGCGATTCGCCCGGCTTAATGGGGTTAACATCTATTTAAATATGGGGCCTGGCTGCTGTCCAAGTTGTTGGGGCAGGCGGGGGTGGTGCGGGGGTGTTTTCAACAGGAGAAATCCTACACCCTAAACGTAATTAGCACGAAATTATCATCGTCTAACGGTAAACGCGAACAGTGTGACGACGCTTGACTATATATATAATTTCGAATGTAAATATCATGCTGGTTTTACATCTGATTTTCAACTTAATTTTGAATAATTATATCCATTGAAACCGAAGCCAATATATTACCTTACTAATTACCCATCCACAAGTTAGATTTATACAATAAAAAATTGAAAAAAAAGTGAGTAGATTTAGTTGTTTTTACTGTTACATACATGAACAATGGAGTTTAACTGCCGTACTGACTTGACTAAGTCCACCGAACCATGCCGATCGTGAGCCTGGCTCGTCTAGCCTTAGGATTCACCATCCAAGTGTCCACAGTCCGACAGCTGGTTCCCTTAATATATAGGGCTCCACATCATGTATAGCTTTTCACCGGCACAGAGTGTGTTCAATGTCTCTCAGTTACAGGGTTGCCTGTCATCCTTTCCGTGCCCTATATCTGATGAGGATGCTCAGCGGATGTAGAAACGTCAGCGTTGCGGTGCACAAAAGAAACGCTTGAGCCTGAAACACGCATCAGACAAAAATGTTGTTCGGCAATGAAAACCGTACGGCGTCAGAATGCTCGTGCTGACTTGGCTGAGGCCCATGATACGTGACACCATGCAGGGAGGGCCAAGACACACCAATCGCACATTCAGCGACCCAATACTCTGAAGAATTGCGCCATTGATACTTTCTGCGGAGGGTTTTCTCTCGTTGCAGATGGCTTTATTTCAGCGCTATCCTGTCTTAGACTTGAAACATACGCAAATCTATAACATATATGCCTTCTTTAAGATATAATGCCATGGCGATATTGATGGCTACGTGCACCACCTTAGCATATCCACAAGTGCCACCAGGAGACCACCAGAGAGCACCACCAGGGGGCACCACCAGAGAGCACCAGGGGGCACCACCAGGGGGCACCACCAGGGGGCACCACCAGGAGACCACCAGAGATCACCACACAGGGGCACCACCAGAGAGCAACAGGGGTACCACCACGGGGCACCACCAGGAGACCACCAGAGAGCACCACCAGGGGGCACCACCAGAGAGCACCACCATGGGGCACCACCAGAGAACACCAGGGGGCACCACCAGGGGGCACTATCCGGAGACCACCAGAGAGCACCACCAGAGGGCACCACCAGAGAACACCAGGGGGCACTATCGGGAGATAGTTACTTACCGGTACATACGGCGGGGTGGAGGACTGCGCCCAGTAGAAGATTGGCACTTCGACCAGATTGAGAAGGTTGGCGATGGTAGTTCCGAGACCGACCAGCTTGCCATAATGTTCCTTCGGGTAACTGCAAATTGGAACCAACACGATCCAGTTATTTCCACTTTAATAGTGATAACATTGAAGCATAAACACTTCCGTGTAGACGTATCCCGATGACGTGGTGTAAGTAAAATATATTAGTGATGCAACGGTACAAGAGCTGTAATCACTTGAGGGCGCACGGTAACCTATTTTGCCGTTTATTTGAACAGTTACTCGTCTAGCGCTTGTGTAGCTTCAGATATATTGTTGTAACACTCACACGCGCTGGCAAAATATGTAGTAAGACGTAAATATGGCTCCCTTCAGCACAGCCACGAGGAGCGAGACAGCGATCCCAGCGTTGGCTGTCCCGACGAGAGATGCCACAGACAGCAGGGCGGATGCCAGTGACGTTGCCATGAGCACTGGGCACACACTGACCGCATTCCATAGAAGCCCGGCCGAGCCTGTAACAACATGGACATGTTTCAGCACCCCAGGGCTAAACAGGGCCAAGGAACCACCCGGGACGATTGAAGGATGAATGGATGACCTGCCTCAGATTTGGTGCCAGTGTCCGAATTCGCATCAAGGACCTATTGATATATGCAGTCTAAAGCGCACAAATTTTAAGACAAAGAAAAGTGCAGAAGAAAGTGCAGTCGTTGCTAGTCCTGTCTGAATCTTTACAAATTGCACGATCAGTGATGATGAATCAAATATCTTCGCTAGTTTCTAGTCGCAGACTGAGTTCCGCGCGGGGTTTTCCTGTAGCCGGTGTTCCAGTCGCCAGTGAGTGCAAGAAACCCTACCTGAGCTCCCCGCTCACTTCCTCCACCTACGAATATTTAGGCTAGATGCAAGCTTCTATTAATTTGGTGGAGATCCTGGCACGGTCAACTTGAACATCAAAAATCTTCGCTAGTTTCTAGTCGCAGACTGAGTTCCGCGCGGGGTTTTCCTGTAGCCGGTGTTCCAGTCGCCAGTGAGTGCGAGAAACCCTACCTGAGCTCCCCGCTCACTTCCTCCACCTACGAATAGTTAGGCTAGATGCAAGCTTCTATTAATTTGGTGGAGATCCTGGCACGGTCAAATCAGGTATAATTTCTTAAACAGTAATTATTACGAGTTGGTGGGCATGTTAACTAGTACAATAGGGCTGTACAGTCACTTCGGGATCTTATCGAGACCCCACGAGACGGGGATACCTATGCTCTGCGTCAATGCCTAGCATCAACGGCTTGTACGTGTTGCCTACCTTCCGGTTGTTTGCCTTCCCTCGCCTCACACACAAGATCGGCTAAAGCTGTCATTGGAAGCACAACTAACCACTGAAGTTCTGTGCATATCCGAATTATAACCATCCGAGTAGATTTATGTAATGTATGAGCGGTTAGGCAGTTGATAAACCAGAATGCGGTTGTCTCATGAGTGACTGTCAGCGTCAGGCGATATGATGTGCTGCGCGGGGTTTTCCATGTCGTATGACGTAATAATCATCATGATGCGCGTGTCTGCGCGCGGTATCTATGGTTACGTAACAACGCTCCTTATATGGACTGAGCAGGTGAGGACAATGGTGCTCCGTTTGTCGTAGAACTGTAAACATCGATGATTTGGCTCAAAATACAACGCTTCCGACGGTCTCATCGAACGGACCACATGCATTATAGAGAGATAAATGTCTTGTCTTTAACTATATTATGATTTTGTAGTTAACAATGCCTGGACCAAAGCAAACAAAAAATAGTTTCACACCCACTCGATTCTTTAGGCACAAACCGCGCAGCCGGCCGGTTCCCAACACTAAAACGTTGACTACAATGAGTGCGCGTCACGCAGTTGCAGCAAAGCACCAGCGTGATGCGCACTCGTTCTAAGAGCACGTGTTTTTTTGTTGGTCCCCAAAAGACCTAAACCGGAAACAGAACCCGCGAGAACTGTACAGCCTTATAGCGTTACATCTGAAGGCCTCTAAAATGCCGTATTCTGACCCAAACCGCCCTGCTGCCAATGCAATCGACAATCGTTGCCATGGCGACGCTGCATAGAACAATGAAACATGACGTCACGCACAAAAGAATTGTAGTTATAGCTTTAAATAGCCCGCTTCCATGACTAGTTGCCTAGTTGCACATGCTATGTTTCTTGGCAACATATATATGGTATAAAAAGGCGACTGGCCAACTATATGTGGAAAGGCTTGCGATTTGCGGACAGTCAGTCCCAAAATGCTTTACTTTTGTCATTGCATGCGGAAATTAAACCAAAAAAGCAGAGACAAGTCAACGCCTTAAATTTAAATTCAACTCGTAATAATAGTAATAGCGCGAGTTTTGCTTGGCGTTAGGCATTTTATTTATAAAATTGCCTAACGCCCCGCAAACTCGCGCTATTGTCATATTGTAGGGTCAAATCAGTTCTAATTTCCTGGAAGATAATTGCACGGTCAAATCAGTTACAATTTCTTGCAATAGGCAGCGCATTTTGTCATATCAATTTGCGCAGCCTAGCGGCAGCTGACGGGCCAGTATGCGTAATAGTCAGGAAATACAGAATATAGTCGGCAACGGATATAACAGAGCCCCTAGCAGAGTGAGAAGATAGCAGAGGGGCCTGCAGGGTCAATAAGATTTCCAAAACCCCCATCAGTGATTTCTTTCTGCTCCAACGAGACATACCTTTTCGCGGGTCTTTTGAAGGTATCAGGCCTATATCTTCCTTAACACTGTCGCTTGCTGCGTCAACTTAGGAGAGATGAACAACCCGACATTTAATGTATCCTTTTCCGAGTTTTTATGTTTTTATTGACCTAATTGATCATGTCATATTACGAAAGAATAACAAGCGGACATTTATAACGATAAAGCATCCAGGTTAACGTTATACTTCAATGTTTTTATTTGGTTACGTTTTTGCACAGTAATGAAGTAAAGTTGTTCTGCGAAAAGGCTCTTTCAGCCGTAGGTTTTAATCTCCGATATATAAGACGAGCTCTTCACTAGGATTTCCTTGCACGCAATCATTGGCCATGTCATTCGCATACATTTGTACACACACTGAGCAGAGAGGTAGTACAATGTTAGGTAGCAAAGGTAATGGGTTTTACTTTATCTTGACCAGATGGTCATTGCATCACTGACTCATATTTTAAGTTATATGGTTACCGGGTAGGTTCTTTTCTCTGCGCGCTACGATGACATCTGTTACGAGGCCAACCAGAGGCGACACCAAAACCATGAAGTTGGCATATTGGAAGATCAAAGTCTGCGCGGAAACTAAAACCGAAGAGCAAAACGAGATTGTTAAGCATAGCTTGAGAAGAAAGACAAAACTCGGGATGATAGGAACAACTTGAACATGTTCGTACAGACTGCAAATATGTACATGCAATATCGACCGGGATATAGGCCGAAACGTCACCGCGCCGCCAGTCATTTGGCGTATCGAGGCTTTATATTTATGGCCATGTGTTAAAGTGTGATTAACTTTTAGCGTCGAAACTACTGGTTCGATTTCGATGCCGTTTGGCACACATGATGTCACTAACATCGCTACATACTACATATGTTTTGGTCCTATCTTTCAATGGTTAAACGAATTTCATAAAATTTCTGTGACCTTGACCTTTGACCTACATAGCCTATCTACGACCTTAGCCTGACGATGGTCATTCCGCATCTCATAGCGAATTTAGAAGTCGAGATCTTAAGGCGTTCGACAGATAATGTGCTACGTTACAGACATACGATCACACCGATGTAAAATGAAACTATGGAGTTTCGTCTTAATAATCGATATTCCAACAAACAAAGTCTCGTATGTATTGAGGGACATTGCAATTTGCCAAATGTAACATTGTTTTACGGGTGATACGAAATACTATCAATTTCATAAGCCATATGTCAAAATGAATCAAGTACGATATTAAAATAAATATGTATTTCATGGAGTACTGGGATACGTGTCTACATTATGCCAAGGACGAATATCCGATGTTAAGGACCGCCCCCGGCCCCTACCTCTCCCTGATTGTTACATTACCTTCTGCTAATCTGTAATGTGTGACGTAGCTAATCCAAGGATAAAAGCTGCCGAGAGTGAACCAGTAGTTTGTCTGGTTGAAGGAAAACCATATCCAGTGGTTGATGAATAAGGCGGACACTACAATCTGTTTGAAGGAGAGTCCATGGGGACTAACTTCACAGGATGTGACCTCAGTGTCGACGCGCGGCGACGTCTCTACGGCAACCATTTCGAAACTGGAAGAGATTGCCCTCGGCTCTTCCTGAGATAAACAACCGCTGTCCAAAGAAATATACTTGTCGACACCTGGCTGATCACGTGGTACTGTTGTGAATGAAATAAAAAGATATATTACATGTATATATAGTATATATCTGGAAGCGTGACCTATCACGCCCCTGCCCCCGACGTTATAAACAATTCTTGCCAGAAGTTGCCGCATCATACAGTAATTGCTAAATATGGCACCAGTGCTTGCATTATTTCCATATAAACTCAATGCGAATAAAAACCTCTTACCGTTTATACAGAGATTATGTGGCGCATTTATTTGCTTCTTCGCACAGCATTGATGGGTTATGTTAGACCACCAGGAGATATATATTATGTTTATATCATTCCATTTTATTTAATAATATTAGACACAGTCAGTATGACATTTAAATTCGATTTTTGTTTGTGTGTAACAGAAAATCAACATCGCTATCCAGTAATTACTGCAGTGATATATTGGTTTCGGCTCGATAGATATAATATTTGGAACACAGGAAACGGTTGCAAGTCGCACGTGGATCGCACACGATATATAAATTCAAAATAGTGCAGTCAAATATGTCCGCATTCTGTTAAAATAGTTGTCGGATGAATGATTTTTTGTCAATTTTTGGTAAATATTTGAGTACTGGTGGCGTCTGTCCACATTTACCCCACCAGTTCGTACCCAGAATGACAGCCCCGGCCTCGGTGACCTTGTATGACGGCATCAGGAACAGTGTATCCAGCAGATGGATGCCTGTCAGCCCGGCGTACACATAGAAACACGTCTGTCTGCTGACCCCGGCGTCGTACGCCGCCTGGCGACAATGTATTCAAATAACAGAGTATCACGACTGCTACAAGTCACTACTACAAGTATAATAGTGCAATTATTAGTAAGGTTTTTACAAGTATAATATTGCAATTACTACTAAGGTTTGTACAAGAATAATATTGCAATTATTACTAAGATTTGTGCAAGTATAATATTGCAATTATTACTAAGGTTTGTACAATCATGATATTGCAGTTATTATGACGGTCTGTGCCATTATGTTATTGCAAGGAATTACTACGGTTTGCACAATTATGATATTGCAATTATTATGACGGTGTATACAAGTATAATATTGCAATTACTACTACGGTTTGTACAATTATCGTATTGCAATTGTGACGGCCTGTGCCATTATGATATTGCAATTTTGACGGCCTGTACCATCATGATATTGCAGTTAATTACTACGGTGTGTAAAATTGTGATATTGCAATTATTATGAGCGGTTGCACAAGTATATATATTGCAATTATTACTACTGTTTTTTCCATCTTTGTCGTTTTCCACGTCAGCATGAACCATTGTTTCAACATAGCTCACGTAGGACTCACGCCTACCGTTTACTATTATAACCCATTTAGTGGGTTATAAAATGGACGATGGGCCTTCATACATTACGGCAGTGAATGGTAAGCGTAAGTAACGCGTGAGCTATGCTGAAATATTTGGACACGGGAGAACGACCATTACCACCCGAAGCGACAAACGATATAGTTATATCACTATTGTGAGATTTGATATTCGGTTAGCCGGACACGGTACGCCATGTTAGGACAGCATTGCGTGGCCGCACGTACCTGCATAACTCCTGTGTTCAGGCTGCAGAGGGAGATGAACATGGCAGACACGCCGAGGACGACAGACTGCTTGGCCCCGGCAAGCATGGTCAACTGGAAGCGGAACCATCGCATATATATATACTGCCGACTCAAAACGTTTATTGTCTTTTTGCCTTATTATTTTTGCCATAGATTACAACAAATGTGCTACAGTTAACATAACATCTTTTTTCGAGAAACATTGGTTTCGTGCTGCCGGATAAAACTGATAGCTCGAACCATATTATCTACACCTAGATTGTATGGGTTATTATGTCTGGTTCACACGATGCAATACGTTGTAAAGCTCATTGCCACAAAGCAATTTTTCGACCAACTGTGCAATGGGAGGGCCGGTTTTCAACGCACTGTAAGCTTAGCGCATGTTCTAAAGTTTCGGTCAACTGTTATTTTCCCGTGGTCGGGTGTGCCATAGAGAGGATTTGGAAAGCCAGAGAACAGTGTCAATTGTGTAGTCATTGAGAGATAATTGTTTGGTTAAAAAAGGCATCTAAAGTTGACACTGACAGAATTTTTGGTTAAACGACATATCAATAAAACACTGATATTCATGACAAAGTGTCTGGAGGAAACTTATTTGAACACTTTCGATATCAATTAGACTATATAGTCAGGAAGTGCAATTTGGAAAAAAAAATTAGTCTCACATAGGCATATCGAGAGAAATTGTTGATTTCTGCTTCGGGCATTCAGAGGAAAAAGGGGTAATTTGGGCAGCACATATGTATATCTAACTATGTGTAGTGCCCGCTCCGGGAGTATTTTAGCCAATCAGCGTTTCGGATGATCACGTTGATATTGTTTGCATTTTGCATTATGACAGCAGTATACCTGGGGACTTGTATGCATGGCGTTATGAATGATACTCGAATGTTCGCTAGGTGGCGGTAGTGATAATTGTTGAATCAGTTGATACAATGACCGTGTGAACTGTTGACCCAACGATGCTTCGACCGTTCTTACGACTATTGAAGGAATGATCATACCGTGTAAACCCGGCATTAGGCGATATACAGCTATTTTGGCTCTTCGCTAACGGACGCTGTTCACTGCTTTTCTTTTATTGCCAACTTTCGTACGAATTGCAGCATGCTTATTTACTCTCCCGCTTACGTTAAGGCATATCGTTTATTATACTTTTTTTTAAAATCATGACTCCATGGGATAAATCTTGCCTCATTATCTGGTAGCCTCTTGGCACAATAAACAATGAGAAAAATCACTGTTTTGTGTGTGCACAAATTTTACGAGATGGCCCCGGTTCGTCCTGGTATATAGACCGGCACAGTGTGAACTAGGCTTTTGGAGTTCGATAATGTATTAAAGTAGGTGTTGAATATAATCATGCTTCAATCTGCGTAAGATAGATTGAAGATAAGCGCTACAGTGTGGTGTGTTTGGCTCTCTTCGTATCTTTCTACATACCGAAGCACTCCGAAAATGTCGCATGGTTTGAGCTTTGAACCTCCAGCTGTGTATGCCAATGTGTACTTACGGGAGTACTGGCAATACTGAGAAACAGAGAGGAGAAGGTCAGAAACGTGGCTCCGACGAATATCAATGGTGAAAGTTCTGCAAACAGACATGCGTATCACATAATATGTCATCAAGAACAATTATCAACTATTGTTAAGTAAACGCACAATATCCAATCTATCGTGTGTAGACAGCATGGATACTAGAGTGAAACATGTGTATTATGATGTGTATAGTATATTATGAAAGCATAATATCACATTCTACAAGATGACCATATCTACAGCCTTCAATCTCACCGATCGTATAGAGAACTCCACAAACCACACACTACTACAGCCTTATTCTATGCGGCTCCGGATGTGACGTCACTCGCGGTATGCTTGACGATCGCCTTACCTATGTTTGTCAACGTCATCAGCATCGCTCCCATGAACATGAAGCAGCTATGTAAAATATTAGAAAAAAGTTAGATTAATCTAAATCATCCAATATTGTTTCATTTTAAATTCCTTCTCACCCCACAGATGAATAATTCATCAATAGTCTAGAAGGTCTTAGTAACCACCGCGATAACACAATACATGAGTAGGCCGTGCCATGAAAAAATAGCAAATATTCACGACATTGTTTGTCGCAATACAGGTTGTTATGAAACCTTTAAAATATTGTGTACAAGATCAATGAATAACTGTCGACAAGGGTAAATGATATACTGTGCTAACATTCCTTGCAATGAGGTATCACGGCATCACAGCAAAACACTGCAACACGTTGAATCGTGCCCACTGCAACCCGTATAAGCTCAATACTCACAACTGTATCAGACGAGTGGTGCCCAATACTCACAACTGTATCAGACGCGTGGTGCCCAATACTCACAGCCGTATCAGACGCGTAATGCTCAATACTCACAACTGTATCTGACGCGTGGTGCTCAACACTCACAACTGTATCAGACGCGGGGTGCCCAATACTCACAACTGTATCAGACGCGTAATGCTCACTACTCACAACTTTATCAGACGCGTGGTGCTCAATACTCACAACTGCATCAGACGTGGCGGGCCTCAATACTCACAACTGTATCACACGCGTAGGGCTCAATACTCTCAACTGTATCAGACGCGTGGTGCCCAATACTCACAACTGTATCAGACGCGTGGTGCTCAATACTCACAACTGTATCAGACGCGTGGTGCCCAATACTCACAACTGTATCAGACGTGTGGTGCTCAATACTCACAGCTGTATAAGAAGCGTAGTGCTCAATACTCACAACTGCATCAGACGTGGCGGGCCTCAATACTCCCAACTGTATCAGACGCGTAGGGCTCAATACTCTCAACTGTATCAGACGCGTGGTGCCCAATACTCACAACTGTATCAGACGCATGGTGCTCAATACCCACAACTGTATCAGACGCGTGGTGCCCAATACTCACAACTGTATCAGACGCGTGGTGCCCAATACTCAAAACTGTATCAGACGCGTGGTGCTCAATACTCACAACGGTATAAGAAAAGTGGTGCTCAATACTCACAACTGTTTCAGGCGCGTGGTACTCAATACCCACAACTGTATCAGACGTGTGGTGCTCAATACTCACAACTGTATCAGACGTGTGGTGCTCAATACTCACAACTGTATAAGAAGCGTAGTGCTCAAAACTCACAACTCCATCAGACGTGGCGGGCCTCAATACTCACAACTGTATCACACGCGTAGGGCTCAATACTCTCAACTGTATCAGACGCGTGGTGCCCAATACTGACAACTGTATCAGACGCGTGGTGCCCAATACTCACAGCTGTATCAGAGGCGTGGTGCTCAATACTCACAACTGTATCAGACGCGTGGTGCCCAATACTCACAACTGTATCAGACGCGTGGTGCCCAATACTCAAAACGGTATCAGACGCGTGGTGCTCAATACTCCCAACTGTATAAGAAAAGTGGTGCTCAATACTCACAACTGTATCAGACGCGTGGTGCTCAATACTCACAAATGTATCAGACGTGTGGTGCTCAATACTCACAACTGTATCAGACGTGTGGTGCTCAATACTCACAACTGTATCTGACGCGTGGTGCTCAATACTCACAACTGTATCAGACGCGTGGTGCCCAATACTCACAACTGTATCAGACGCGTGGTGCCCAATACTCAAAACGGTATCAGACGCGTGGTGCTCAATACTCCCAACTGTATAAGAAAAGTGGTGCTCAATACTCACAACTGTATCAGACGCGTGGTGCTCAATACTCACAAATGTATCAGACGTGTGGTGCTCAATACTCACAACTGTATCAGACGTGTGGTGCTCAATACTCACAACTGTATCTGACGCGTGGTGCTCAATACTCACAACTGTATCAGACGCGTGGTGCTCAATACTCACAACTGTATAAGAACCGTAGTGCTCAATACTCACAACTGCATCGGACGTGGCGGGCCTCAATTCTCACAACTGTATCACACGCGTAGGGCTCAATACTCACAACTGTATCAGATGTGTGGGGCTCAATGCTCACAACTGTATCACACGCGTAATGCTCAATACTCACAACTGTATCAGACGTGTGGTGCTCAATCCTCACAACTGTATCAGACGTGTGGTGCCCAATACTCACAATTGTATCAGACGCGTGGTGCTCAATACTCACAACTGTATCAGACGCGCGGTGCTCAATACTCACAAATGTATCCGTCGCGTAATGCTCAATACTCACAACTGTATCAGACGTGTGGTGCTCAATCCTCACAACTGTATCAGACGCGTGGTGCTCAATACTCTCAACTGTATCAGACGGGCGGTGCTTACTACTCACAACTGTATGACGCGCGTGGTGCTCAATACTCACAACTGTATCAGACGTGGGGTGCTCAATACTCACAACTGTATCAGACGTGTGGTGCTCAATACTCACAACTGTATCTGACGCGTGGTGCTCAATACTCACAACTGTATCAGACGCGTTGTGCTCAATACTCACAACTGTATAAGAACCGTAGTGCTCAATACTCACAATTGCATCGGACGTGGCGGGCCTCAATTCTCACAACTGTATCACACGCGTAGGGCTCAATACTCTCAACTGTATCAGATGTGTGGGGCTCAATACTCACAATTGTATCAGACGCGTGGTGCTCAATACTCACAAATGTATCCGTCGCGTAATGCTCAATACTCACAACTGTATCAGACGTGTGGTGCTCAATACTCACAACTGTATCAGACGCGTGGTGCTCAATACTCTCAACTGTATCAGACGGGCGGTGCTTACTACTCACAACTGTATGACGCGCGTGGTGCTCAATACTCACAACTGTATCAGACGCGTGGTGCTCAATATTCACAACTGCATCAGACGGGTGGTGCTCAATCCTCACAGCTGTATCAGACGCGTGGTGCTCAATACCCACACCTGTATCAGACGCGCGGTGCTCAATACTCACAAATGTATCCGTCGCGTAATGCTCAATACTCACAACTGTATCAGACGTGTGGTGCTCAATATTCACAACTGCATCAGACGCGTGGTGCTCAATCCTCACAGCTGTATCAGACGCGTGGTGCTCAATACTCACACCTGTATCAGACGCGCGGTGCTCAATACTCACAAATGTATCCGTCGCGTAATGCTCAATACTCACAACTGTATCAGACGTGTGGTGCTCAATACTCACAACTGTATCAGACGCGTGGTGCTCAATACTCTCAACTGTATCAGACGGGCGGTGCTTACTACTCACAACTGTATGACGCGCGTGGTGCTCAATACTCACAACTGTATCAGACGCGTGGTGCTCAATATTCACAACTGCATCAGACGCGTGGTGCTCAATCCTCACAGCTGTATCAGACGCGTGGTGCTCAATACTCACACCTGTATCAGACGCGCGGTGCTCAATACTCACAAATGTATCCGACGCGTAATGCTCAATACTAACAACTGTATCAGACGCGTGGTGCGGAGCCCCATTCTATCGAAGATGTAGCCGCAGAGGAAGCTGCCGCCCGCGCCGGCGACGTTGGCCACGATGAGGACGAGGTTGAAGAGTCCTTGCTGCTCGGCGCACGTGGTATACGAACCCTGACCGCTCGACTGGCCAGCAGTCATTGACGCGTTGCCGCCGAAGTCAAGATGACCGGGCGTCAGTCCTCTAAAGACTTGCTGGACGACGCGAGCGATGGCCGAAGAATTGGCGCTTTCTCCTCCTTCATTGCTGCAGAATTCCGAGAAGACGCCGTCGCCAATGAACATGTAGGTGAGGGAAGGCCATCCGTCGATGAGGCAGCCAAACAGATAGCTCTCCACGAAGGTCATGCCAATGATGAGGAAGACACGCCGTCTGGAAAGCTTGACAATTACTTCCTCCATCTGCATGGTGACGGGTATGATCCCGAATAAAGCCCTGGGACGTGTATGGGAGTATCAATGGACCGTGACTGTAACAATTATAATGGCTTTTCAATTTTTTAACTTTTTCGTTAATTATTAATTCGTCCAGTTCATTCCAATATGTGTCTGAAACAATGGCCGAATCACCAAGCCGACTGCAGAGCCCGCGAAAACCAGACTACGAGTGATTCAACCAAATGTCGACCAGACGCCCCTATATTCACGTAGCTAATGGCGCCGTGCTTAATCACGACTCAGACAATAGTCCCGCACCGGGTTGTTGAACAGGGGGCTGTGTGCCTATGTGTAGTAATAGTTCGCTGGATAACGGGATCATGAAGCGGTATTTATGAACCACAGTCGCCTTCGCACAAAAAGAAAACTTTGCCTTAGCCTCACCAGCTCGTTGGGTTTGTGCTCAGGATCAACAAATTATATGCAATATAATTGCATATAATGGAGGCGACGTACATGTGAAACAATCAATGCCGCAATAACACCGCCTTTCCAAATTACTAATGTTGGTCATTGGAGGCACCGTAGATCCGCCCCCAAACAAGCTCGCCACCCCTATATATTATGCGTTTCATATATATATATATTATCCCCACATCTCCATGATAATATATGGTCGTGGGAAAACAGCGCCACATAGCGACTGACTTCACAATACGGTTGGCCTTTGAAAACGGAATTGACTATACAAACACTCACAACAATATCAACGCCTATTAAACCACAAAGCACGGATACAGACCCTGATACTGTAGCGTGACAATCGCGGGGCGTTGTGAATTAGTACACAGTCGGAGCCGCATTTTTCACACAGTTTGTTTTTGACCCTATGAAAAGTTATAAGCATGGCGGCTGGGTAAAATATATTTCGGGTGACTCCTGTACTCTGCGTTGCAACGCAAGAAATCCTAAGCTGCAAAATTCTCTGAGCTGCAAACGGAAATGGAGAGAGCTACACCTGCCGTGCCGCGTATCATGCTATCAAAAAGCATGAGCCTTTATAACTTATTCAGCTTATTAAAATATGATCAACAGTGCATCTACAGTTCAATTTTCGGCACAAAAACAAAAATGAAAGCATGGCCCTGCCTCCCGTGGGGTGCGCGGGTTACAACGCGTTGAGGATACTGAGTTTTTACGGAAGGAATAGCTTGAAATCTGTGGAGCCAACCTTATGCCTGTCACCGGTGGCTCGCAGTTATTAATGAGATGTGGAGAGTTGCCATTTAATCACGCTACTAATTATTTCACTTATTGAGCCCAGAGATACCTCTTATCGCGTTTTAAAATTTTGAAATCGCCCTAATAGTCCTTCTACGAAAAGTTCCCAAACTTTAATATGGGAGCCTACAAGATCATATGAGCGGGAAAGGGTCACAGCAGGTCACGAAACATGTTTTCACGCATAACTCCGTTAATATTGAGACCCCCTATTTGTTTGAGAGTATTCTTCAGATAGAGGCTGCAACGCAATATTTGCTCAGATTTGTTCGCTTACTGAAAGTTTTTCAAGTGATTGGCCATGCCGAATTGAGTGTTGTTAATTACAAGCCGCAATTACATGAACGAAGTTTAGGATCAGGCCCCTCTTCTGCTTGAGAATTGAACGGACCCATTGGCGTACCAACTGCCCCCAAATTCGACCCACGCCGGTGCTAAAAGTGCATAATTTAGGACCCATTGGCGTACCAAAATACACGAAAAAGACCTTTTCCGGCGGCACGGCCCCAGCAGCTCATTACCTTAACATCCCCCACCAGGCCCCTAAAGCTCAATCCCTCACCCCTAGGCCTTAATCACTGAGACTAAAAACAACCTGGGAAATGAATTGGCGATAAGGGACACCTAAGACCCAAAGGACACATAAGGCCTCCATACACGTATGCTTACCCGCAAAGTGAACTTTCTTACACATAACATGTCCCCAGGGCAACATTCCTTATGTTAGGCGCAAGGGGGACAATAAATCTGGAGTTCACTTGGTAATGCCGCTCATTCGTTTCACTCCCCCACCCCCTCCATTCCTCTCTGCTCCGACCAGGATATCTTACTACCCTTCTGATAGGCGTAGATCGAGGTTTTAATCTGATTTACCAAATTGTGATTTTTTATGTGCGTTGCTGCGTTATGAATCGACGGCCTACTTGTTGTTCAATAGTCAGAAGAGAGCGTCAAAAACTAAAAGTCATTACAAGTTTTGGAAATATTTGTAGCATGTTCCTCAATATAAGAAGTGACGAAAACAGGAGAAAAACATGGGGGTCATGGATATCGTTCTTTATTCAAGGTGCCTATCAAACGATCTTCAACACGGTATCAGATCTGTAATTTAGACACCCCCCCCCCCCCAGTACACACTTCCTTATTTGCACAAACAGTTGCGGAAGTTATCAATTGTTATGTTTTCACGTCTAAGATCATACCAGTATAAAATACATATGCATAAACCTACATTAAGTAATATTTATATGTGAAATGAGAGGCATTTATGATCAGTAATATATATGGTAATACTGGGAACCTTGTGGTTAGTGGGATATCAATTTAGTAACTTTCTGTCACGATGTTAAATAGTCATTACATGTTTCTGATATTTTCACAGCAGGACAGTGGATTATGATGTAACAAAATAGGCTAAAAAAGGGGGGGCTACCGAGGCCAATTTCCCGCTACGGGCCTTCAAATCAGGTGACCACTACTACTAAAAGTATATTATCTCATATAATGCGCTAAAACATCAAGAAATAGTCAGCGGCGATCATTTGACCTTTTGTGAAATAAATGCAGGTTCTGGTTTGAAAAACGAGTGCGCTTGGCGCTAGAGACGGAAAGTCATACTATTCTTCTGTTAAAATGTCCGTAACCCAACATCGCAGGTTAGAACACTATTTCTGAAACTATAAATACCACACATCAAACAATTACAACTACACCTCTTTCTTCAAAAGCGTACCTTTATGTCACGTGGCGCTAAAGTGCTGGCTATGGTCGTTCAGAATTGACGCCCGAGTTTGTTTAGATTTCGTGACTAAAATGTGCCACACGTTCCTAACTGTTAGCCATATATTTTGCATAACCACAAATATTGCTTCAATATTACTCTTCTATGGGTTTATTATATGAATTTGCAAATTAATTTTCCCAGAATCTGGCCTGTAAAGGTTAACAATGCAGCACATTTTATGTTCATAACGGCCGCTCATACATAAGACCCTTCGCGTGCCTCGACCTGCCAACCGTAGGGTGCGAGTGGATGAGGCGGGCATCACCACTGCGTGAACGATGGCAGGCAGCGCTTAGTCGTGATCCACTGTGTCATGGGCGAGCGTAGCGTAACGATGTGTGACTGGTGGGTAACAGACGACACGGTGCGTTGCATCTGCTGATGTCTAGAGGTCGTGTATCTCCGACTTCGCGGACGTAACGTAGGTCTAACAAGGGGTTGCATAGGTTAAGTGCCTGTGGATATTGCACTATCTGCGCCATGGCTGTGTCGATCGTTGTACAGCGCTTTGCCGGAGAGACCAGCATTCACGGCCTTCCCAAACTGTTTGGGTCATCAAGGTCGACTGGAGGACGCGTCTTCCGGGCCGTGGTCTGTTTCGGGGCGGCTATCATATTCTGCTTCCAGTTTACACTGCTGATGACGAGGTACTTCACGCACCCTAAGAAGGTGACCGTAGAAGTTGTAAAACTGGACATTCCGTTTCCCTCAGTGTCCATCTGTAACATGCGAAACCTCGACGTCTTTTTCCTCAACGAAATGAGCAGGATATTCAAGACGTCCCAAGACCCCGAAGATTGGATGAACCAAACAGAGGATGCATTAATTCAGGAGTACATTCGAAACGTGGCGAAGTTAACCCCGATGTTCTATTCCTTGAGGTTACGACCCGTGCTTCGATGGCTACCAACATTGACCCACACGCACTGGTGCACATGGCTGTACAAGCCAGGGACTTCATCGCTAAGTGTAGCATGGCGGGAATCCCATGTGACCGAGACAAGAACATATCTCGTTTCTTTGACTGTTATTATTACAATTGTTATACCTTCAACGCACCAAACATGGAGGGCGAAATGCTGGCAGAGGGTTTGGAGAACGGACTCTCGCTTATAACTTTCATCGGAAGCGGACTGGTGGAACAAAACGAAGTTCTACGACTCATTCCGGGAATCCACGAGGTCCACAGTCCAGTATCCGACAATGAAGGGGTGAGGGTGGTCATTCACCCCCCTTACACCACCCCATACCCCCATACCGAGGGTTTCGACGTTCCAAGGGGGGTACTCCGTCTCGTTTGGGGTCAAGGCCAGAGCACCCGGATTGGAACGGGAAATGCTCTTTGCGAAATAGTTCAGTGACCATAAGTGGATATCGGGATCCGCGTCTGATGACGTGCCAGAAACTGTATTTGCAGAAGGCGGTGGTGGATGAATGCGGCTGTAAGTTTATCACGCTGCCGAGAGACTCATTGTATCCGGATCACAGTTATTGCAGCAGCGACGACATGTTGAGTGATAACTGAAGTTCGAGTGATTCGGACGAATGCTGGGCGGCGGTGTCAGCCATTTACGACAAAATAGTCTGCAGTAAGTCAACGATATTGCGCTCGCAAAGGAACGCGGCGATCTTCGGCGCGTGTGGCTGCGTCTCGCCTTGCCACGAAACCACTTATGACGTCAGCTACAGCCTCACAGAATGGATGAGGGATTCATTTCACGGTGCACAGACGTACGAAGATATTGTGTTCAACTTTGCCGCCTGGTTTACCCCAGAGAACGTCGGACCGGAGAAAGCTAACAAATGAGCCGAATATTTCGAGGAGAAGTCCACGACCATGAGAGATTTCTCGCGCCTGAACGTGAACATTGCAGACAACTGGATGATGGAGACGGTGGAGTCTGCCGACTACACCGTGCCCCAACGTTAGTTCTAGCCTGGTTCCGCGGCACCAGCTTCGCTCACCCAGCAATACTTATATACGCGTACCGTCGGTGGTACCAGCATACGGTAGTTTCATTGTTTTCGCCAGGGAACGCTGTTATATTAAGTGAGAATTGGCTCAAAGACAGGATAGGAGAATAGCGCTGAAATAAAGCCATATGCAACGAGAGCAATCCCTCCGCAGATTTTACCAATGGCGAACTTCTTAAAAATATCCGGTCGCAGAATGTGGGATTGTTGGGGTCACGATCATAGATTTGTCTCAAATGACTGAAGGCAAAAACACTCACCGGAAGATACTAAGCACAGGCCGTTGATGCTATAGGGCATGGAATTGAACTCTGCACATCCGTTTGCGCACGAGTACCTACTAACATATTGTTAAATTATAAAGGTGTCCTTGTGAATTGGCATTAAAGAGGGAGGTAACCTTCAAAAGAATATGATAAACAAGAAATGGTGATGGTGATTTAATTTTATACATGGTTCCCTGAGCGCTCATCTGACTAACATTAGCTTAGACGTTATGCCTCCATGAAAAGCCGTAGTCGTTTAAAATACAATCGTCAATAACTCATTTTGGTCTATGTTGCTTAAAATATGCAGAAGGCACTGACCGTTCTAAAGTCACGCCATTCTCGCGTAGTCGGGCTAGTTGGAATGAGATTTGATTCGCCCGGCCTCAATGCTAAATGGGTGTAAAAAAAAATATGAGGCCTGGCTGCTGCCCAAGGTGTTGGAAAAGGCTGTTGGTTGTGTGGGTTATTTTCAACCGGAGCAATCCTACACCCGTAATGGGGTGCCTTAGGCAAAGCTCACTCGCTAGGTGGCGCGCACTATCAATTCGGGCCGGAAGTGAGTCAAGCCTTCTGGATCACCTGTGTTTACATATGGGATGCGGTTTGCTTACGTTTGACCGCTGCTTATTTTGAAACTTTTGAGACATGCCCACGGAGTGTTGTGTACCCGGTTGCTCTAATAGAACTGGACATGCATTTCCCTGGTCGGATCAGCCACGTTTTAAGGCCTGGGTAGCTGCCGTTAGGCGGGACGAGCGACACTGGAAACCGACTATCCACAGCGTGGTGTGCAAGGCGCATTTCAAACAGGAGGACTACTTATCTAAAACAACAAGCGGTAAGTGTAGAATTTAAATTTATATATTTTCTTATTTCAGCTTTGGGAAGCATATTTTGCCTGTTCACCAGGCGTATATGTGGGTACGAACAATTGTATGCTACGCGCAAGTGTTTGTTATATAGACCAGGGGCGTTGCGACCGGGGGGGGGGGGTATTTGCGATCTGAAAACTTGCGACCGGGGCCTTTGCCATACATTTTCGTCAGAAAGCCAGACTTTTACAGTGTATATTCAAATTACAAAAGAGGGGTTGCAACCCCTCTAAACCACCCCCCTGGACCAATTGTGTATACGCCCATGTAAAAGTGTTTTTTCAAAGGTGTTAATGGCGCCCAGTGTCTGTATCATCCAGTGTATTGAAATATTATAGATGATATATACGCCTCATTTTTTAGATACGACGCCTCTGTACCGACGACTGAAAAAAGATGCCGTTCCCAGCATTTTTTCTTGGACCAAAAAGAAATCAGCTGGTGCCGCTGCTAGAAGCGAAGGCTAAGTTATCAGGCTCAGGAAGAGAAACAGCGGTTATCTGCGCTAGAGGACATCGCGGCAGAACTGACACTCGATGATGAGACAACTGAGGGTAAATATGCTTTGTTATGTTATCTTGTTTGGAACTTTGTCAATCAATAGTTTTAGTGCCCATTTAATTTGAATATTATGGGTGAAATATATAACATATATATGAAAGTCAGACATATATATGAAAGTCAAACATATATATGAAATTTCATAGATATGAAAGTCAAATGGAGAACATTTAAATAATGGAGCAACATTTTTATTTTACACCAACCGATCACTAGCCTATGATGGTTAGAAACGCTACATCACATCAAAGGTGTCAAACATAATGAAAGTATTGTCTCAAACTCGGGAAAATATTCTGACAACTAATCAAGTGGAAATAAAAAAAAACGTGTCCACAAAAGACCCACTTGTAACATTAAATACAGGCAGCAAACTTTGTAGCAAAAACGTGATAAATGCAGTCAGTAAATTATATATTAATACTTGATAATAGATACTTGAAATATACAATAACCAATGTCCTTTACAATTCAGAGTTTCAACCTTCGAAGCAAAAGGGACCTTCTGAAGCAGCAACACAAACGGACAAGCTTATCACATCTGATGTGGGAACCCAGACAACGCAACAAAATTGCATGGCAAAGAAATACGCAAATGATCAAGAAGGGCTCCACTTCTTTACGGGACTGGAGAGCTACTCCACGTTTCTCTTTGTGTTACACTTCCTGGGCCCAGCTGCATACTGTCTCAACTACTACCACGGTAGTTCACCATCATTGGCAGTAGAAGATCAGTTTTTCCTGACACTGATCAAACTTCGACAGCACCGAACAAACTTTGAATTGGGCAGGATGTTTGAGATATCAGAAGCAGCCGTCACTAACATCTTCATTACATGGATCCACTTCATGTACTACGAACTGAAAGAGACAGATTGGTGGCCTTCTCGGGACTTAGTGAAGTTTTACGCTCCAGAAAGTTTCAAGCAAGTCTTTCCCACTACTCGTGTGATTGTTGACGGAACCGAATGCCCGATCCAAAAGCCAAAGGATCCACTGGCTCAACAGTCTACCTTCTCTACATACAAGAACCGCAACACCATGAAAGTATTAGTCGGCATAACTCCTGGCGGTCTTGTATCATACGTGTCGCCTGCTTACGGTGGATCTACAAGTGACAGACAGATATGCGAGAGATCTCAACTGATGACGGCATGTGATCCAGGAGACAGCATTATGGCTGATAAGGGTTTCAATGTACAGGACTTATTCGAAGGGCAAAACGTCACTGTGAACATTCCCACTTTCTTTCACAAGAAAAACAGGCTATCAGGTCAAACAGTTTTGCATGACAGAAAAATTGCTAGCAAAAGAGTGCACGTGGAAAGAGTTATAGGACTTGCTAAAACCTTTAAAATCTTGAAGCAACCAATGAACATTACTGAAACCAGCTTGGCTACGGAAATTCTTACGGTCTGCTTCTTTTTGTGCAACTTTAGACCAAGCGTCGTTCCAAAGGATGCATGAATGCTGCCTAAGTACCCTGTAACTAAAACGAGTACTGGGTGGAGCCCTTGTAAACGAACTTCTCAATGATCGCGGTTCTAAAGTAGTTATTATGAAAGTCCAAAAGTGTGTCCACCATACTCTTGATGAAATCTTCATCTCTTTGAATTTCAAGCACTAGGAGATCCTTCTTTGTGTAAATCACGAACACGCATAGTTTCTTGTTTGCACAAAGCAACTGTCCCTGAACCTGGTAGTAGTAGTTATGGTGGTGGTCCAGGTCCAGGCCGTTTTCCGTTGATTTGATGTAAGGTACCGAGAGGGGTGAAATCTTCTGCTCTCTCGCCGAGTAAGGACATTTCACCTCCACGATCATGTCCTCATCCAGAAGTCTATCTGGAGTTGCGGCCAGTTGTGGGTGATCCGTGCAAATGAAAAGTCCGCATGCCTTGGTCTCTTTCGAACAACATTCTTCGTATGCTTCGACGGCGACACCTTCGTTCTGTTTTCCGTACGCCAGTGCTGGTGACCGTACTTCTCTGGCATTTAGAAAGGACAAGGCCAGCGCTGACTTATTTCGCCGATCAGTCGATTTGCAGATGGTGCCGAAGTGGGACGCAGTTAGGCGCTGTCGTCGGATATCTCTCCACTTCTTGCTTTGTGCCTGCTGCTGTGTTGTTTTCTCGACCTCATCTGCTTGTGACTGACTGATCCCAGTAATCTGTAACATAATGGTATTGTTTAAAACAACGCAAAGATATGATTTTATAATGCTGAATTGCATTCGCCATATTGCTCTCATATATCTATGTCTAACACAAACATTTTTGTTACCAGAAATCATAAGGTACACTATTTTTGTAAACCATGCATATGTGAAATAAAAGTGATAAGCCAAAGTAAATAATGTTGTTTCCTAAGCTTTACCATTTGACTCTTTAAATACTGTTCTTGTGGTGTCATTTCCATGTAATCATGGTCATGGGCCAAAGCTGGAATACTGGCCGGAGGAAACAGTTGTGTCATTGCCAAGGGCTTGCTTCTCTAAAAAACAAAAATGTTACTGTGTTTTTATTACCTAAGTTGCACATAGAAAACAACATGTGCTTCATTTGGTGTAAACCTGGAGTAAGAAGTAAGGTATAACCATGCAGTGTTAACAAGTAAGCATTTTACAAATTAAAGAAACTATAAATCATATTTTGCATTGCTAAGGATACATTTCTATCATCATAAAGATTAGGAGGGTTGGTACAGTCAGCATTATTGAAGAAGTAAATATTAATTTGTATTATTGGAAACTAACCTGAGAACAAAAGTTGATGGTCATATTGCGTTTGGTTTCCGGGGCTTCAATCCGTCTCTTGAGGGCTGCCGGTCGTGGATCGAAATGAATGGGCTGGTGTTCCTTTACCCGCAGTTTATGCACAGCATTAGCCTTAAGAGGTGACCCCTTAAATGGCTTGGCTCGGTGAAAGGTCTGAAGAACCTGAAGTATAGATAGAAAAAGATGGAAAAGCTTACCAGGTCTAAACTTACATAATACAGTTTTTTAACCCTGTATCTAGTAACTTCACTCAATTGATTAGATAACTTCATCCACATTCATTTAAAAGGACATTTCGTTGAACATATATTTGTAATACAGGCATATTTAGTTACCTGTGTGCATGTTACTTCAGTCAGGACTGTTCCAGAGGCAGAAAAACAAGTGAACCCATGAAGTACAGTAACCACATGCTTGCAATGGGATGTAGGTCTCTGACCCGCACCACATTCACACTGTACTTCCAAGATGACACCATCCTTGTCAATGGTAGCATCAACCTTGTATGAAGTAGTTTTTTTCATCTCCGCCCATACAAGTGCTGCTATGTAAACCTTGCCTTGTATTTCAGGTGTTAAACGTAGATACCTCAAGTATCTGCAATGATAAAAATGTAAAATTGTGATATAATTTTGTCATTTTTTGTATGTTAAATTAATTTCCTAAACAATATTTAAATTGAGAATAAGTCTTATATACATTTAAAAATATAAAATGAATGTTTAATGCTGTTATCCATATATAATAATGAAATGTTTAAGATTTATTATTGAAACAAATCCTTACCTCTCTTTATACATTGATTTGCTCTTCTCGTCTATTGTTTTACCATATTGGTTTAGATATGCTTCACATCTTGTCGCAGTAAATTTTCACATCATCATGTCATTGTGAGCATCCTTATACTGTGTTGTGTCAGGTAGCTCCATACAATACTCAGGTGCTGACACATCATGCACAGTTTTTGAAGTGTTCCTGTCTAAGAACTCCAATCTGCAATTAAAGATTAAAATAATATTTGTGTGTTTAGATTTCAGTGTTTTCTTTTTCACAGTTAAATGCTGAGTTACATATAAAATGAACATGTGATTTCAGAATTATACACATTAATTATGTCTATGACTATATTATAAGAACGGCCATAAGAAATATTAGAGGATTCGGCTTTCGAGTTTCTTGTGCCACTCGTATTTGTAAATATAGTCGCCATTGGTAAAAACCCTATTATCGCTCACATTTGTTACTCACCTTGCAATCAACTCTCTTTTTCGTCCTGAAAGTTTAGCATTCCGCTTTTTCAGGTCGGTCTTTATCTCCACCAATGTCCAGTTGTCATAATAATTCTGCGACATGTTCTAAAGTTGCGACTTCGAAGGAGAAAAAGGTTTGAATATTCGCGTCGCGTAGCCTTTCCAACAGGTTTCGATAACACTGCTGCTCGGGTAAGCCCGCCTTGCGTATCAGCGCCACCTGGCGAGTGCGCCTCTAAGGTTTGCCATTATAACGTAATTATCATTGTCGAACAGTAAACTCGAACAGTGTGACGATGCCTGACTCTAATATAATTTCACATGTTTTTACCATGTGCGTTCTATATCTGATTTTTAACCGTCTTTGGGGTTTCAAATAACTATATCTAATAAAACTGAATCCAATATATTACTTTAATAATGACCCAACAGCGAGAAGTTTTATGCAAGAAAAAAACTGATAAAAAACAGTGAGTAGATTTTGTTGTTTTTACTGTTACATACATGAACAATGGAGTTTAACTGTCATACTGACTTCACTGTTTCCATCGAACCATGTCGATCGTGAGCCTGGCTCGCCTGGCCCTATCATTCTCCTTCCAAATGTCTACAGCCCGACAGCTGGTTCCCTTATACACAGGGCTGCACAGCATACATATAGCTGTTCACAGGCACAGAGCATATTCAATGTGTCTCAGGTACAGGGTTGCCTCTCATCCTTTCCGTGCGCTATAACTGGTGAGGATTCTCAGCGGGTGTATAAACGTCAGCGTTGCGGTGCACAAGAGAAACGCTTGAGCCTGAAACACGCAATAGACAAAAAATAGTATGGGCTAATGAAAACCGGTGGGTGTCAGAATGATCGAGACCCCACCAATCCCACATTCTGCGATCGGATATTTTTAAGAAGTTCGCCATTGGTAATATCTGCGGAGGGTTTGCTCTCGTTGCAGATGGCTTTATTTCAGCGCTATTCTTCTATCCTGTCTTCGAGCCAATTCTCACTTAATATAACAGCGTTCCCTGGCGAAAGCAATGAAACTAGCGTAAGCTGGTACCACCACCGGTACTCGTATATAAGTATTGCTGGGTGAGCGAAGGTGGTGCCGCGGAACCAGGCTAGAACTAACGTTACATTGTGTCTCGGCATTGTTTCCCCGGTGTCAGTGAAACGTCTGCATGAACCGAACACTCTCAAGGAATTTTAAGCTCGTATGCTTTTTGTGTTTTTTTGCCTAAGGGGTGTCACCTCACTTGAAGACCAGTAGCGCTAAATGGGTCTCGGTGATCCTCCCCCCGCCCCCCCCCCCCCTCCCGCCTTTGCTCAGCCTGTTTTGTTACAACATAATTCAGTGACATGCTGTAAAAAAGTTACTAAATTAATATATTTTGTACTGGTATGATCATAGATGTAAAGACCATTGATAAGTTCCGCAACTGTTTGTGCAAATGAGGAGGTGGGTAATGGGAAGGTCTCTGAATCGCAGTTCTGATACCGTTTTGAAGTTCGTTAGATAGGCACCTCGAATAAAGATCGATAGCTCAATATTTTCCTCTGTGACCCCCATTTTTTTCCTGTTTTCGTCACTTCTTGTATTGAGTGACATGCTACAAATTCTTCAGAAACTTCAGACTTGTAGTTTTCGACTATAAAGTGATAATTGTCTTTAAACCATACTCAAATATATGTCATATATATGTCTTCTTTAGGCTATTATGCCATGGAAATAGCGATGGCTACGTTCACCATAAGAGAATATCCACAAATGCCATCCCTACCGGCCACCACCTTAGGACACAACCAGAGGGCATCACCAGGGACCACCGCCAGAGAACAACCTCAAGGGTCACCACCAGGGAGCACGGCCCGAGAACACATCCAGTGGGCACCATCAGGGAGCACCACCAGGGAGCACCACCATGGGGCACCACCATGGGACCCACGAAGGGGCACCAAAATGGGGCACCACCAGGGGCACCACCAGGGAGCACTACCAGGAAGCACTACTAGGGGGCACCACTAAGGCGCACCACAATGGGGCACTGCCAGGGGCACCCCCAGGGAGCACCACCAGGGGCATCACCAGGCGCACCACCAGAGAACACCAGCAGGGGTCACCACCAATTGCACCATCAGGGGGCACCACCAGGGATCAACACCAGGAGACCACCATATAGCACCAACAGAGGTCACCACCGGAGGGCACCACCAGAGGGCACCACCGGAGGGCACCACCAGAGGGCACCATCGCGAGTTACTTACCGGTAGATACGGCGGGGTGGAGGACTGCGCCCAGTAGAAGATTGGCACTTCGAACAGATTGAGGAGATTGGCGAGGGTAGCTCCGAGTCCGACCAGCTTGCCATAATGTTCCTTCGGGTAACTGGAAGTTGGAAATAACAGAATATGACCAGCTTATTTCCACTAAAAACACTTCCGAGGACGTTACCCGATGACGTGTTGCAGGCAAAGTCTATTGGTGATGCGGCGATACAAGAGCTATTGTATAGTATTATTTAAACATTTACTCGGCTAACGCTGAATGTTACGCTTGTGTAGCCTCAAAGATATTGCTGCAACACTTACACGCGCTGGAAAAATATGTAGAAAGACGTAAACATGGTTCCCTTCAGCACAGCCACCAGGAGCGAGACAGCGATCCCTGCGTTGGCTGTCCCGACGAGGGAAGCCACAGACAGCAGGGCGGATGCCAGAGACGTTGCCATGAGCACTGGGCACACACTGACCGCCTTCCATAGAAGCCCGGCCGAGACTGTAACGAAATGGAAATATTGATGTTTAAGGCCGCTTTTGGCACCAAATGCCAAAACAACCACCCGCACACTTGCACGGTCAAATAAGTTGTAATTTTTTGCAAAACGATCTTCAAGAATAAAACTACGGATTTAATACATGGTACTAAATTACCATTTCGCAAACGTAGCAACTGAGAGCGAACTCTTTCCTTTCTTTACCTGTTACCGTGTTATTAGGCATAGACTTGGTCCCCGGCACTGACTTCTAGAAATAAGCAGCGCATTTTGTCATATCAGTTTGA
Organism: Arenicola marina; assembly: GCA_964019135.1. Lineage (NCBI taxonomy): Eukaryota > Metazoa > Annelida > Polychaeta > Arenicolidae > Arenicola > Arenicola marina. Next base: position 8,566,433 of record OZ025253.1, on the reverse strand, counting down.
GCAGCCCCGCCCTAGCTGACGGGTATAACAGAGCCCCTAGCAGAGTGAGAAGAACCCGGGAGAGGCCTGCAGGGTCAGTAAGGCACCCGAGACCCCCATCAGTGATTTCTTTCTGCTCCAACGAGACTTACCTTTTCGCGGGTCTTTTGAAGGTATCAGGCCTATGTCTTCCTTAACACTGTCGCTTGCTGCGTCAACTTAGGAGACAAGAACAACCCGACATCTAATGAGTAGTATGTTCTTCCGTTTTTTTTGTTACTCATTGACTTAATTGATCATATCACGAAAAAAGAATAACAAACGGCCATTTATAACGATACATCAACCGGGTTAAAGTTGATATTTCAATGTTTTTATTTTGATTACGTTTTTGAACGGTAATGAAATATATTTATCCCGCAAAAAGGCTCTTTCAGCCGTGGGTTTCAATCTAAGATGTATAAGACGAGCTCTTCATTATGGAAACCTGGAAGTTCTTTTCCGTTACCATGACCAAAGATCCCCCCCCCCCCAATAAGCAATCATTGACCATCATTCGCATACACCTGTACACATACCACGCCGAGAGTTAGTCTGACGTTCGAAAGCAAAGGTTTCCCTTTGGTATGCTGAATTTTCGATGGGCCAACACTAGTGTCTTGTGGAGTAACGACGGAACTTTTTATTGGCGCATTGTTTCCACTCAGTTTGGAAAACCAGGCTAATTTACTATCCAGTACCTATATAAATAAGACTACTCATATATTGTCTTCCGTAGTAATGAGTTTTACCTTATCTTGACAACATTGCCATTGCATCACCGACAAATATTGTAAGTTATATGGTTACCGGATAGGTTCTTTTCCCTGTGCACTATGATGGCATCGGTTACCAGGCCAACCAGAGGCGACACACAAACCATGAAGTTGGCATATTGCAAGATCAAAGTCTGCGCGGAAACTGAAATCGAAGCGCAAAAATATGGATATTCTAACAAATAATATGGTGTATGCATTGAGGAAAATTTGTGATTTGACATATTTAACACTGTTTAATATGTGATATGATAATCAAACATGATACTAAAATATGTACTTCATGGTGTACTGTGATATTTGTCTGTATTATGCCAGGGACGAATATTGGATGTTAAGGACCGCCCCCGGCCCCCACCCCTCCCTGATGGTTACATTACCTTCTGCCAATCTGTAATGTGTGACGTAGCTTATCCAAGGAGAGAAGTTGCCGAGAGTGAACCAGAAGTTTGTCTGGTTGAAGGAGAACCATATCAAGTGGTTGATGAATAAGGCCGACAATACAATCTGTTTGAAGGTGAGTCCATTGGGACTACCTTCACAGGATGTTACATCAGTGTCGATGCGCGGCGACGTCTCCACGGCAACCATTTTGAAACTGGACGAAATTCCCCTCGGCTCGTCCTGAGATGAACAACCGCTGTCCAAAGAAATATCCTTGTCGACACCTGGTTGATCACGTGGTACTGTTGTGAATGAAACAAAAGATACATTACATGTATATAAATATGTCGCATATCGGGAAGCGTGCCTATCCCGCCCACGACCGCCGTCCACTCCAATTTTTGCCAGATGTTGCCAAATCACGCAATACGTATAATGATATTTTTTGCATCACTGCTTGTCAATATTTACATAAAACTTAACTTATAAACTTAGTACGAATAAACATCTCTCAGCATTGATACCCGGATTATGTAGTGCAATTATTTGCTGGTTAGCCCACCAGGAGATATATGCCTTGTGCATAGATCACGCTATTTTACTTAATAATGGTCGATACAGTCAGTATGACACTTTAACTCTATTCCTTGTGTGTGTAACAGTGACATCAACATCGCCATCGAATCATTATTGAAGTAGTATATTGGTTTCGGATCGATAATTATTTGAAACACATGACACAGTTGCTAAGCCACAGGTGCATGATATTTTAATTCAAAATGTTGCAGTCCAATATTTCCACAATCTGTTCGCGGTTACTATTTAATTAACAATGATAATGGCGCGTTACTATACTTGACGGGTGAAGCATTTTCCAATCATTGGTAATTATTGCAGTACTGGTGGCGCCTGTTCACATTTACCCCACCAGTTCGTACCCAGAATGACAGCCCCTGCCTCTGTGACCTTGTATGACGGCATCAGGAACAGTGTATCCAGCAGATGGATGCCCATGAGTCCTGCGTATACATAGAAACACGTCTGTCTGCTGACCCCGGCGTCGTACGCCATCTGGCGACAATGTATGCAAATAAATGATTATCACTATAAGTCACTAACATAATTTTAACATTGCAATTATTTCTACGGTTCGTGCAAGTATAATAATGCAATTATTACTACTGTTTGTACAAGTATAATATTGCAATTAGTACTACTGTGTGCCAAATTATAATATTGCAATTATTACTACTTTGTGTACAAGTATAATATTGCAATTATTACTACTGTTTGCAATAGTATACTATTGCAATTATTACTACTGTTTGTAATAGTATAATATTGTGATCATTACTACCGTTTCTACAAGTATGATATTGCAATTATTACTACTGTTTGTAATAGTATAATATTGCAATGATTACTACTAGTTGTACAAGTATAATATTGCAATCATTAAGGTTCCTACTAGTATAATATTTCAATTGTTACTATGGTTCCTACTAGTATAATATTTCAATTGTTACTACGGGTTGTACATGATATTGAATGCTTTTGTAATTTGTACCAGGGCTGGAGGCCAGCCAAAGTACTGAATAAACATACGTACATGATATTGCACTTATTGCGATGGGTGGTACAAGTATACTATAGTAATTATTACTACGGTTTGATCCTTCTTGGTCATTTTCCACGTCAAAACGAGCCATTGTTCCACATAGCTCACGTAGGACTCACGCCCACCGTTTACTATTACATTCCATTTGGTGGTTTCCAACATGGACGATGGACCTGCATAGATTACGGCAGTGAACGGTAAGCGTGAGTAACACGTGAGCTATGCTAAGACAATGGAACACGGAAGAACGACCATTATCAACAAGGGGCAAGCGATATAGCTATATCCCTATTGTGAGCTTTGCTATTCGGTTATCCAGACACGGTACGCCATGTTAGGACAGCATTGCGTGGCCGCACGTACCTGCATGACGGCTGTGTTCAGGCTGCAGAGGGAGATGAACATGACAGACACACCGAGGACGGCAGACTGCTTGGCCCCGGCAAGCATGGTCAACTGGAAGCGGAACCATCTCATATATATATACCGCATACTCAAAACGTTTGTTGTCTTTTTTCCTTATTATGGTCGCCATAGAACCCAACAAAGGTTCTACAGCCGTCATATCATCTTTATTAGAGAAACAATTCATTCGTGTTGCCGGATAAACTGATAGCTCGAACCATATCATCTACACCTAGATTGTATGGGTTATTATGCCCTTTTCACACGATGCAATACTTTGTAAAGCTCATTGCAACAAATAAATTTTTCGATCAACTGTGCAATTGGATGGCCGGTTTTCAACGCACTGTAAGCTCAGCGTTCTAAACGTTTCGATCAACTTTACGATTTGGAAATGGTCAAACAATCAGCGTTGGGAGTATTTTAGCCAATCATTGCTTCAGATGATCAAGTTGATATTGTTTGCATTTTGCATTATGACAGTTAAGAGTATATTTGAGGATTTGTATGCATGACATTATGAATGATACTCGAATGTTCGCTAGGTGGCGGTAGTGATAATTGTTGAATCACTTGATAAAAGATTTGACCGCCTGAACGGTTGACCAACCGATGCTTAGACCGTTGTTACGAATATTGAAGGAATGATCGTACCGTGTAAACCCGGCATTAAGCGATATACGGTTAGTTTAGCCCTTCGCTAACGGGCGATGTTCGCTGCGTTTCATTTATTGCCAACTTTGTTACAAATTGCAGCATGTTTATTAACTCTTCCGCTTACGTTAGAGCATATCATTGACTATTCTTTTTTTTTAATCATGACTCCATGGGATAAATCATGCCCCATTAACTCGTAGCCTCTTTGCACAATAAACAATGGAAAAAAATCACTGTTTTTTCGCGCCACAAGTTTTGCGACATGGTCCCGGTTCGTCCTGGTAGGCCCTATATAGACCGGGGTAAATCCTAGGCACAGGCACAGTGTAAACTAGGCTTTTGAAGTTCGATAATGTATTAAAGTAGGTGTTAAATATAACCGTGCTTCAGTCTGCGCCAGATAGATTATCATAACCGCTACACTGTGGTGGGTTCGGCTCTCTGCATATCCTCTTTTTCTACATACCTCCTTGTACAACGCTGTCCTATATTTTCCCATATATTTAGTCAACCTTTCGTGGCTGGCAGACTTGCAAACTTGTTATCCATAGGGGATTGCTTCACCAGATAGATCCACGGGATTCATGTGATTTCTACGGAATTTGTACGCAAATGAAACATTTCATCGCTTAAATTATGCACTAGTGGAGCGCTCCGAATTTTCGCCTGGTTTGAGCCTTGAACCTCCAGCTGTGTATACCATGGTGTACTTACGTGAGTACTGGCGATAATGAGAAACATGGAGGAGAAGCTAAGAAACGTGGCTCCAAAGAATATCAATGGTGAAAGTTCTGCAAACAGACATGCATATCACATAATATGTCATCAGGAACAATCATCAGCTATATTTAAGTAAACGCACAATATCCAATCTACAGGGTGTAGAAAGCATGGATACTAGAGTGAAACCTGTGTATTATGTGCATAGTATATTATAAAAGCATAATATCACATTTTACAAGACGACCATATCTACAGCCTTCAATGTCATCGATCGCCTAACGAACTCCGCAAACCAGCCCATAACACACTCTACTATAGCCTTAATTTATGCGGCTCCGGATGTGACGTCACTCGCGGCATGCTTGGTGGTCGCCTTACCTATGTTTGTGAATGTCATCAGCATCGCTCCCATGAACATGAAGCAGCTGTGTAAAATATCAGAAAAAGTTAGTCTAAGTCAAATCATCCAATATTATTTCATTTAAAATTCTTTTCCACCCAAAGATGAATAATTCATCAATGTTTGCACCTTGCAATCAAGATTTAGCAAATATTCGCGACATTGTCCATTGCACTATAGGTTGCTATGAAACCTTTAAATGATTGTGTGCAAGATAAATGAATAACTTGTGCTAACATTCCTTGCAATGAGTTATCACGGTATCACGGCCAAACAATGCAACATGTTTAGTCGTGCCCACTGCAACACGTAATGCTCAATACTCACAAATGTATCAGACGCGTAATGCTCAATACTCACAACTGTATCAGACGCGTAATGCTCAATACTCACAACTGTATCAGACGCGTTTTGCTCAATGCCCACAACTGTATGAGACGCGTGGGGCTCAATACTCACACCTTTATCAGACGCGTGGTGCTCAATACTCACAACTGTATCAGACGCGTGGTGCCCAATACTCACAACTGTATCAGACGCGTGGTGCGAAGCCCCATTCGGTCGGAGAGGAAGCCACAGAAGACGCTTCCACCCTCGCCGGCGACGTTGGCGATGATTAGGACGAGATTGAGCAGCCCTTGCTGCTCAGCGCACGTGGTATGCGAACCCTGACCGCTCGACTGGCCGGCAGTCATCGACGCGTTGCCGCCGAAGTCAAGATGACCGGGTGTCAGTCCTCTAAAGACTTGCTGGAAGACGCGCGCCATGGCCGAGGAGTCGCCTTCCCCTCCTCTTTCATTGCTGCAGAACTCCGAGAAGACGCCATCGCCAATGAAGATGTAGGCGAGGGAAGGCCATCCGTCGATGAGGAAGCCGAACAGAAGGCCCTCTACGAAGGTCATGCCAATGATGAGGAAGACACGCCGTCTGGACAGCTTGACAATTACTTCCTCCATCGGCATGGTGACGGGTATGATCCCGAATAACGCGATGAGCCGTGTATGGGAGTATCAATGGACCGTGACTATAACAATTCCAATGCTTTTTCAATTTTTTACTTTTTCGTTAATTATTAATTCGTCAGGTTTATTTAAATATGGGCCTGAAACAATGGCCTGGTCACCAAGTCCACTGTAGAGCCTGAGAGAACCAGACTACGAGTGATACAACCAAATGTCGACCAGACGCCCCTATATTCACGTAGCTAATGGCACCGTGCCCTTAATTCAGCAGAGACACAGGCCGAGTACCCAGGGCAATGCGCACGACACTTTCATATTAGCAAATCTATATCACCCACATATAATTTATTGTATAGATGTCCGTCGAGTTGTTTACGCGTGCCAAAACCACGTGGTATCTGATTGCGTGACGGCACGACCCCGACAATAGTCCCGCACCCGTTCTTGACCCCCCCCCCCTCCCATTACACACCTCCTCATTTGCACAAACAGTTGCCGAAGTTATCAATTGTTATCAGGAGTTGCACACGTTAAGTGCCTAGAGATATTGCACTATCTACGCCATGGCTGTGTCGACCATTGTACAGCGCTTCGCCGGGGAGACCAGCATTCACGGCCTTCTCAAACTGATTGGGTCACCCAGGTCGACTCGAGGACGCGTCTTCTGGGCCGTGGTTTGTTTGGGAGCGGCTATCATATTCTGCTTCCAGTTCACACTGCTGATGACGAGGTACTTCTCGTACCCTAAGAAGCTGACCGTAGAAGTTGGACCAAACAGACAACGCGTTCATTCTGCAGTACATTCGAAACATGGCGAAGTTAACTCCGATGTTCTATTCCTTGAGGTTACGACCCGTGCTTCGATAGCTACCAACATTGACCCGCACGCACTGGTGCACATGGGCGTGCAAGCCAGGGACTTCATCGCCAAGTGTAGCATGGCGGGAATCCCATGTGACCGAGACAAGACATCTCTCGTTTCTTTGACAGTTATTATTACAATTGTTATACCTACAACGCGCCAAACGTAGAGGGCGAAATGCTAGCAGAGGGTTTGGAGGACGGACTCTCGCTTATAACTTTCATCGGAAGCGGACTGGTGGAACAAAACGAAGTTCTACGATTCATTCCGGAAATCCACGAGGTCCACAGTCTAGTATCCGGCGATGAAGAGGTGAGGGTGGTCATTCATCATGATCATCATCATCATGATCATCATCATCATCATCATTTTTTTCGACCAGCAATCAATACAATACAATATAGCATACAGCAGAAAAAGAAAAATATATATAATCCCTGGTCAAGGAGACCACCATTATGACAGTGGCTGGCTTGGTGGCCACTTCATCCCCTTGACACCACCCCATACCCCCATACCCCCATACCCCCATACCGAGGGTTTCGACGTGCTAAACCTACAATGAGGTTGAGGCACTGACGTACGGGTTTGCTCGACCGTCATTCCACCTACCCCAGCACCCAGCGGTGCGTCACCCTGGCACGGTTTAATAATTGTATTCTGTCTGTTTTACGACAGAGCGGATTGCTGATCTACTTGTCTATGCGAATGAATATTTTATTTCTCAAATTCATTGATAACTCGGCTAAATGTACTTGGTAAATAAAATGGCGCTGACTGGAAACGATTACTTTGACGAATGACCGAATCAGTATCATGAGAGGGCTCCGCGGTGGCTGGGACCACAGGTGGTGAAATGTTCGGCCCAAAGATCGATACCAACGAAAATCCTCAAAACCAAAGGAACAAAAATATAATAACGCAAACGTAGAACAATAAAACAAAGGGCTGCGTCAAAGCTTTTCTCTTCACCAACCAAACAACCCATCAAAGACGTTTTTAAAATGTCTTATGGCACATGTCACAGACCTTGAACTATCATTGACAAAATTATCTCTTTTGCAAGAAGAATTAAAGTCCGAAACGCTACAGACAAACAGAAACGGGACAAACGGCACAAGCCAGAAATACCGCCCATAAATCCCAGTCGGTTGTGCAGTGGAATTGTTGGAGGTTCAATCCAATTTGGACGGAGTACAAGTTATAACAAGATGACACCCCATAGCATATTATCTACAAGAGACGTTTTCAAATATGACGTAATTTTTACAGGGTACAATTCCGATGATTTGCCTTCGCATGTGTGATTCTGCACGCAAATTTGATCTGCATTCCATGAGGCCATCTCTTGAACACTAAAAACCCGACCAACGATGACTTTAATCCCAAATTCCGTAACCTATTTGACGCCAATGCCACACAAACATTCGGATTGAGATTAAAACATATTCTAACGAACAGTAGCCGAAACTTTACAACGTAAGTAGTTACCAACTGCCACAAACCGCACCTTGAAACTTCAGGTAAGCACCACATAGCGAGGTGGAGGAACTCTGTATTTGCGCTTATTTTCTGATTGTATTTTCAATTACGCACCCTCTGCTGTATTTGTATAATACTTTACCCATCCGTTCAAAATATATTTGTCATTTAAGTTTACCTCCATTTCACAAAATGACACCTACTACGACTATGTCATTTTACTGCAAATCAGCAAATATCGATTCATTATCACCAGCAATGACTATTTGGAAAGCTTAGACCTATTGGAATACAGGAACGATTTTAAAAGATGTAAATTAAAAATCTTCGTCATTCTAAATCATTACCTTCACAAATTTGGCTATAATTTAATCCAAAATGCAACTGTTGGCACAAGACCACCTGTACAAACTTCTATAAACATAGTTAGGGTAATAAAAAATTAAGACAAATATAGGTAGCCGTACAAATTTGCATAGACGCAGGTCCCGAATGATGAACATGGCCTTTCACAGACATTTCTCGGTACAGCTTATAGAACAGCATTTATCAGCAATTTACGCCTAGTACTCACATTGTAATCAATCTGGTAACATATGATGGTTTTCCGATAAAATTATGATCTACAATGTCTACCGAGATCTGCTCTAAATCGACGAGGCTTATTATGGGGTGCTTACCTTAAATCAAACAATTGTCACCATGGAGCTGAAAACTTACCTAAAAGACAGATTATTAAATAAGACATATCTTATTTACGCAATTGCAAAGCAGGCATTGTTTGTAGAAGTTTGTAGGTTGTACAAGTGATTCCCTTTCAGGTGAGCTCATTTCTCCGCTCCGCGCAGTACAATTCGCAGCTCCGCCGAACATCAAGATAAGACGAAATACACAGTTTACATTGATCAGAACGTTCGGGAAAGGCGAGAATGAAAGGCGCACAACGAAATACTCACAATTATCATGTTGTTGCAAGCAGGGAGCAAAACTCATTGTCGTTAGATTCTTTGCAATAAATAACCAATCTCTGTTGGCAATATATATATAATGTTAAAAAATTGTGTGACGTCACGCCTTTGTCTGTTTGTCTTAAGATATTTGTCCATCCCCAAAATCCATGAAGTGCTGACTTACCATGCAATACTCCCTTTCTGTTGTATTTATTTGTTTTGTTCTTTTTTTTCTATGATTTGTATCCAGTCTAGCTGACTTACCATGCAATAAGCCTTTTCTGTTGTATTTATTTGTTTTGTTCTTTTTTTTCTATGATTTGTATCCGGTCTAGCTGATATATGAATGATACGAAACATTTTGTATGAGCTCTGCAGCTAATAAGCGTTGCTTCTGCTGCTGTTGATTTGTTGAATGTTACTCCCTTTTGATGTTGTATAAGCTTGTCAAACAACTGTAACTGATTTAATAGAACAATAAACCGATTCAATTCAAGTTCATTATCTTGAAGAATGGATCGAAAAACAAACCTAGGGTAAGTTCGGGTATGCGAGCGGAGTAGTCGGACTCCGCGGAGCGCATAACCGAACGCGGAGATTGTGGTCCGATAGGGCGGTCACGTGGTATATTTTACTCCCAGACCTTACTCCCCACCCAGAGGAGGATCCCGAGGATTTCCAACATGGCGTCCAGGCCGCACAATACATTTAATATATATATAGTAGTATTGCGACCTGCAAAAAATCTGTAAATAATATGATAACAACGAGAATAAGATAATGAACACACTACGTATCCGTTGATTTATTTTATGGCGCTTTTTAACGATCTTCAAAATTTGTGCAGTCCAGCAAGTGCAACATTCACGCGGACCGCGGATTTTGCGCTCGGTTAATATTGATCCGCCTATGAGCGGAAGGAGTCCGCGTGCTCCAAATATCCGCGCCGATTACTCCGATTGCATATCCGAACTCACCCACTGAAACCCGCCGATGTTTGTCGATGTTTACCGAGGTCTTCTCTAAATCACCGAAGCTTATTATACGATGTTCTATTTATTGTACCTATGTCACCACTTCTTGTGCAGTGTTTTATTTGTGCTTTGTTTCATTAAGACTGTTTAAAATATCAGGGCTACAGCCCGCCGATGTTTGCCGATGTTTACCGAGGTCTGCTCAAAATCGCCGAGGCTCATTATGGGTGGCTTACCTTAACTTCCCCGATGCTGCCCAAATAACAATCGAAAGGGCCCACCGATTGGGAAACAATGCTGGAGGATCTTCCCGTCCCATTGTAGCTAGGTTGACAACCGCAGCTGATGCTACTTATTAGTTATTTCGTTTGCCCGGAAAAATAAGCCACCAGGTCAAAGAAGTCTCGTGTCGTCCCAGACCCCCCGGGAGATCTTAGAAAAGAGGCGTACACTGTTTAGTGACGAGGAGCGAGCCAAACAGCTCGATACGTCGGCAACCACCAAGGTCATGGGGCGGCACCTGTACATCAACAACCAATGGTAGGTCCCCCCGCTACCGACCCCCCTCCCACGTGAGATCCTCTCCATGTCCACCGAGGAGCAAGCCGATGTGAGCGAGGTCCAACTCATCCAAGGCGGGGCGATCAGAAATGGGTCATTCAGTGCCTCAGTGGCAGTTGCTGCCACGGAGCCTCTGGACTCAGCTCGCAAAGCCTACAAGAAGGTCCTACTCGACCCCGAGTTCCTGGGGGCAGCTCACTGCATCGCGGCCACCAGGCTGTACTCCCCGACAGGTGCACGGGTCACGGAGTACATGCAGGACGACCATGCATACGGAGCGGCCGATACCATCATACGCCACCTGCAAGCCAGTCACGCATCGGTGACAAATTTTACTGTTTTCGTCGCTGTCAGTAAGACTCTAATGAAGGCCACCGATTCGACGCTGAAGGCCGCCCTGGAAGCCGCCGTGTCTTTGTGGCACAAGAAATTAGCTCTGGACAAATCCCACAAGTCAGCTTAACAGATTCATATAATGACAAGCTGAATTGGACAGTGACTTGTTTTTTTTCAATTTTTGTTATTTCGCTTGCTTCCCTCTAATTGTATGTTTATATCGATCGTGAGACGTGTTCTGTACTTGTACTGATATATATTACAAGCTGCACGCACTTACGTTAATTATGGAGACATGTAGTGAGTATGTTACTTTTTCTACATGTATATATGTTGAGCCCAGTGAGGCCCAGTTTGTACACATTCTTATTTGCTGTTACCTTTTGACCTTTTGTGACCCGTCTAAAGTTATGATTTATGGATGTAATTTGTCAGTCAACTCAATTAATACATTAATCAAGATATGGGTGTAATGAAGGAGTTCAGTGCTTGTCATCTCAATGCTTGGAGCATCATGAGCGACCGCTCGGGGGACCTGGCGCCATGCGGTGAGCAACTAACCAAACTTGATGAAATTTACCAGGCTTATATATATGAAGCACGAGTTTGATGTGGTTGGTACTTCAGAAACTTGGCTGAATAGCAGTATAGACGATATTACCATTGATATACCAAACTACCTAGTAATTAGATGTGATAGAGTGACGCGAGGTGAAGGTTTAGGTGAGGGATGATAATTTACTTTCTGTGAGACGTCGTGACCTCGAAGCAAATAGTACGGAGTGTGTTTGGTTGAAAATTGAGATAAACAGCAAACGTGTATTAATCGGGAATTACTATAGACGTCCAGGTGCTGAATATGAATTGACTACACGATTCCTGGAATCAATGCAGGATACACTAAATAGTGCTTTTATGCAAAATCCATATGCTATAGTCATTCTGGGTGATTTTAATGACAGATGTTACCCTTGGGACTCAGATCACACAATGACTAATAGTGACCTCAAGAATGACTTATTATATCTTGGTGAAGGTAACGTTATGACACAACTCATATCTGAACCAACAAGGTTTACCGGTCACTGTGGGTATATCTTAGATCTGGTAATAACTGACGCCCCTGCCTATGTAACGGACAGCGGTACACTGCCACCGGTATGTAGTCTAGACCACAGCGCGGTGTTTTGTAAATTAAAACTATCATATCCTAAAGACAGGTCATACCAGCGAAAAAATACCATTATTCTGCGGCTGATATGGAAGGTCTAAATACAAGTTTACAGCAAGCTCCATTAAATATGGGTACAGAATTATTTGACGATGTTAACGATGCTGAGCATTATTTCACAAGTCTGTTTAACAATACTACAGATGCCTATGTTCCAAACCATACAATAACAGTAAGACCTAGAGATAAAGAATGGATGACTGGAAATATTAAACGTCTGATTGGAAAACGAAATAGATTGTGGCGACGTTTCTCTCGAACTCGAAGGGATGACCACTTTGATATATTTAAGCAGGTTCGTACAGAAGTAAAGTTTGCTATTAAGTAGGGTAAAGACGAATTTTATGCATCCTTAATGCAACGATTACAACATCCAGAGACTACTTCCAAGGAAATGTTTAAGTTAACAAAGAGGTTATATGACAGCAGAACGAGCCTCGGTATCCCAGAGATAATAGATGGTGACAGTACTCACTCCACTCCTTCGGCAAAGGCTGAGTCATTGAACGAATTCTTTGCTGGAAATTCATCGCTGTCTGAGCCACAGTTACTATTTAAAACCACGGCGAGAATTTCTACCATAGCTTTTACCCAAGATGAGGTTTTCAAAGTTTTATCGTCACTCGACATAAGTAAAGCTAATGGACCTGACGGTGTTAGTAATCGAATGTTACGTTCGACGGCACAATCCATAAGCAAACCTTTGGCTAACCTTTTCCAAATGTGTCTAGATTCCAATAAGGTACCCGACGCATGGAAGAACGCCAACATAACGTCCATCTTCAATTCTGGTGACAGGCATCTACGCAATAACTACTGGCCAGTATCCTTGTTATCATACACTGGTAAAGTAATGGAAAGTATATTTAGGTATTTAAAGCTGTTTACAACCACTGTGCCGAAAATAATCTACTTACGTGGCGCAACTCAGGCTTTAAGTTACTTGACTCAACTGTTAATCAATTAATTCACATGTTACATCTAATTTATTCTTGCCTCGACTCAGGTGTTGATACCAAGACTGGCGCCGATGTATGTGTTGTATTTTTAGATATATCTAAAGCGTTCGACAAGGTATACCACTTTGGTTTACTCCATAAAGTGGAATCTTTTGGTATCGAAGGAGATTTGCTTGCCTGGTTAGATGATTATCTCAGTAACCGTCAACAGCGCGTTGTTGTCAAAGGTCAGTGCTCTAGTTGGTTGCAAGTTGCTGCTGGCGTACCTCAGGGTTCTATATTGGGGCCAGTGTTATTTCTGGTATTTATCAACGACATTGTTGATGACCTAGAAACAAACGCGTTCTTATTTGCTGACGACGCGTCAATAATACAGGTTTTAAAAGATATACTTCATGATATACAGAAAACAAAACAGGGACTTGGAGAAGCTGGCTAGCTGGTCAAGGCAGTGGCGAATTACTTTTAACCCGAAAAAGACTGAGTATATTATTGTTAGCAACAAACGACCCTCAGATATTACCCCATTGTTATTTGACGGTGTACCCCTTAAACGTGTATCAAGCCATTGTCACTTGAGTCAAACATTGTGTCAAGACTTAAGCTGGGAGCCACATGTGTCTAATATTACAGCGAAGGCTCTGCAGTCAGTAAATATGCTGAGGCGTATGGGTCCGATGGTAGGTCGCAAAGCCAAACACCAAGTTTATTGTACCTTTATTCGTCCTCGGTTGGAGTATGCGTCTGTGGTACATGACTGTGGTCTTACTGGTGGGCAGGTTCAAGCTTTGGAGCGCATACAGCGACAGAGCTTACTAGCAGTCACACGGGCCTATAACAAGACCAAGCACACGGCATTGCTTGCCGAGGTCGGAGAAGTTACTCTGCAGACGAGAAGAGGCTATTTTCGCCTTCGTTATTTTCATAGAATTGTAAATGGTGTTGCGCCTCCCTACTTAATAGAATTGTGTCCCCCACCAGTGCGCGACCTAGTTAATTATGCTTTACGAGATGCGGGTGCTATCAGAAATGTTAAATGCAGAACTGTTAAATTAAAAAAATCGTTTTTCCCATCCACTATTAATGACTAGGCCATCTTAAGATGTCGTTCCCGCCCAAGTTACTTTACAATTCTAGTGGTCGGGCTATGGAGCTGCTCACCATGCGCGTCTACGTATGGGGTTAAGCGCCCTCAACTGTCATCGAAAGAAATATAACTTTATTAACAACGCCGCATGCCCAAGATGTGGAGCGAAGAGAGAAAGTACGGCACACTATTTAATTCATTGTCCCGCTTAGGAAGCCACTAGGTCGACCCTGTTTGACAACATTTCTGAAATAATCACGATTCCCCCAAACCTGCATAGCCTTGGAAACTATATTACTCTACGGGTCTAATGATTTTCCACTGGAAAAATTCTTATTATTATGTTACCGTGTCCAGCGTTTTATCCATGATTCTGGTCGGTTTAATGACTAACAACTATCATAGTATTATTATTAGTAGTAGTAGTGTACAATCTGGTTGTACAATCATATTACTCAATATCACAAATTATCATCTTTAATCTTATTTACTTAAATTTATGGTCACAATAGAGGGAAACCATGTTTTTTTTATGTTATTTTATGTTGATTTATGTATTATGTTTCTTGAGGTGACTCTGCCAGATGGCAACCCCTTTCAGGGGAACCTCGTTAAATAAATGATGTTTAAATTTAAAAAATGAGCCTTACCCCGGCGCCCGGAGATTTACCTTGGTGCCCGGAGCCTTAGCCCGACGGCCGTAGCCTCACACCAGGGTCTGGAGCCATAACCCGGCTCCCGTGGCCTTACCCCGGCGCCCGGGGCGATAGCCCACAGCCATAGCTCGGAGCCACAGCCCGCAGACATAGCTCGGAGCCACAGCCCGCAGCCATAGCTCGGAGCCACAGCCCACAGCCATAGCTCGGAGCCACAGCCCGCAGCCAAAGCTCGGAGCCACAGCCCGCAGCCAAAGCTCGGAGCCACAGCCCGCAGCCATAGCTCGGAGCCACAGCCCGCAGCCATAGCTCGGAGCCACAGCCTGCAGCCCTAGCTCGGAGCCACCGCCCGCAGCCAAAGCTCGGAGCCACAGCCCGGAGCCATAGTCCGAAGCCATAGTCCGGCGCTCTGAGCCATAGCCCGGCGCTTGGAGCCATAGCCTGGCGTTCAGAGCCATAGCCCGGCGACTGGAGCCATAGTCGGGAGCCGCAGCCCGAAGAATAGCCCGGAGCCATAGCCCAGCGCCCAGGGTTATAGTTGAGCTTCGAGGCGAGATCGCGAGAACGCGAGAGGAAGATCGCCAGAGCGAGATCGCGAGTGGCACAAAAATTCCACCATACTGGACTTGTATGATATGATTGTTTATACAGTGGGCGAGACCCAATCTCGAGGAAACACCCAGTCATGTCTAAAAATAGATAGTTCTCTCCAGTCTTAGTGCCGACCGGCAGCTTTTTTGCTTATAAAACGCGGTTGGTTTATGACCGAGTCGTTAGTATGATCAATTTAGAGTCTTAGCGCTATGTCCGGTCATACGTTAAGACCATTCATCATGAAACCGGCCCCACTCCATGTTTGGTTCTTCTGCTGTTTTTCTCACTCTCGATATCTTTGGGGGGAGGCGGGGGGGGGGGGGGCAACAGGGTATTTGCGTTCCTCGGGAATGGGCTTTTCATTTCACCGTGAACTGAGAATGAGGAAAGTAGTTCTTCGTGAACTGGGCACGGTGCATTAGCCGACCCTCGTGATCAAAGATTTCCAGTTATTGTGAACTGGGAATTGGGATATTAAATAACCGGGAATCGGGAATTCGCCAATTTATATAATCTATACGACCTCATTATTGTATGCATGGAGTTCATCTCTTAATTCACTGTGAACTGTGAACAAAGAAATTTATTCATCGTGATTTGAGAACATTACCCCCTCCCCCCACCCCACCTCATCTGTGTGCCTGTCCTTTTAATAAAATTATCTATTAAACATCGCTTCTTTGTCACTATTGTTTCCGCTTGATGGTACATTATTCTTCCTGGGAGCATCAGTCCATACCGGTGTTTGTAATTGTGGGGCTAAGATGTGCACTTATATATTATCACTATACTTTTAGCTAGCTTTTATATATAATAGGCCCTGGGTCAGCTACGTAGGAGACGATCCGACCTTATATAATTTAAAACGTCACTTATGGCAGGGTTGTGTTATCTCTATGGAAAATCAATACAATATAGGGTATTGAGTGCTAGGAACCGGCTGGCTGCTCGTCTTGTGTGCCAAGAATCGAGTGGGTATGAAAACATGTTTTGATTGCTTCGGTCCAGGCATTCTTAACTGTGAAATTGAGATATAGTTCAAGATAAGACATCTCTCCATAATGCATTGGTCAGTCCATATAGGGCTGTACAGTCATCACGGGATCTTATCGAGACCCGCCGAGACATGCATACTTCTGCTCTTCGTCAATGCTATAGCATCAACGGCCTGTACTTGCTGCCTACGTGCGGGTTGTTTGCCTTTACTCGCTTCACACACATGATCGGCTAAATCTGTCCTTGGATGCACAACTAACCGCTGGAGTTGTGTGCATATTAGAATTACAACCATCCGAGTAGATAATATGTAATAGATGAGCGGTTAGACAGTTGATAAACCAAAATGCTGTCGTATCATGAGTAACTGTCAGTGTCAGGCGATCTAACGGGTTGCGCGGGGTTTTCCATGTCGTATTACGTCATCATGATCATGACGCGCAGGTCTGCACGCGGTATCTATGGCTACGTAACAACGCTCCTTTTACGGGTTGACCAGGCGAGGAAAATGCTATCCAGAAATGTAAACTTCGATGCATTGCCTGAAAATACAACACTTCCAACAGTCTCATCGAACGGACCGAACGGTTCGTCATTGTGAAGCCCCAGGGGGGAGGGTAGGGGTGGGAAGGCGTGGATGAAGTAGACATTTTGGAAGTCATTGCTTCTTAGTTTCGTGAAAACATCGCCCCCTGAAATACGATATGACGGATATAATGAGAGATGTATGCAATCGATAACTGTGGCATTTCCATATATTTTGGGATTTCTGATCTAACCCCCGCCCCTTTGGTGCTTAACATTGACTCATGCATTCCATTGTTTGTCTTGAAATTGGCAAGTTCTGTCAACACCAGCCAACTCGGCTCCGCTCAATTCAGCTCGACTGATTACACCGTGACGCTTGACGAGTCAATATTAACAACTGTTATTATACCTATATAATCCACAGTTTTTCCGTTCATTATTTTAAAAAAGCACTGTTTTGCCGTTTTTTATTTGAATAACGCACACTTACGTTAATACAACACGGCTAGGTCTGTTTTTCGATCCATTCTTCAAGATAATGAACACTTAAGACAAAGGCATGACGTCACACAATTTTTTTAGTAGCCGTAGATACCGCGTGCAGACAAACCCAAACAACACACTGAGACTTAACAGTCACTCATAAAACAGCCGCATTCGGTTTTATCAACTTGTGGTTTGCTTCGCATGTAAGGATAGCTTTAGCCGATATTTTATCTCAAGCGACTGAAGGCAAAAACAACCACCGGAAGATACGCAGCACAGGCCGTTGATGCTACAGGGAATGCCAGTGAATCTCGTTCTATAGTGAACATACTAATAACACATTGCAAAGTATGTAAATAGAAATTAGTCAAGAGTACATGCACGTAGTTGCAAAGGTTTATTCCACACAATATCAGTATGTATTTTGTGTTTGAAACATCAAACGTATTTCCCCATGGCCTTCCAATACAAGGGAAAGGATTAAGTAATTTGATTTTTGATTTGGGCTTTATTCCCCATCCGTTTGGAGGAGTACAAAAAGTAAGAAACGGTCAGTTAAACATCACAACTGCACAATAAACAAGAAACAAGAACACGTTAAACATAACGAACATTAAAACATATAAAGTAGGCTATGTGTACTTTTGATTGTAACAAAATACTTTAATAGGCTGGGCTATTGGTAGGTTTCTTGGAAATAAGGGCTGAAATGTTGTGCGACTGCAGAGACAATTGGTTATGTGTCTTCATCATTTAAAGCTCCAAAAAGTATAGCGCACATCTCATCGTCTTCTTTTGAAAGGATAAATACCGATTTTTCAACAGAGATTATATTAATTATGTCTTCTCACATATTCGTGCGCACATGATTTAGCGCAAGGCATTGAATAAGAAGATGAGACTGTATATTGGTCACAGTATTAGAACAAAATATACATAAAATATGATTACTGTCAGATATTGTTAACATACGAATCGTGGATGTAAACTGTTTTCTGAGCTTCATGTTGTTTAACGCCGAGTAATATAATCTGCACATACGTATCTTAGCTTGAACCTTTAAGAATAATGCTGTCCCACATTTATTCGAGAGCTGCCTTGGTGAATTGCACTAAAAAGGGAGCTAACTTTCACACCAATCAGATAAACACCAAACGGTGATGGTGTTTTAATGTATACATGGTTCACTGAGCGCTCACCTGACTCGTTCAATAATGCATTGATCAATAACTTATGTTGGCATAACTCATGTTGGCCTATGTTGCTTACAATATGCAGAAGGTAACGTAATTACATTGAATTAAATGGATTCACATGTCAAGTACGCATTATATTATCCACGTTTCCCCAACCAGCACCGGAACGCTATTCGGATCATTTATGAATAGCCGGCGCCGCTGTCCGCTCAGGTTCTGGTCGTGCTTACCATTGGTTATCATGTATTTATGTACCCCGCTGCCGTCGGTTCCCGTCACGAGGTACGCAGTGCATTAGACGGACCGCCCTTCCAAGACAAAGGTAACGGCGATCAACCTGTTGTTTTGTTTATGTTGAGAATTAAACGAATATCAAACTTGGTCATATATTACTTACTATGTGGAGTTTTACAAATGACCCTCTACGAGAAAACGGAAGAATTTAAACACACATTAAACGTGCGGCTTTCAAGCATTGAGGGGTATAGGTGGTCTGACTGACCTTGGGGTGAGGGCCAAAGTCGTGAGGCCCGCCCGGCTCCGAGGTCGGCACTGAGAGTTATAAGGTCACGCCGTTATCGTAGTCCGGGTAGATGGAATGAGATGCGATTTGCCCGGCTTAATGGGGTTAACATCTATTTAAATATGGGGCCTGGCTGCTGTCCAAGTTGTTGGGGCAGGCGGGGGTGGTGTGCGGGTGTTTTCAACAGGAGAAATCCTACACCCGAAACGTAATTAGCACGATATTATCATCGTCAAACGGTAAACGCGAACAGTGTGACGACGCTTGACTATAGATATAATTTCGAATGTAAATATCATGCTGGTTTTATATCTGATTTTCAACTTAATTTTGAATAATTATATCCATTGAAACCGAATCCAATATATTACTTTAATAATTACCCATCCGCAAGTAGATTTATACAATAAAAAATTGGAAAAAAAACACTGAGTAGATTTGGTTGTTTTTACTGTTACATACATGAACAATGGAGTTTAACTGCCATACTGGCTTGACTAAGTCCACCGAACCAGGCCGATCATGAGCCTGTCTCGTCTAGCCTTAGGATTCACCATCCAAATTTCCACAGTCCGACAGCTGGTTCCCTTAATATATAGGGCTCCACATCATGTATAGCTTTTCACCGGCACAGAGTGTGTTCAATGTCTCTCAGTTACAGGGTTGCCTGTCATCCTTTCCGTGCCCTATATCTGATGAGGATGCTCAGCGGATGTAGAAACGTCAGCGTTGTGGTGCACAAAAGAAACGCTTGAGCCTGAAACACGCATCAGACAAAAATATTGTTTGGTAATGAAAACCGTACGGCGTCAGAATGCTCGTGCTGACTTGGCTGAGGCCCATGATACGTGACACCATGCAGGGGGGGCCAAGACACACCAATCGCACATTATGCGACCCAATACTTTGAAGAATTGCGCCATTGGTAATTTCTGCGGAGAGTTTTCTCTCGTTGCAGATGGCTTTATTTCAGCGCTATCCTGTCTTAGACTTGAAACATACGCGAATCTATTTCATATATGTCTTCTTTGGGATATAATGCCATGGCGATATTGATGGCTACGTGCACCACCAGAGCATATCCACAAGTGCCACCAGAGAGCACCACCAGAGAGCCCCACCAGGGGGCACCACCAGGAGACCACCAGAGAGCACCACCAGGGGGCACCACCAGAGAGCACCAGGGGGCACCACCGGAGAGCACCAGGGGGCACCACCAGAGAGCACCAGCAGGGGGCACCACCAGGAGACCACCAGAGAGCACCACCAGGGGATACCACCAGAGAGTAACAGGTGTACCACCAGGGGCACCACCAGGAGACCACCAGGGAGCACCACCAGGGGGCACCACCAGAGAACACCAGGGGGCGACACCAGGGGGCACTATCCGGAGACCACCAGAGAGAACCACCAGGGGGCACCACCAGAGAGCACCAGGGGGCACCATCGGGAGATAGTTACTTACCGGTAGATACGGCGGGGTGGAGGACTGCGCCCAGTAGAAGATTGGCACTTCGACCAGATTGAGAAGGTTGGCGATGGTAGCTCCGAGACCGACCAGCTTGCCATAATGTTTCTTCGGGTAACTGCAAATTGGAACCAACACGATCCAGTTATTTCCAATTTAATAATGATAACATTGAAGCATTAACATTTCCGTGTAGACGTTTCCCGATGACGTGTTGTAAGTAAAGTATATTAGTGATGCAACGGTACAAGAGCTATAATCACTTGAGGGCGCACGATAGCCTATTTTGCCGTTTATTTTAACCGTTACTCGTCTAACGCTTGTGTAGCTCCGGATATATTGTTGTAACACTCACACGCGCTGGCAAAATATGTAGTAAGACGTAAACATGATTCCCTTCACCACAGCCACCAGGAGCGAGACAGCGATCCCTGCGTTGGCTGTCCCGACGAGGGAAGCCACAGACAGCAGGGCGGATGCCAGTGACGATGCCATGAGCACTGGGCACACACTGACCGCATTCCATAGAAGCCCGGCCGAGCCTGTAACAAAATGGAAATGTTTCGGCACCCCAGGGCTAAACATGGTCAAGGAACCACTCGGGACTATTAAAGGATGAAAGGATGAAGCCTGCCCCAGATTAGGTGCCAGTGTCCGAGTTCGCACCAAGGACCTATTGATATATGCAGTCTAAAGCGCAAAAATTTGAAGACAAAGAAAAGTGCAGAAGAAAGTGCAGTCGTTGCTAGTCCTGTCTGAGTCCTTTACAAATTGCACGATGAGTGATGATAAATCAAAAATCTTTGCTAGTTTCTAGTCGCAGAGAGAGTTCCGCGCGGGGTTTTCCTGTACCCGGTGTTCCAGTCGCCAGTGAGCGCGAGCAATCCTCTCTGAGCTCTCCGCTCACTTCCTCCGCCTACGAATAATTAGGCTAGATGCAAGCTTCTATTGATTTGGTGGAGATCCCGGCACGGTCAAATCAGTTATAATTTCTTAAACAATAATTGTAGGGTCAAATCAGTTATAGTTTCTTGAACAATAATTGTACGATCAGTTCGAATTTCCTGGAAAGTAATTGCACGGTCAAATCAGTTACAATTTCTTGCAATAGGCAGCGCATTTTGTTATATCGATTTGCGCAGCCTAGCCCCAGATGACGGGCCAGTATGCGAAATAGTCAGGAAATACAGAATATAGTCGGCAACGGATATAACAGAGCCCCTAGCAGAGTGAGAAGAAGGCAGAGGGGCCTGCAGGGTCAATAAGATTTCCAAGACCCCCATCAGTGATTTCTTTCAGATCCAAAGTAACCTACCTTTTCGAGAGTCTTTTGAAGGTATCAGGCCTATATCTTCCTTAACACAGTCGCTTGCTGCGTCATCTTAGGAGAAACGATCAACCAGACATTTAATGAGTTGTATCTTCTTCCGAGTTTTTATGTTCTCATTGACCCAATTGATCATGTCATATTAGGAAAGAATAAGCGAACATTTACAACGATAGTCCTACCAGGTTAACGTTATACTTCAATGTTTTTACTTGGTTACTTTTTTGAACAGTAATGAAATATAGGTGTTCTGCGAAAAGGCTCATTCAGCCGTAGGTTTTAATCTGCGATACATACGACGAGCTCTTCACTAGGATTTCCTTGCAAGCAATCATTGGCCATGTCATTTGCATACATTTGTACATACACTGAGCAGAGAGGTAGTGCAATGTTAGGTAGCAAAGGTAATGAGTTTTATTTTATCTTGACCAGATGGTCATTGCATCACCGACTCATATTGTAAGTTCTATGGTTACCGGGTAGGTTCTTTTCTCTGCGCGCTACGATGACATCTGTTACGAGGCCAACCAGAGGCGACACCAAAACCATGAAGTTGGCATATTGGAAGATCAATGTCTGCGCGGAAACTAAAACCGAAAAGCAAAACGAGATTTTTAAGCATGGCTTGAAAAGAAAGACAAAACTCGGGATGATAGGAGCGACTTGAACATGTTCGTACAGACTGCAAATATGTACATGCAATATCAACCGGGATATAGGCCGAAACGTCACCGCGCCGCCAGTCATTTGGCGTATCGAGGCTTTATATTCATGGCCATGTGTTAAAGTGTGATTAACTTTTAGCGTCGAAACTACTGATTCGATTTCGATCCCGTTTGGCACACATGATGTCACTAACATTGCTACATATTACATATGTTTTGGTCAATGGTTAAACGAATTTCAGAAAAATTCTGTGACCTTGACCTTTGACTACATAGCCTATCTACGAGCTTAGCCTGACGATGGTCATTCCGCATTTTTGAGCGAATTTGGAGGTCGATATCTTAAGGCGTTGAACAGATAATGTGCTACGTTACAGACATACGAACACACCGACGTAAATGAAACTATGAATTTTCGTCTTAAATATCAATATTCCAACAAACACAGTCTCGTATGTATTGAGGGAAATTGCTATTTGCCAAATGTAAAATTGTTTTACGGGTGGTACGAAATACTATCAATTTCATAAGCCATATGTCAAAATGAATCAAATACGATATTAAAATAAATATGTACTTCATGGAGTACTGGGAAACGTGTCTGCATTATGCCAGGGACGAATATCCGATGTTAAGGACCGCCCCCGGTCCCTACCTCTCCCTGACTGTTACATTACCTTCTGCTAATCTGTAATGTGTGACGTAGCTAATCCAAGGATAAAAGCTGCCGATAGTGAACCAGAAGTTTGTCTGGTTGAAGGAGAACCATATCAAGTGGTTGACGAATAAGGCGGACACTACAATCTGTTTGAAGGAGAGTCCATGGGGACTAACTTCACAGGATGTGGCGTCAGTGTCGACGCGCGGCGATGTCGCCACGGCAACCATTTCGAAACTGGATGAGATTGCCCTCGGCTCGTCCTGAGATGAACAACCGCTGCCCAAAGAAATATCCTTGTCGACACCTGGTTGGTCACCTGGTACTGTTTTGAATGAAATAAAAAGTTATATTACATGTATATATAGTATGTCATATATCTGGAAGCGTGGCCTATCACGCCTCTGCCCCCGACGTTCTAAACAATTGTTGCCAGAAGTTGCCGCATCATGCAGTAATTGCTAAATATGGCACCAGTGCTTGCATTAATTCCGTACAAACAGAATGCGAATAAAAACCTCATACCGTTTATACAGAGATTATGTGGCGCATTTATTTGCTTCTTCGCACAGCATTTATGGGTTATGTTAGACCACCAGGAGATATATATTATGTTTATATCACGCTATTTTATTTAATAATGTTCGACACAGCCAGTATGACACTTTAACTCTATTCATTATGTGTGTAACAGTAACATCAACATCGCCATCGAATAATTATTGAAGTAGTATATTGGTTTCCGATCGATAATTATTTGAAACACATGACACAGTTGCTAAGCCACAGGTGAATGATATTTTAATTGAAAATGTTGCAGTCCAATATTTCCACACTCTGTTTGCGGTTACTATTTAATTAACAATGATAATGGTGCGTTACTATACTTGACGGGTGAAGCATTTTCCAATTATTGGTAAATATTGCAGTGCTGGTGGCGCCTGTTCACATTTACCCCACCAGTTCGTACCCAGAATGACAGCCCCTGCCTCTGTGACCTTGTATGACGGCATCAGAAACAGTGTATCCAGCAGATGGATGCCTGTCAGCCCGGCGTATACATAGAAACACGTCTGTCTGCTGACCCCGGCGTCGTACGCCGCCTGGCGACAATGTATGCAAATAACAGAGTATCGCGACTGCTACAAGTCACTACTACAAGTATAATATTGCAATTATTACTAAGGTTTGAACAAGTATAATATTGCAATTATTACTACGGTTTGTACAATAATAATATTGCAATTATTATAACGGCATGTACCATTATGTCATTGCAAGGACTTACTACGGTTGGCACAATTATGATATTGCAATTATTATGACGGTGTATACAAGTATAATGTTGCAATTACTACTACGGTTTGTACAATTGTGACATTGCATTTGTGACGGCCTGTACCATTATGATATTGCAATTAATTACTACGGTTTGTGCAATTGTGATATTGCAATTATTATGAGCGGTTGCACAAGTATATATATTGCAATTATAACTACGGTTTGTTCCATCTTTGTGGTTTTCCACGTCAGCATGAACCATTCTTTCAACATAGCTCACGTAGGACTCACGCCCCCGTTTACTATTATAACCCATTTAGTGGGTTATAAAATGGACGACGGGCCTTCATACATTACGGCAGTGAATGGTAAGGGTAAGTAACACGTGAGCTGTGCTGAAATATTTGGACACGGGAGAACGACCATTACCACCCGAAGCGACAAACGATATAGTTATATCCCTATTGGGAGATTTGCTATTCGGTTAGCCGGACACGGTACGCCATGTTAGGACGGCATTGCGTGGCCGCACGTACCTGCATGACTCCTGTGTTCAGGCTGCAGAGGGAGATGAACATGACAGACACACCGAGGACGACAGACTGCTTGGCCCCAGCAAGCATGCTCAACTGGAAGCGGAACCATAGCATGTATATATGCTGCATACTCAAAACGGTTATTGTCTTTTTTCCTTATTATGTTTGCCATAGATTACAACAAAGGTGCTACAGTTAACATAACATCTTTATTCGAGAAACATTGAATTCGTGCTGCCGGATAAACTGATAGCTCGAACCATATAATCTACACCTGGATTGTATGGGTTATTATGCCCTCTTCACACGATGCAATACGTTGTAAAGCTCATTGCCACAAATCAATTTTTCGACCAACTGTGCAATGCGATGGCCGGTTTTTAACGCACTGTAAGCTTAGCGCATGTTCTAAAGTTTCGATAAACTTCACGATTTGGAAATTGTCAAACAATAAGCGTTTATTATTTTCCCGGGGTGGGGGGGGGGGGCGCTACATTACTACAGTTGTCGGGTGTGCCATAGAGAGGATTTGGAGAGCCAGAGAATAGTGTCAATTGTGTAGTCATAGAGAGATAACTGTTTGGTTAAAAAAGGCATCTAAAATTGACACTGACAGAATTTTTGGTTAAAACGACATATCAAATAGACACTGATATTCATGACAAAGTGTCTGGAGGATACTTTGAACACTTTCGATGTCAATTAGATTATATAGTCAAGAACTGCAATTTGGAAAAAAAATTCTCAGATAGGCATATCGAGAGAAATTGTTGATTTCTGCTTCGGGGATTCAGAGGGAAAAGGGGTCATTTGGGCAGCACATATGTATACCTAACTCTGTGTAGTGCACGCTCCGGGAGTATTTTAGCCAATCAGCGTTTCGGATGATCACGTTGATATTGTTTGCATTTTACATTATGACAGCAGTATATGTGGGGACTTGTTTGCATGGCGTTATGAATGATACTCGAATTTTCGCTAGGTGGCGGTAGTGATAATTGTTGAATCAGTTGATACAATTGACCGTGTGAACTGTTGACCAAACGATGCTTCGACCGTTCTGACGACTATTGAAGGACTGATCGTACCGTGTAAACCCGGCATTAGGCGATATACAGCTATTTTGGCTCTTCGCTAACGGACGCTGTTCACCGCTTTTCTTTTCTTTTTTTTAAATCATGGCTCCATGGGATAAATCTTGCCTCATTATCTGGTAGCCTCTTGGCACAATAAACAATGAGAAAAATCACTGTTGTGTGTGGGCACAAATTTTACGAGATGGCCCCGGTTCGTCCTGGTATATAGACCAGCACAGTGTGAACTAGGCTTTTGAAGTTTGATAATGTATTAAAGTAGGTTTTGAATATAATCATGCTTCAATCTGCGGACGATAGATTATCATAACCGCTACAGTGTGGCGTGCTTTGCTCTCTTCATATCCTTGCCTACTTTGTACATACCGGAGCGCTCCGAACATGTCGCCTGGTTTGAGCATTGAACCTTCAGCTGTGTATACCACAGGCGCCTCAATCGTGGGTGGGTGGGGCGGGAGAGGGGGGGGGCGGCTTCATACATATGTCATATAAAGAGAGAAGGTAGGAAAGCCATATTGCAGCCAGAAAACTCAGCCCGAACAACATCGGTCGATTTCGTCAACAAAATGCCACGACTGCGCGGTTTCCTCGCTTCACTCAATGCCTCAACACTTTACTCACGAAAATATCACGTAATCCCATTCAAACACACCTTCAAATCGCTGCATCAAGACATTTTTCCGCCAACTTTACGCGATTTTCACTGATGCCGCTCACCATGGCCGTTGAGGTTTGCCAGTAGCGCAGCGAGTATTTTGGAGCGTTCTCATTGGTTGTAACTGCTCTGTGGCTATCAGCCTTCTGATTGGTCAGAAATCATCTGGCGGCTTTTTTTTAAATACATGCCTATAAAGTACACAGAGACGAAGTGAGGAGGGGGGGAGGTGCGCTCGGGGGGCGGGGGGGGGCGGAGGAGGGGGAGTTTACACAAAACTGATGGGGGGCAATTTCCGCGGTTGTCTTGATGCCTGAGAGAGCGGATATTTGTGGCTCTGGGCCGAGGGACTATGAAGTTTTTGAAGACCGGGGAATTGGGGGGGCGGGGGCTCCACTGAATACTTCTTACCGGGGGGCGGGTCCACGCCAAAAAAAAAGGGGGGGGGAGTCACGGCTGAGATGGCCTACATTTTGCATTGAAAAAACGGCATTGGCCCTCAAAAAAGGGGGGAGGTTCCCCTTTCGAGCAGATTTTCAAATTGGCGATAATAAAACGCCCCGACCGAGCGGATTTTGGCAGTGAAAAAAAGGGGGGAGGGCTTTACCGCGGACCCCTCCTAAACTCAGGAATATATTCAGTACCCACCCTCCCCCCCCCCCACCACCGAGAGGTAAGGTGGGGGGGAGGGGTCGTGTGGCCTAGTTCACGAAGCATTTTCAGTGCATTTGTAAATTTATGTCATAGCAATGACAATGAAAGTCAGTGAGCTCATGGGCGGCTGGATCAAAGAAATAAAAAACTGTACGATCCTCAATGTCGAATGTTGAATTTTCAAATATCTCTGTGTCGTGTGTCGCCATTTACCCGTGCATACCCCTATAAACTTTAATGCCAAAGGCACGGCTCGATCAGCGCTACTTATTCTAACGCCGTATCACCCCCTGCGAAAACTATTACTACATGTTAATCCATACGAGTACTTAAGGCGGGAGTACCAGTGAGGGAACAGCCTGCTATGTAATTTGCATATGGACGAAGGAGCTTGCGAGAAAACGGCACACGCGAGGTTACAACCAATCAGAAGGCTCTAAGAAATGCGCTGCGGCAGTCAACGGCCATGGTGAGCGGCATCAGTGAAAATCGCGTAAAGTTGGCGGAAAAATGCCTTGATGCAGCGATTTGAAGGTGTGTTTGAATGGGATTACGTGATATTTACGTGAGTAAAGTGTTGAGGCATTGAGTGAAGCGAGGAAACCGCGCACTCGTGGCATTTTGTTGACGAAATCGACCGATGTTGTTTCGGGCTGAGTTTTCTGGCTACCTTCTCCCTTTATATGACATATGTGTGAAGCCGCCCCCCCCCCTCCCGCCCCACCCGCCCACGATTGAGGCGCCTGTGTGTATACCATAGTGTACTTACGTGAGTACTGGCCATAATGAGAAACATAGCGGAGAAGCTCAGAAACGTCGCTCCAACGAATATTAATGGTGACAGTTCTGCAAACAGACACGCATATCACATAATATGTCATCAAGAACAAGTATCAACTATATTTAAGTAAACGCACAATATCTAATCTACAGTGTGTAGAAAGCATGGATACTAGAGTGAAACCTGTGTATTATGATGTGTATATTATATGATCACAGCATAATTTTTGCCACATTCTACAAGACAACCATATCTACAGACTTCAATCTCATCGATCGTATAGAGAACTCCACAAACCACACACTACTACAGCGCGGCTCCGGATGTGACGTCACTCGCGGCACGCTTGGCGATCGCCTTACCTATGTTTGTCAACGTCATCAGCATCGCTCCCACGAACATGAAGCAGCTATGTAAAATATTGGAAAAAAGTTAGATTAATCTAAATCATCCAATATTATTTCATCTTCAATTCCTTCTCACCCCAAAGATGAATAATTCATCAATAGTCTAGAAGGTAACCACCGCGAAGACGCAATAAATGTAAATACAGGTCCATTATAACGGAGAAAAATGTATGTAAGAAACATTTTAATGAACCCAAATTATATAAGTGCAATAAAGCTAATATTCGCGACATTGTCTATCGCAAGATAGGTTGTTATGAAACCTGTAAAATATTGTGTACAAGATAAATGAATAACTGTCGACAAGGGTAAATGATATAATGTGCTAACATTCCTTGCAATGAGGTATCACGGAATCACTGCCAAACACTGCAACATGTTGAATCGTGCCAACTGCAACACGTGCAAGGTCAACATTCACAAATGTATAAGACGTGTGGTGCTCAATACTCACAACTGTATCAGACGCGTGGTGATCAATACTCACAACTGTATCAGACGCGTGGTGCTCAATGCTCACAACTGTATCAGACGCGTGGTGCCCAATACTCACAACTTTATTAGACGCGTGGTGCTCAATACTCTCAACTGTATCAGACGCGTGGTGCTCAATACTCACAACTGTATCAGACGTGTGGTGCTCAATACTCACAACTGTATCAGACGCGTGGCGCTCAATACTCACAACTGTATCAGACGCGTGGTGCTCAATACTGACAACTGTATCAGACGCGTGGTGCTCAATACTCACAACTGCGTCAGACGCGTGGTGCTCAATACTCACAACTGTATCAGACGCGTGGTGCTCAATACTCACAACTGTATTAGACGCGTAATGCTTAATATTCACAACTGTATCAGACGCGTAATGCTCAATACTCACAACTGTATCAAACGCGTGGTGCTCAATACTCGCAACTGTATCAGACGCGTGGTGCTCAATACTCACAACTGTATCAGACGCGTGGTGCTCAATACTCACAACTGTATCAGACGCGTGGTGCTCAATACTCACAACTGCGTCAGACGCGTGGTGCTCAATACTCACAACTGTATCAGACGCGTGGTGCTCAATACTCACAACTGTATCAGACGCGTGGTGCTCAATACTCACAACTGTACCAGACGCGTAATGCTCAATACTCACAACTGTATCAGACGCGTAATGCTCAATACTCACAACTGTATCAGACGCGTGGTGCTCAATACTCACAACTGCGTCAGACGCGTGGTGCTCAATACTCACAACTGTATCAGACGCGTGGTGCTCAATACTCACAACTGTATCAGACGCGTGGTGCTCAATACTCACAACTGTATCAGACGCGTAATGCTCAATACTCACAACTGTATCAGACGCGTAATGCTCAATACTCACAACTGTATCAGACGCGTGGTGCTCAATACTCACAACTGTATCAGACGCGTAATGCTCAATACTCACAACTGTATTAGACGCGTAATGCTTAATATTCACAACTCTATCAGACGCGTAATGCTCAATACTCACAACTGTATCAGACGCGTAATGCTCAATACTCACAACTGTATCAGACGCGTGGTGCTCAATACTCACAACTGTATCAGACGCGTAATGCTCAATACTCACAACTGTATTAGACGCGTAATGCTTAATATTCACAACTGTATCAGACGCGTAATGCTTAATATTCACAACTGTATCAGACGCGTAATGCTCAATACTCACAACTGTATCAGACGCGTAATGCTCAATACTCACAACTGTATCAGACGCGTAATGCTCAATACTCACGACTGTATCAGACGCGTGGTGCTCAATACTCACAACTGTATCAGACGCGTAATGCTCAATACTCACAACTGTATCAGACGCGTAATGCTCAATACTCACAACTGTATCAGACGCGTAATGCTCAATACTCACAACTGTATCAGACGCGTAATGCTCAATACTCACAACTGTATCAGACGCGTAATGCTCAATACTCACAACTGTATCAGACGCGTAATGCTCAATACTCACAACTGTATCAGACGCGTAATGCTCAATACTCACAACTGTATCAGACGCGTGGTGCTCAATACTCACAACTGTATCAGACGCGTGGTGCTCAATGCCCACAACTGTATCAGACGTGTGGTGCTCAATACTCACAACTGTATCAGACGCGTAATGCTCAATACTCACAACTGTATCAGACGCGTGGTGCTCAATGCCCACAACTGTATCAGACGCGTGGTGCTCAATACTCACAACTGTATCAGACGCGTGGTGCTCAATACTCACAACTGTATCAGACGCGTGGTGCTCAATACTCACAACTGTATCAGACGCCTGGTGCTTAATACTCACAACTGTATCAGACGCGTAATGCTCAATACTCACAACTGTATCAGACGCGTAATGCTCAATACTCACAACTGTATCAGACGCGTGGTGCTCAATACTCACAACTGTATCAGACGCGTGGTGCGGAGCCCCATTCTGTCGAAAAGGAAGCCGCAGAGGAAGCTGCCGCCCTCGCCGGCGACGTTGGCCACGATGAGGACGAGGTTGAGGAGTCCTTGCTGCTCAGCGCACGTGGTATGCGAACCCTGACCGCTCGACTGGCCGGCAGTCATTGACGCGTTGCCGCCGAAGTCAAGATGGCCGGGTGTCCGTCCTCTAAAAACGCGCGCCATGACCGAGGAGTCGCTTTCTCCTCCTCCTTCATTGCTGCAGAACTCCGAGAAGACGCCGTCGCCAATGAACATGTAGGCGAGGGAAGGCCATCCGACGATGAGGAAGCCAAACAGAAAGCCCTCTACGAAAGTCATGCCAAAGATGAGGAAGACACGCACTCTGGACAGCTTGACAATTACTTCCTCCATCGGCATGGTGACGGGTATGATCCCGAATAACGTGTTCAGCCGTGTATGGGAGTATCAATGGACCGTGACTGTAATAATTATAATGGCTTTTCAATTTTTGACTTTTTCGTTAATTATTAATTCGTCCGGTTCATTCCAATATGTGTCTGAAACAATGGCCGAATCACCACGCCGACTGCAGAGCCCGAGAAAACCAGACTGCGAGTGATACAACCAAATATCGACCAGACGCCCCTATATTCACGTAGCTAATGGCGCCGTGCTTAGTCCCGACTCAGACAATAGTCCCGCACCGGGTTGTTGAACAGGGAGCTGTGTGCCTATGTGTAGTAAAAGTTCGCTGGATAACGGGATCATGAAGCGGTATTTATGAACCACAGTCGCCTTCGCACAAAAAGAAAATTTTGCCTTAGCCTCACCAGCTCGTTGGGTTTGTGCTCAGGATCAACGTATTATATGCACTATAATTGCATATCATTTTCCCAATCCAAAATTTCCACCTCTTGAATCCGATAATCGCTCGACAAATATGCCTAAAAGAGACAAAAGTCTAACGACGTGTCCTAAATGTGGTTCATGAATACCGCTCCTAGAGCTTGTCATCAAATAAGTCACCAACGGATTATTTTACACCTTTCTTGAATACAAATGGTTTAAACACCAATTGGTACTTATGTTGTCCAAGCACATGCATGATGATATAATTAGATGGATGGCAAATAATGTTCTCGTCGAAATGGAGGCGATGTATATGTGAAACAATCGATGGTGCAATAACACCGCCTTTCCAAATTACTACTGTTGGTCATTGGAGGCACCGTAGATCCGCCCCCAAACAAGCTCGCCACCCCTATATATTATGCGTTATATATATATATATTATCCCCTCATCTCCATGATAATATATGGTCGTAGGAAAACAGCGCCACATAGCGACTGACTTCACAATACGGTTGGCCTTTGAAAACGAAA
The DNA here is from genome assembly GCA_964019135.1 of Arenicola marina. Taxonomy (NCBI): domain Eukaryota; kingdom Metazoa; phylum Annelida; class Polychaeta; family Arenicolidae; genus Arenicola; species Arenicola marina. The sequence goes on along the minus strand of OZ025253.1, from coordinate 8,533,718 downwards.
TTGACTATACAAACACTCACAACAATATCAACGCATGTGGCGTGAAAATCGCGTTGTGAATTAGTTAACAGTCGGACCCGCATTTTTCACATAGTTTGTATTTGACCCTATGAAAAGTTATGAGCATGGCGGCTGAGTAAAATATATTTCGGGCGACTCATGTACTCTGCCGTTGCAACGTCAGAAATCGTAAGCTGCGAACTTCTCTGAGCTGAAAACGGAAATGGAGAGAATTACACCTGCCGTGCCGCGTATCATGCTATTAAAAACAGATAACCTTTATATCTTATTCAGCTTATTAAAATATGATCAACAGTGCATCTACAGTTCAATTTTCGGCACGCACAAAAATAAAAGCATGAGCCTGCCTCCAGTGTGGTGCGCGGGTTACAACGCGTTGAGGGTACTGGGTTTTTACGGCAGAAAAAGCGTGAAATCTGCGGAGCCAAGCTTATGCCTGCCACCAGTGGACAGTTGTCATTTAAGGACGCTACTAATTATTTCACTTATTGGAGCTAGATACCTCGTATCGCGTTTTAAAATTTTGAAATCGCCCGAATAGTCCCTCTACAAAAAATTCCCAAACTTTGATATGAGACCCTACAAGATCATTTTGGCGGGAAAAGATCACAGCAGGTCACGAAAGATGTTTTCACGCATAACTCCGTTAATATTGAGACCCCCTATTTGTTTGAGAGTAATCTTCAGATAGAGGCTGCAACGCAATATTTGCTCAGATTTTTTCGCTTACTGAAAGTTTTTCAAGTGATTGGCCAAGCCAAATTGAGTGTTGTTAAACAATCGCCGAGTTTGCATGAATGAAGTTTAGGATCCGGCCCCTCTCCTGCTTGAGAATTGAACGGACCCATTGGCGTACCAACCGCCCCCAAATTGGACCCACGCCGGTACCAAAAGTGCATAATTTAGGACCCATTGGCGTACCAAAATACACGAAAAAGACCCTTTCCGGAGACACGTCCCCAGTAGCTCATTACCTTGAGATCCCCCACCAGGCCCCTAAGCCTAAATCCCTCACCCCTAGGCCTTAATTCCCGAGAATATCAACAATCTGGGAAATGAACTGGCGATAAGGGACACCTAAGACCCAAAGGACACATAAGGCACCCATACACGTATGCTTACCCGCAAAGTGAACTTTCTTACACATAAAATGTCCCCATGGCAACATTCCTTATGTTAGGCGCAAGGGGGACAATAAATCTGGAGTTTACTTGCTAATGTCGCTCATTCGTTTCACTCCCCCACCCCCTCCATTCCTCTCTTCCCCGACCAGGATATCTTACTACCCCTCTGATAGGCGTAGGTCGAGGTTTACGTCGCTGTGTGATTTTAATAGGAATTACCAATAATAATCTGATTTACTAAATTGTGAGTTTTTTATGTGCGTTGCTGCGTTATGAGTCGACGGCCTACTTGTTGATCAACAGTCAGAAGAGACCTTACTTAAAGACAATTCTCACTTTATAGTCAAAAACTCAGAGTCATTACAAGTTTTGAAAATATTTGTAGCATGTTACTCAATATAAGAAGTGACGAAAACAGGAGAAAAACATGGGGGTCATGGATATCGTTCTTTATTCAAGGTGCCTATCAAACGATCCTCAACACGGTATCAGATCTGCGATTTAGACACCCCCCGCCATCCACCTCCCCCCCCCCCCCCCCATTACACACCTTCTCATTTGCACAAACAGTTGCGGAAGTTATCAATTGTTATGCTTTCACACCTAGGATCATACCATTATAAAATACATATGCATAAACCTATATTAAGTAATATTTATATGTGAAATGAGGGGAATTCATGATCAGTAATATATATGGTAATACTGGGAACCTTGTGGTTAGTGGGATATTAATATAGTAACTTTCTGTCACGATGTTAAATAGTCATTACATGTTTCTGATATTTTCACAGCATGACACTGGATTATGATGTAACAAAATAGGCCAAAAAAGGGGGGTTACCGAGGCCAATTTCTCGCTACGGGCCTTCAAATAAGGTGACCACTACTACTAATATTATATTATCTCATATAATGCCCTAGAACATCAAGAAATAGTCAGCGGCGATCATTTGACCTTTTGTGAAATAAATGTAGGTTCCCGTTTGAAAAAGTAGTGCGCTTGGCTCTAGAGACGGACAGTCATACTATTCTTTTGCTAAAATCTCCGTAACCCAACATCGCAGGTTAAAACACTATTTCTGAAACTATAAATACCACACATCGAAAAATTACAACTACACCTCTTTCCTCAAAAAACATACATTTATGTCACGTGGCGCTAAAGTTCTGGCTCTGGTCGTTCAGAATTAACGCCCGAGTTTGTTTAGATTTCGTGACTAAAATGTGCGACATGTTCCTAATGGTGAGCCATTTATTTTGCATAACCAGACAGATTGCTTCAATATTACTCTTCGATGGGTTTATTATATGAATTTGCAAATAAATTTTCCCGGAATCTGGCCTGTAAAGGTTAACATTGCAGCACACATTATGATCATAACGGCCGCTCATACATAAGACCCTTGCCTGGCCTCGACCTGCCAACCGTAGGGTGCGAGTGGATGAGGCGGGCATCACCACTGCGTGAACGATGGCAGGCAGCGCTTAGTCGTGATCCACTGTGTCATGGGCGAGCGTAGCGTAACGATGTGTGACTGGTGGGTAACAGACGACACGGTGCGTTGCATCTGCTGATGTCTAGAGATCGTGTATCCCCGAATTCGCGGACGTAACGTAGGTCTAACCAGGGGTTGCATAGGTTAAGTGCCTGTGGATATTGCACTATCTACGCCATGATTGTGTTGATCATTGTACAGCGCTTCGCCGGAAAGACCAGCATTCACGGCGTTCCCCAATTGATTGGGTCATCAAGGTCGACTGGCCGACGCGTCTTCTGGGCCGTGGTTTGTTTGGGGGCGGCTATCGTATTCTGCTTCCAGTTCACACTGCTGATGACGAGGTACTTCTCGTACCCTAAGAAGGTGACCGTAGAAGTTGTAAAGCTGGACATTCCGTTCCCCTCAGTGTCCATCTGTAACATGCAAAACCGCGACGTCCCTTTCCTCAAAGAAATAAACAGGATATTCAAGACGTCCCGAGACCTCGAGGATGGGATGAACCAAACAGAGGATGCATTAATTCAGGAGTACATTCGATACGTGGCGAAGTTAACCCCGATGTTCTATTCCTTGAGGTTACGACCCGTGCTTCGATAGCTACCAACATTGACCGACAAGCACTGGCGCACATGGCCGAACAAGCCAGGGACTTCATCGCTACGTGTAACATGGCGGGAATCCCATGTGACCGAGACAAGGACATTTCTCGTTTCTTTGACAGTTATTATTACAATTGTTATACTTACAATGCACCAAACATAGAGGGTGAAATGCTGGCAGAGGGTTTGGAGAACGGACTCTCGCTGATAATTTTAACATAGTTTATACAACCCCATACCCCCATACCGAGAGTTTTGACGTGCCGAGGGGCTACTCCGTCTCGTTTGGGGTCAAGGCCAAACAGAGCACCCGGATTGGAACGGGAACTGCTCGGTGCGAAATAGTTCAGTGACCTTCAGTGAACATCGGATTCCGCGTCTGATGACGTGCCAGAAACTGTGTTTGCAGAAGGCGGTGGTGGATGAATGCGGATGTAAGGTTATCACGCTCCCGGGAGAATCATTGTATCCGGATCACAGTTATTGCAGCAGCGACGACATGTTGAGTGATAACTGCAGTTTGAGTGATTCGGACGAATGTTGGGCGGCGGTGTCAGCCATTTACGACAAAATAGTCTGCAGTAAGTCAACAATATTGCGCGCGCAACGCAACGCGGCGATCTTCGGCGCGTGTGGCTGCGTCTCGCCTTGTCACGAGACCACTTATGACGTCAGCTACAGCCTCACGAAATGGATTCATTTGACGGTGCACAGACGTACGAAGATATTGTGTTCAGATTCAGATTCAATAGTTTCAGATTCAATATCATTTATTCCGTCAAGGCAAACTGGTACATAGATGAGGATACGATAATACTATGGGAAAAAATCTGCTTTGACGCAGGAGACTCTGATTAAGGTAAGAGAACCGCTAGCATCAGAGCCACCTATGATTTTCAACTTTGCCGCCTGGTTTACGCCAGAGAACGTCGGGCCGGAGAAGGCTAAAAAAATAGCCAAATATTTCAAGGAGACGTCCACGACCATGAGAGATTTCTCGCGCCTGAACGTGTACATGGCAGACAGCTGGATGATGGAGACGGTGGAGTCTGCCGACTATACCGTGCCCCAACTGCTCTCCGACATTGGAGGTCCGCTGGGACTGTGGGTCGGTATCTCCATCATCTCACTCACAGAAGTCATTGAGTTGATCGTAGATATCTGTCGCTATTTGAACGCCGTGAATAGAGGGAAGAAACTACGGGCCATATTCGCAGGGAATGTGCCGGAGCAGCTGGGTCTAACGGACCCCGAGAAACAGCGGACACCGGAAGAGGGTCAAAAGGGAGAGTTTGGGGCTACTACGTAGATATGTTTCACATAATAAGCTTAAAGTTAAAAAATCAGGCGTTATAGATATCCCAGTATATACAATAAGTAATTTGCGCATGCGCATGCGCAGGGCCGTTTGAACGTAACCATAGATACCGCATGCAGACATTATATTCATGGCGATTATTATGTCATTCAACAGACAAACCCACACCACACGTGGACAGACTGACACTGACAGTCACTCGTCAAACAGCCGCATACGGTTTTATCAACTTGTGGTTCGTTTTGCTAAGGATAGCTTTAGCCGATAGTTTGTCTCAAATGACTGAAGGCAAAAACACTCGCCGGAAGATACCAAGTACAGGCCGTTGATGCTATAGGGTAATACTTGCGCGCGAGTATCTACTAACATATTGTTAAATTATAAAGGTATCCTTGTGAATTGGCATTAAAATGGGAGCTAACCTTCAAACAATAAACAAGAAATGGTGATGGTGTTTTAATTTATACATGGTTCCCAGAGGGCTCACCTGACTAGCATTAGTCTAATGCCTAAATGCTACATGGGGTTACAATCTATATAAATATGGGGCTTGGCTGCTGCCCAAGGTGTTGGAAAAGGCTGTTGGAACAATCCTACACCCGTCATTAGAACGTAATTATCACTGTCGAACAGTAAACGCGAACAGTGCAACGACGCCTGACTCTAATATAATTTTGCATGTAAATATCATGCCTGTTCCATACCTGATTTTAAACCTTCTATGGGGTTTCAAATAACTACATCTCATGAAAACGAAGCCAATATATTACTTTAATAATGACCCAACAGCTAGAAGTTTTAAGTTTTAAGAGAAAAACTGACAAAAAACAGTGAGTAGACTTGGTTGTTTTTACTGTTACATACATGAACAATGGAGTTTAACTGTCATACTGAATTTACTGCGCCCACCGAACCATGCCGATCGTGAGCCTGGCTCGTCTGGCCCTATCAGTCTCCTTCCAAATGTCCAAAGCCCAACAGCTGGTTCCCTTAATACACATGGTTGCACAGCATACGTATAGCTGTTCACAGACACAGAGCATATGCAATGTCTCTCAGGTACAGGGTTGCCTCTTATCCTTTCCGTGCGCTATATCTGATGAGGATGCTCAGCGGATGTAGAAACGTCAGCGTTGCGGTGCACAAGAGAAACGCTTGAGCCTGAAATACGCAATAGACAAAAATTAGTATGCGGTAATGAAAACCGGTGGGTGTCAGAATGATCGTGACGCCACCAATTCCACATTCTGCGACCGGATATTTTTAAGAAGTTCGCCATTGGTAATATCTGCGGCGGGTTTGCTCTCGTTGCAGATGGCTTTATTTCAGCGCTATTCTCCTATCCTCTCTTCAAACTTAAAGACAATTCTCATTTAATATAACAGCGTTCACTGGCGAAAGCTTTGAAACTAGCGTAAGCTGGTACCACCGCCGGTACTCGAATATAAGTATTGCTGTGGGAGCGAACGTGATACCGCGGAACCAGGCTAGAACTAGGGTTATAATGCGTCTCGGCGTTGTTCCCCCCGTGTCAGTGACATGTCTTCATGAACCGAACACTCTCAATGAATGCCTTCTTTGTGTTTTATTGGCTAAGGGGTGTCACCTGACTTGAAGACCAATAGCACTAAATGGGAGCACCGCCAGACAACACCACCAGGGGCCACCACCAATGGCATTTCCAGGGACACCACCAGGGGGCACCACCAGTGGCACCACCAAGGAGCATTAGCAGGGGGCACCACCAGGAGGCACTACCAGGGGCACCACCAGCAGGCACAACCAGGGATCACCACCAGGGGACCACCATATAGCACCAACAACGGGCACCACCGGAGGGCACCACCAGAGGGCACCATCGCGAGGCAAGTTACTTACCGGTATATACGGCGGGGTGGAAGACTGCGCCCAGTAGAAGATTGGCACTTCGACCAGATTGAGGAGATTGGCGACGGTAGCTCCGAGTCCGACCAGCTTGCCATAATGTTCCTTCGGGTAACTGGAAGTGGAACCAACAGAATATGACCCACTTATTTCCTCTAAAAACACTTCCGGGTGGATGTTACCCGATGACGTGTTGCAGGTAACGTCTATTGGTGATGCGGCGATACAAGAGCTATTGTATAGTAACATTTACTCGGCTAACGCTGAATGCTACGCTTGTGTAGCCGCAAAGATATTGCTGCAACACTTACACGCGCTGGCAAAATATGTAGTAAGACGTAAACATGGTTCCCTTCAGCACAGCCACCAGGAGCGAGACAGCGATCCCAGCGTTGGCTGTCCCGACGAGAGAAGCCACAGACAGCAGGGCGGATGCCAGTGACGTTGCCATGAGCACTGGGCACACACTGACCGCCTTCCATAGAAGCCCGGCCGAGCCTGTAACAAAATGGAAATGTTGGTGTTTAAGGCCGCTTTTGGCACCAAATGACTAAACAACCACCATCACAATTGCACTGTCAAATAAGATGTAATTTCTTGCAAAACGATCTTCAAGAATAAAACTACGAAATTAATACAAGTTACTAAATTACTATTTCGCAAACGTAGCAACTGAGAGCGAACTCTTTCCTTTAATTACCTGTTACCGTGTCATTAGACATAGACTTGGTCCCCGGCACAGACTTCTAGAAATAAGCAGCGCATGTTGTCATATCAGTTTGAGCAGCCCCGCCCTAGCTGACGGTATAAGACAGCCCCTAGCACAGTGAGAAGAACCCGGGAGGGGCCTGCAGGGTCAGTAAGGCACCCGAGACCCCCATCAGTGATTTCTTTCTACTCCAACGAGACATACCTTTTCGCGGGTCTTTTGAAGGTATCAGGCCTATGTCTTCCTTAACACTGTCGCTTGGTGCGTCAACTTAGGAGAGAAGAACAACCCGACTAATTAGAACCCATCTAATTAGTAGTATCTTCTTCCGAGTTTTTTTGTTACTCATTGACTTAATTGATCATATCACGAAAGAATAACAAACGGCCATTTATTACGTTACATCAACCGGGTTAAAGTTGATATTTCAATGTTTTTATTTTGATTACGTTTTTGAACGGTAATGAAATATATTTATTCTGCAAAAAGGCTCCTTCAGCCGTGGGTTTCAATCTCAGATGTATAAGACGAGCTCTTCACTATGGAAACCTGGAAGTTCCTGTCCGTTACCATGACCAAAGATCCCCCCCTCCTCCAATAAGCAATCATTGACCATCATTCGCATACACCTGTACACATACCACGCCGAGAGTTAGTCTGATGTTCGAAAGCAATGGTTTCCCTTTGGTATGCTGAATTTTTGATGGGCCAACAATACTGTCTTGTGGAGTATCGACGGAACTTTTTATTGGCGAATTATTTCCACTCAGTTTGGAAAACCAGGCTAATTTCCGGTATCTGTATAAATAAGACTCATATATTGTCTTCCGTAGTAATGAGTTTTACCTTATCTTGACAAGATTGCCATTGCATCACTGACAAATAGTGTAAGTTATATGGTTACCGGATAGGTTCTTTTCCCTGTGCACAATGATGGCATCGGTTACCAGGCCAATCAGAGGCGACACAAGAACCATGAAGTTGGCATATTGCAAGATCAAAGTCTGCGCGGAAACTGAAATCGAAGCGCAAAAATATCGCTATTCCAACAAACAATATGGTGTATGCATCGGGGAAAATTAGTGATTTGACATATTTAACATTGTTTAATATATGATAATCAGATATGATATTAAAATATGTACTTCATGGTGTACTGTGATATTTGTCTGTATTATGCCAGGGACGAATATTGGATGTTAAGGACCGCCCCCGGCCCCCACCCCTCCCTGATGGTTACATTACCTTCTGCCAATCTGTAATGTGTGACGTAACTTATCCAAGGAGAGAAGTTGCCGAGAGTGAACCAGAAGTTTGTCTGGTTGAAGGAGAACCATATCAAGTGGTTGATGAATAAGGCCGACAATACAATCTGTTTGAAGGTGAGTCCATTGGGACTAACTTCACAGGATGTGACGTCAATGTCGATGCGCGGCGACGTCTCCACGGCAACCATTTCGAAACTTGACGAAATTCCCCTCGGCTCGTCCTGAGATGAACAACCGCTGTCCAAAGAAATATTCTTGTCGACACCTGGTTGATCACGTGGTACTGTTGTGAATGAAACAAAAGATACATTACATGTATATAAATATGCCGCATATCGGGAAGCGTGCCTATCCCGCCCACGACCGCCGTCCACACCAATTTTTGCCAGATGTTGCCAAATCAAGCAATAAGCATAATGACATTTTTGACATCAGTGCTTGTCAATATTTACATAAAACTTAACTTATAAACTTAGTACGAATAAACACCTCTCAGCATTTATACCGTGATTATGTGGTGCGATTATTTGCTGGTTAGCCCACCAGGAGATACATGCCTTATGCATAGATCACGCTATTTTATTTAATAATGTTCGATACAGTCAGTATGACACTTTAACTCTATTCCTTGTGTGTGTAACAGTAACATCAACATCGAATCATTATTGAAGTAGTATATTGGTTTCGGATCGATACTTATTTGAAACACATGACACAGTTGCTAAGCCACAGGTGCATGATACTTTAATTCAAAATGTTGCAGTCCAATATTTCCACACTCTGTTCGCGGTTACTATTTAATTAACAAGGATAATGGTGCGTTACTATACTTGACGGGTGAAGGAGTTTCCAATCATTGGTAAATATTGCAGTGCTGGTGGCGCCTGTTCACATTTACCCGACCAGTTCGTACCCAGAATGACAGTCCCTGCCTCTGTGACCTTGTATGACGGCATCAGGAACAGTGTATCCAGCAGATGGATGCCCATGAGTCCTGCGTATACATAGAAGCACGTCTGTCTGCTGACCCCGGCGTCGTACGCCATCTGGCGACAATGTATGCAAATAAATGATTATCACTATAAGTTACTAACATAATTTTAGCATTACAATTATTTCTACGGTTCGTGCAAGTATGATATTGCAATTAGTACTACTGTGCGCCAAATTATAATATTGCAATTAGTACTACTGTGTGCTAAATTATAATATTGCAATTATTACTACTGTTTGTAATAGTATAATATTGTGATTATTACTACGGTTTCTACAAGTATGATATTGCAATTATTACTACTGTTTGTAATAGTATAATATTGCAATGATTACTACTAGTTGTACAAGTATAATATTGCAATCATTAAGGTTCCTACTAGTATAATATTTCAATTGTTACTAAGGTTCCTACTAGTATAATATTTCAATTGTTACTACAGGTTGTACATGATATTGAATGCTTTTGTAATTTGTACCAGGGCTGGAGGCCAGCCAAAGTACTGAATAAACATACATACATGATATTGCACTTATTGCGATGGGTGGTACAAGTATACTATAGTAATTATTACTACGGTTTGATCCTTCTTGGTCATTTTCCACGTCAGAACGAACCATTGTTCCACATAGCTCACGTAGGACTCACGCCCACCGTCTGCTATTACATTCCATTTGGTGGTTTTCAACATGGACGATGGACCTGCATAGATTACGGCAGTGAATGGTAAGCGTGAGTAACACGTAAGCTATGCTAAGACAATGGAACACGGAAGAACGACCATTATCACCAAGGGGCAAGCGATATAGTTATATCCCTATTGTGAGCTTTGCTATTCGGTTAGCCAGACACGGTACGCCATGTTAGGACGGCATTGCGTGGCCGCACGTACCTGCATGACGGCTGTGTTCAGGCTGCAGAGGGAGATGAACATGGCAGACACACCGAGGACGGCAGACTGCTTGGCCCCGGCAAGCATGGTCAACTGGAAGCGGAACCATCGCATATATATATACTGCATACTCAAAACGTTTGTTGTCTTTTTTCCTTGTTATGGTCGCCATAGAACACAACAAAGGTGCTACAGCCGTCATATCATCTTTATTAGAGAAACAATTCATTCGTGCTGCCGGATAAACTGATAGCTCGAACCATATCATCTACACCTAGATTGTATGGGTTATTATGCCCTTTTCACACGATGCAATACTTTGTAAAGCTCATTGCAACAAATAAATTTTTCGATCAACTGTGCAATTGGATGGCCGGTTTTCAACGCACTGTAAGCTCAGCGTTCTAAACGTTTCGATCAACTTCACGATTTGGAAATGGTCAAACAATCAGCGTTGGGAGTATTTTAGCCAATCATCGTTTCAGATGATCAAGTTGATATTGTTTGCATTTAGCATTATGACAGTTAAGAGTATATTTCAGGATTTGTATGCATGACATTATGAATGATACTCGAATGTTCGCTAGGTGGCGGTAGTGATAATGGTTGAATCACTTGATAAAAGATTTGACCGCGTGAACGGTTGACCAAGCGATGCTTAGACCGTTGTTACGAATATTGAAGGAATGATCGTACCGTGTAAACCCGGCATTAAGCGATATACGGTTAGTTTGGCCCTCTGCTAACGGGCGATGTTCGCTGCGTTTCATTTATGGCCAACTTTGTTACAAATTGCAGCATGTTTATTAACTCTTCCGCTTACGTTAGAGCATATCATTGACCATTCATATATTTTTTTTAGTCATGACTCCATGGGATAAATCATGCCCCATTAACTAGTAGCCTCTTTGCACAATAAACAATGGAAAAAAATCACTGTTTTCGCGCCACAAATTTTGCGAGATGGTCCCGGTTCGTCCTGGTAGGCCCTATATAGACCGGGGTAAATCCTAGGCACAGGCACAGTGTGAACTAGGCTATTGAAGTTCGATAATGTATTAAAGTAGGTGTTAAATATAATCGTGCTTCAGTCTGCGCCAGATAGATTATCATAACCGCTACAGTGTGTTATGTTCGGCGCTCTTCATATCCTCTTTTTCTACATACCTCCTTGTACAACGCTGTCCTATATTTTCCCATATATTTAGTCAACCTTTCGTGGCTGGCAGACTTGCAAACTTGTTATCCATAAGGGATTGCTTCACCAGATAGATCCACGTGATTCATGTGATTTCTACGGAATTTGTACGGAAATGAAACATTTGATCGCTTAAATTATGCACTGGCGGAGCGCTCCGACCATGTCGCCTGGTTTCAGCCTTGAACCTCCAGCTGTGTATACCATGGTGTACTTACGTGAGTACTGGCGATAATGAGTAACATGGAGGAGAAGCTAAGAAACGTGGCTCCAAAGAATATCAATGGTGAAAGTTCTGCAAACAGACATGCATATCACATAATATGTCATCAGGAACAATCATCAGCTATATTTAAGTAAACGCACAATATCCAATCTACAGTGTGTAGAAAGCACGGATACTAGAGTGAAACCTGTGTATTATGTGTATAGTATATTATAAAAGCATAATATCACATTTTACAAGACGACCATATCTACAGCCTTCAATGTCATCGATCGCCTAACGAACCCCGCAAACCAGCCCATAACACACTCTACTATAGCCTTAACTTATGCGGCTCCGGATGTGACGTCACTCGCGGCATGCTTGGTGGTCGCCTTACCTATGTTTGTGAATGTCATCAGCATCGCTCCCATGAACATGAAGCAGCTGTGTAAAATATCAGAAAAAGTTAGACTAAGTCAAATCATCCAATATCATTTCATTTAAAATTCTTTCCCACCCAAAGATGAATAATTCATCAATGTTTGCACCTTGCAATCAAGATTTAGCAAATATATGGGGACATCGTCTATCGCACTACAGGTTGCTATGAAACCTTTAAATGATTGTGTGCAAGATAAATGAATAACTTGTGCTAACATTCCTTGCAATGAGTTATCACGGTATCAAGGCCAAACAATGCAACATGTTTAGTCGTGCCCACTGCAACACGTAATGCTCAATACTCACAACTGTATCAGACGCGTGGTGCTCAATACTCACAACTGTATCAGACGCGTAATGCTCAATACTCACAACTGTATCAGACGCGTGGTGCTCAATGCCCACAACTGTATCAGACGCGTGGTGCTCAATACTCACAACTGTATCAGACGCGTGGTGCTCAATACTCACAACTGTATCAGACGCGTAATGCTCAATACTCACAACTGTATCAGACGCGTGGTGCTCAATACTCACAACTGTATCAGACGCGTGGTGCTCAATACTCACAACTGTATCAGACGCGTGGTGCTCAATACTCACAACTGTATCAGACGCGTGGTGCTCAATACTCACAACTGTATCAGACGCGTAATGCGCAATACTTACAACTGTATCAGACGCGTGGTGCTCAATACTCACAACTGTATCAGACGCGTGGTGCTCAATACTCACAACTGTATCAGACGCGTAGTGTCCAATACTCACAACTGTATCAGACGCGTGGTGCTCAATACTCACAACTGTATCAGACGCGTAGTGCGAAGCCCCATTCGGTCGAAGAGGAAGCCGCAGAAGACGCTTCCACCCTGGCCGGCGACGTTGGCGATGATTAGGACGAGATTGAGCAGCCCTTGCTGCTCAGCGCACGTGGTATGCGAACCTTGACCGCTCGACTGGCCAGCAGTCATCGACGCGTTGCCGCCGAAGTCAAGATGACCGGGTGTCAGTCCTCTAAAGACTTGCTGGAAGACGCGCGCCATGGCCGAGGAGTCGCCTTCCCCTCCTCTTTCATTGCTGCAGAACTCCGAGAAGACGCCATCGCCAATGAACATGTAGGCGAGGGAAGGCCATCCGTCGATGAGGAAGCCAAACAGAAAGCCCTCTACGAAGGTCATGCCAATGATGAGGAAGACACGCACTCTGGACTGCTTGACAATTACTTCCTCCATCGGCATGGTGACGGGTATGATCCCGAATAACGCGATGAGCCGTGTATGCGAGTATCAATGGACCGTGACTATAACAATTCCAATGCCTTTTCAATTTTTTACTTTTTCGTTAATTATTAATTCGTCAAGTTCATTTAAATATGGGCCTGAAACAATGGCCTGGTCACCAAGTCCACTGCAGAGCCTGAGAGAACCAGACTACGAGTGATACAACCAAATGTCGACCAGACGCCCCTATATTCACGTAGCTAATGGCACCGTGCTTACAGCTTTAAAGCCCTTAATGCAGCAGAGACACAGGCCGAGTACCCAGGGCAATGCGCACGACACTTTCATATTAGCAAATCTATATCACCCACATATAATTTATTGTATAGATGTCCGTCGAGTTGTTTACGCGTGCCAAAACCACGTGGTATCTGATTGCGTGACGGCACGACCCCGACAATAGTCCCGCACCCGTTGTTGACCCCCCCCCCTCCCATTACACACCTCCTCATTTGCACAAACAGTTGCCGAAGTTATCAATTGTTATCAGGAGTTGCACACGTTAAGTGCCTGGAGATATTGCACTATCTACGCCATGGCTGTGTCGACCATTGTACAGCGCTTCGCCGGGGAGACCAGCATTCACGGCCAAACTGATTGGGTCACCCAGGTCGACTCGAGGACGCGTCTTCTGGGCCGTGGTTTGTTTGGGAGCGGCTATCATATTCTGCTTCCAGTTCACACTGCTGATGACGAGGTACTTCTGACCGTAGAAGAACATCGAGAACATCGAGAAGACGCCGTCGCAAATGAACATGTAGGCGAGGGAAGGCCATCCGACGATGAGGAAGCCAAACAGAAAGCCCTCTACGAAAGTCATGCCAAAGATGAGGAAGACACGCCCTCTGGACAGCTTGACAATTACTTCCTCCATCGGCATGGTGACGGGTATGATCCCGAATAACGTGTTCAGCCGTGTATGGGAGTATCAATGGACCGTGACTGTAATAATTATAATGGCTTTTCAATTTTTGACTTTTTCGTTAATTATTAATTCGTCCGGTTCATTCCAATATGTGTCTGAAACAATGGCCGAATCACCACGCCGACTGCAGAGCCCGAGAAAACCAGACTGCGAGTGATACAACCAAATATCGACCAGACGCCCCTATATTCACGTAGCTAATGGCGCCGTGCTTAGTCCCGACTCAGACAATAGTCCCGCACCGGGTTGTTGAACAGGGAGCTGTGTGCCTATGTGTAGTAATAGTTCGCTGGATAACGGGATCATGAAGCGGTATTTATGAACCACAGTCGCCTTCGCACAAAAAGAAAATTTTGCCTTAGCCTCACCAGCTCGTTGGGTTTGTGCTCAGGATCAACGTATTATATGCACTATAATTGCATATCATTTTCCAAATCCAAAATATCCACCTCTTGAATCCGATAATCGCTCGACAAATATGCCTAAAAAAGACAAAAGTCTAACGACGTGTCCTAAATGTGGTTTATGAATACCGCTCCTAGAGCTTGTCATCAAGTAAGTCACCAACGGATTATTTTAGACCTTTCTTGAATACAAATGGTTTAAACACCAATTGGTACTTATGTTGTCCAAGCACATGCATGATGATATAATTAGATGGATGGCAAATAATGTTCTCGTCGAAATGGAGGCGATGTATATGTGAAACAATCGATGATGCAATAACACCGCCTTTCCAAATTACTAATGTTGGCCATTGGAGGCACCGTAGATCCGCCCCCAAACAAGCTCACCACCCCTATATATTATGCGTTATATATATATATATATTATCCCCTCATCTCCATGATAATATATGGTCGTAGGAAAACAGCGCCACATAGCGACTGACTTCACAATACGGTTGGCCTTTGAAAACGAAATTGACTATACAAACACTCACAACAATATCAACGCCTGTAGCGTGAAAATCGCGTTGTGAATTAGTTCACAGTCGGACCCGCATTTTTCACACAGTTTGTATTTGACCCTATGAAAAGTTATGAGCGTGGCGGCTGAGTAAAATATATTTCGGGCGACTCATGTACTCTGCCGTTGCAACGTCAGAAATCGTAAGCTGCGAACTTCTCGGAGCTGAAAACGGAAATGGAGAGAGTTACACCTGCCGTGCCGCGTATCATGCTATTAAAAACAGAGAACCTTTATATCTTACTCAGCTTATTAACATATGATCAACAGTGCATCTACAGTTCAATTTTCGGCACACACAAAAATTAATGCATGAGCCTGCCTCCAGTGTGGTGCGGGGGTTACAACGCGTTGAGGGTACTGGGTTTTTACGGCAGAAAGAGCGTGAAATCTGCGGAGCCAAGCTTATGCCTGCCACCAGTGGACAGTTGTCATTTAAGGACGCTACTAATTATTTCACTTATTGAACCTAGATACCTCTACAAAAAATTCCCAAACTTTGATATGAGACCCTACAAGATCATTTTGGCGGGAAAAGGTCACAGCAGGTCACGAAAGATGTTTTCACGCATAACTCCGTTAATATTGAGACCTCCTATTTGTTTGAGAGTAATCTTCAGATAGAGGCTCCAACGCAATATTTGCTCAGATTTTTTCGCTTACTGAAAGTTTTTCAAGTGATTGGCCAAGCGAAATTGAGTGTTGTTAAACAATCGCCGTGTTTACATGAATGAAGTTTAGGATCAGGCCCCTCTCCTGCTTGAGAATTGAACGGACCCATTGGCGCACCAACCGCCCGCAAATTGGACTCATGCCGGTACCAAAAGTGCTTAATTTAGGACCTACTGGCGTACCAAAATACACGAAAATGACCCTTTCCGGAGGCACGTGCCCAGTAGCTCATTACCTTGAGATCCCCCACCAGGCCCCTAAGCCTCAATCCCTCACCCCAGGCCTTAATTCCCGAGAATATCAACAATCTGGGAAATGAACTGGCGATAAGGGACACCTAAGACCCAAAGGACACATAAGTCACCCATACACGTATGCTTACCCGCAAAGTGAACTTTCTTACACATAAAATGTCCCCATGGCAACATTCCTTATGTTAGGCGCAAGGGGGACAATAAATCTGGAGTTTACTTGCTAATGTCGCTCATTCGTTTCACTCCCCCACCCCCTCCATTCCTCTCTTCCCCGACCAGGATATCTTACTACCCCTCTGATAGGCGTAGGTCGAGGTTTACGTCGCTGTGTGATTTTAATAGGAATTACCAATAATAATCTGATTTAATAAATAGTGATTTTTTTATGTGCGTTGCTGCGTTATGAGTCGACGGCCTAATTGTTGATCAATAGTCGGAAGAGACCTTACTTAAAGACAATTCTCACTTTATAGTCAAAAACTGAGAGTCATTACAAGTTTTGATAATATTTGTAGCATGTTACTCAATATAAGAAGTGACGAAAACAGGAGAAAAACATGGGGGTCATGGATATCGTTCTTTATTCAAGGTGCCTATCAAACGATCCTCAACACGGTATCAGATCTGCGATTTAGACACCCCCCGCCATCCACCTCCCCCCCCCCCCATTACACACCTCCTCATTTGCGCAAACAGTGGCGGGAGTTATCAATTGTTATGTTTTCACACCTAGGATCATCCCATTATAAAATACATATGCATAAACCTATATTAAGTAATATTTATATGTGAAATGAGGGGAATTTATGATCAGTAATATATATGGTAATACTGGGAACCTTGTGGTTAGTGGGATATTAATTTAGTAACTTTCTGCCACGATGTTAAATAGTCATTACATGTTTCTGATATTTTCACAGCATGACACTCGAGTATGATGTAACAAAATAGGCAAAAAAAGGGGGGTTACCGAGGCCAATTTCTCGCTACGGGCCTTCAAATAAGGTCACCACTACTACTAATATTATATTATCTCATATAATGCCCTAGAACATCAAGAAATAGTCAGCGGCGATTATTTGACCTTTTGTGAATTAAATGTAGGTTCCCGTTTGAAAAACTAGTGCGCTTGGCTCGAGAGACGGACAGTCATACTATTCTTTTGTTAAAATCTCCGTAACCCAACATCGCAGGTTAAAACACTATTTCTGAAACTATAAATACCACACATCGAAAAATTACAACTACACCTCCTTCCTCAAAAAACATACATTTATGTCACGTGGCGCTAAAGTGCTGGCTCTGGTCGTTCAGAATTAACGCCCGAGTTTGTTTAGATTTCGTGAATAAAATGTGCGACACGTTCCTAATGGTGAGCCATATATTTTGCATAACCAGACAGATTGCTTCAATATTACTCTTCTATGGGTTTATTATATGAATTTGCAAATTAATTTTCCCGGAATCTGGCCTGTAAAGGTTAACATTGCAGCACAAATTATGATCATAACGGCCGCTCATACATAAGACCCTTGCCGGGCCTCGACCTGCCAACCGTAGGGTACGAGTGGATGAGGCGGGCATCACCACTGCGTGAACGATGGCAGGCAGCGTTTAGTCGTGATCCACTGTGTCATGGGCGAGCGTAGCGTAACGATGTGTGACTGGTGGGTAACAGACGACACGGTTCGTTGCATCTGCTGATGTCTAGAGGTCGTGTATCCCCGAATTCGCGGACGTAACGTAGGTCTAACCAGGGGTTGCATAGGTTAAGTGCCTGTGGATATTGCACTACCTACGCCATGACTGTTTTGATCATTGTACAGCGCTTCGCCCGAAAGACCAGCATTCACGGCGTTCCCCAATTGATTGGGTCATCAAGGTCGACTGGCCGACGCGTCTTCTGGGCCGTGGTTTGTTTGGGGGCGGCTATCGTATTCTGCTTCCAGTTCACACTGCTGATGACGAGGTACTTCTCGTACCCTAAGAAGGTGACCGTAGAAGTTGTAAAGCTGGACATTCCGTTCCCTTCAGTGTCCATCTGTAACATGCGAAACCTCGACGTCTTTTTCCTCAAAGAAATAAACGGGATATTCAAGACGTCCCGAGACCTCGAGGATGGGATGAACCAAACAGAGGATGCATTAATTCAGGAGTACATTCGATACGTAGCGAAGTTAACCCCGTTGTTCTATTCCTTGAGGTTACGACCCGTGCTTCGATAGCTACCAACATTGACCGACAAGCACTGGCGCACATGGCCGTACAAGCCAGGGACTTCATCGCTACGTGTAACATGGCGGGAATCCCATGTGACCGAGACAATGACATTTCTAGTTTCTTTGACAGTTATTATTAGAATTGTCATACTTACAATGCACCAAACATAGAGGGCGAAATGCTGGCAGAGGGTTTGGAGAACGGACTCTCGCTGATAACTTTCATCGGAAGCGGACTGGGGCAACAAAACGAAGTTCTACGATTCATTCCGGAAATCCACGAGGTCCACAGTCTAGTATCCGGCAACGAAGGGGTGAGGGTGGTCATTCGCCCCCTTTATACAACCCCATACCTCCATACCGAGAGTTTTGACGTCCCGAGGGGCTACTCCGTCTCGTTTGGGGTCAAGGCCAAACAGAGCACCCGGATTGGAACGGGAACTGCTCGGTGCGAAATAGTTCAGTGACCTTCAGTGTACATCGGGATCCGCGTCTGATGACGTGCCAGAAACTGTGTTTGCAGAAGGCGGTAGTGGATGAATGCGGATGTAAGGTTATCACGCTCCCGGGAGAATCATTGTATCCGGATCACAGTTATTGCAGCAGCGACGACATGTTGAGTGATAACTGCAGTTTGAGTGATTCGGACGAATGTTGGGCGGCGGTGTCAGCCATTTACGACAAAATAGTCTGCAGTAAGTCAACGATATTGCGCGCGCAACGCAACGCGGCGATCTTCGGCGCGTGTGGCTGCGTCTCGCCTTGTCACGAGACCACTTATGACGTCAGCTACAGCCTCACGAAATGGATGACGGATTCATTTGACGGTGCACAGACGTACGAAGATATTGTGTTCAGATTCAGATTCAATAGTTTCAGATTCAATATCATTTATTCCGTCAAGGCAAACTGGTACATAGATGAGGATACGATAATACTATGGGAAAAAATCTGCTTTGACGCAGGAGACTCTGATTAAGGTAAGAGAACCGCTAGCATCAGAGCCACCTATGATTTTCAACTTTGCCGCCTTGTTTACGCCAGAGAACGTCGGGCCGGAGAAGGCTAAAAAAAAGGCCAAATATTTCAAGGAGACGTCCACGACCATGAGAGATTTCTCGCGCCTGAACGTGTACATGGCAGACAGCTGGATGATGGAGACGGTGGAGTCTGCCGACTATACCGTGCCCCAACTGCTCTCCGACATTGGAGGTCCGCTGGGACTGTGGGTCGGTATCTCCATCATCTCACTCACAGAAGTCATTGAGTTGATCGTAGATATCTGTCGCTAGTTGAACGCCGTGAATAGAGGGAAGAAACTACGGGCCATATTCGCAGGGAATGTGCCGGAGCAGCTGGGTCTAACGGACCCCGAGAAACAGCGGACACCGGAAGAGGGTCAAAAGGGAGAGTTTGGGGCTACTACGTAGATATGTTTCACATAATAAGCTTAAAGTTAAAAAATCAGGCGTTATAGATATCCCGGTATATACAATAAGTAATTTGCGCATGCGCAGGCGCAGGGCCGTTTGAACGTAACCATAGATACCGCATGCAGACATTATATTTATGACGATTATTACGTCATTCAACAGACAAACCCACACCACACATTGACAGACTGACACTCACAGTCACTCGTCAAACAGCCCCATACGGTTTTATCAACTTGTGGTTCGTTTTGCTAAGGATAGCTTTAGCCGATAGTTTGTCTCAAACGACTGAAGGCAAAAACACTCGCCGGAAGATACCAAGCACAGGCCGTTGATGCTATAGGGTAATACTTGCGCGCGAGTATCTACTAACATATTGTTAAATTATAAAGGTAACCTTGTGAATTGGCACTAAAACGGGAGCTAACCTTCAAACGATAAACAAGAAATGGTGATGGTGTTTTAATTTATACATGGTTCCCAGAGGGCTCAACTGACTAGCATTAGCCTAAATGTTGTGCCTCCATAAAAAAAACGTAGTCGTTCAAAAATGTATTCGTCAATAACTCATTTTGGTCTATGTTGCTTAAAATATGCAGAAGGCACTGACCGTTCTAAGGTCACGCCGTTCTCGCGTAGTCGGGCCAGTTGGAATGAGATTTGATTCGCCCGGCCTAAATGCTACATGGGGTTACAATCTATATAAATATGGGGCTTGGCTGCTGCCCAAGGTGTTGGAAAAGGCTGTTGGTGGTGTGGGGTATTTTCAACAAGAACAATCCTACACCCGTAATTAGAACGTAATTATCATTGTCGAACAGTAAACGCAAACAGCGCAACGACGCCTGACTCTAATATAATTTCGCATGTAAATATCATGCCTGTTCCATACCTGATTTTAAACCTTCTATGGGGTTTCAAATAACTATATCTCATGAAAACGAAGCCAATATATTACTTTAATAATGACCCAACAGCTAGAAGTTTTATGCAAGAAAAAAACTGACAAAAAACAGTGAGTAGATTTGGTTGTTTTTACTGTTACATACATGAACAATGGAGTTTAACTGTCATACTGAATTTACTGCGCCCACCGAACCATGCCGATCGTGAGCCTGGCTCGTCTGGCCCTATCAGACTCCTTCCAAATGTCCAAAGCCCAACAGCTGGTTCCCTTAATACACAGGGTTGCACAGCATACGTATAGCTGTTCACAGACACAGAGCATATTCAATGTCTCTCAGGTACAGGGTTGCCTCTCATCCTTTCCGTGCGCTATATCTGATGAGGATGCTCAGCGGATGTAGAAACGTCAGCGTTGCGGTGCACAAGAGAAACGCTTGAGCCTGGAACACGCAATAGACAAAAATTAGTATGCGGTAACGAAAACCGGTGGGTGTCAGCATGATCGTGACGCCTCCAATCCCACATTCTGCGACCGGATATGTTTAAGAAGTTCGCCATTGGTAATATCTGCGGAGGGTTGGCTCTCGTTGCAGATGGCTTTATTTCGGCGCTATTCTCCTATCCTGTCTTCAAACTTAAAGACAATTCTCATTTAATATAACAGCCTTCACTGGCGAAAGCTTTGAAACTAGCGTAAGCTGGTACCACCGCCGGTACTCGAATATTGCTGGGTGAGCGAATGTGGTGCCGCGGAACCAGGCTAGAACTAGGGTTATAATGCGTTTCGGCATTGTTTCCCCCGCGTCAGTGAAAGGTCTGCATGAACCGAACACTCTCAACGAATGCTTTCTTTGTGTTTTTTGGCTAAGGGGTGTCACCTGACTTGAAGACCAATAGCGCTAAATGGGAGCACCGCCAGACAACACCACCAGGGGGCACCACTAATGGCATCTCCAGGGACACCACCAGGGGGCACCACCAGTGGCACCACCAAGGGGCATTAGCAGGGGGCACCACCAGGAGGCACCACCAGGGGCACCACCAGCAGGCACCACCAGGCATCACCACCAGGAGACCACCATATAGCACCAACAACGGGCACCACCGGAGGGCACCACCAGAGGGCACCATCGCGAGGCAAGTTACTTACCGGTAGATACGGTGGGGTGGAAGACTGCGCCCAGTAGAAGATTGGCACTTCGACGAGATTGAGGAGATTGGCGACGGTAGCTCCGAGTCCGACCAGCTTGCCATAATGTTCCTCCGGGTAACTGGAAGTGGAACCAACAGAATATGACCCACTTATTTCCTCTAAAAACACTTCCGGGTGGATGTTACCCGATGACGTGTTGCAGGTAACGTCTATTGGTGATGCTGCGATACAAGAGCTATTGTATAGTAACATTTACTCGGCTAACGCTGAATGCTACGCTTGAGTAGCCTCAAAGATATCGCTGCAAAACTTACACGCGCTGGCAAAATATGTAGTAAGACGTAAACATGGTTCCCTTCAGCACAGCCACCAGGAGCGAGACAGCGATCCCAGCGTTGGCTGTCCCGACGAGGGAAGCCACAGACAGCAGGGCGGATGCCAGTGACGTTGCCATAAGCACTGGGCACACACTGACCGCCTTCCATAGAAGCCCGGCCGAGCCTGTAACAAAATGGAAATGTTGATGTTTAAGGCCGCTTTTGGCACCAAATGACTAAACAACCACCATCACAATTGCACTGTCAAATAAGATGTAATTTCTTGCAAAACGATCTTCAAGAATAAAACTACGAAATTAATACAAATTACTAAATTACTATTTCGCAAACGTAGCAACTGAGAGCGAACTCTTTCCTTTATTTACCTGTTACCGTGTTATTAGGCATAGACATGGTCCCCGGCACAGACTTCTAGAAATAAGCTACGCCTGTTGTCATATCAGTTTGAGCAGCCCCGCCCTAGCTGACGGTAGAAGACAGCCCCTAGCACAGTGAGAAGAACCCAGGAGGGGCCTGCAGGGTCAGTAAGGCACCCGAGACCCCCATCAGTGATTTCTTTCTGCTCAAACGAGACATACCTTTTCGCGGGTCTTTTGAAGGTATCAGGCCTATGTCTTCCGTAACACTGTCGTTTGGTGCGTCAACTTAGGAGAGAAGAACAACCCGACTAATTAGAACACATCTAATTAGTAGTATCTTCTTCCGGGTTTTTTTGTTACTCATTGACTTAATTGATCATATCACGAAAGAATAACAAACGGCCATTTATTACGATACATCAACCGGGTTAAAGTTGATATTTCAATGTTTTTATTTTGATTACGTTTTTGAACGGTAATGAAATATATTTATTCTGCAAAAAGGCTCCTTCAGCCGTGGGTTTCAATCTAAGATGTATAAGACGAGCTCTTCACTATGGAAACCTGGAAGTTCCTGTCCGTTACCATGACCAAAGATCCCCCCCTCCCCCAATAAGCAATCATTGACCATCATTCGCATACACCTGTACACATACCACGCCGAGAGTTAGTCTGATGTTCGAAAGCAAAGGTTTCCCTTTGGTATGCTGAATTTTTGATGGGCCAACAATACTGTCTTGTGGAGTATCGACGGAACTTTTTATTGGCGCATTATTTCCACTCAGTTTGGAAAAACAGGCTAATTTACTATCCAGTACCTGTATAAATAAGACTCATATATTGTCTTCCGTAGTAATGAGTTTTACCTTATCTTGACAAGATTGCCATTGCATCACTGACAAATAGTGTAAGTTATATGGTTACCGGATAGGTTCTTTTCCCTGTGCACAATGATGGCATCGGTTACCAGGCCAATCAGAGGCGACACAAGAACCATGAAGTTGGCATATTGCAAGATCAAAGTCTGCGCGGAAACTGAAATCGAAGCGCAAAAATATCGCTATTCCAACAAACAATATGGTGTATGCATCGGGGAAAATTAGTGATTTGACATATTTAACATTGTTTAATATATGATAATCAGATATGATATTAAAATATGTACTTCATGGTGTACTGTGATATTTGTCTGTATTATGCCAGGGACGAATATTGGATGTTAAGGACCGCCCCCGGCCCCCACCCCTCCCTGATGGTTACATTACCTTCTGCCAATCTGTAATGTGTGACGTAACTTATCCAAGGAGAGAAGTTGCCGAGAGTGAACCAGAAGTTTGTCTGGTTGAAGGAGAACCATATCAAGTGGTTGATGAATAAGGCCGACAATACAATCTGTTTGAAGGTGAGTCCATTGGGACTAACTTCACAGGATGTGACGTCAATGTCGATGCGCGGCGACGTCTCCACGGCAACCATTTCGAAACTGGACGAAATTCCCCTCGGCTCGTCCTGAGATGAACAACCGCTGTCCAAAGAAATATTCTTGTCGACACCTGGTTGATCACGTGGTACTGTTGTGAATGAAACAAAAGATACATTACATGTATATAAATATGCCGCATATCGGGAAGCGTGCCTATCCCGCCCACGACCGCCGTCCACACCAATTTTTGCCAGATGTTGCCAAATCAAGCAATAAGCATAATGACATTTTTGACATCAGTGCTTGTCAATATTTACATAAAACTTAACTTATAAACTTAGTACGAATAAACACCTCTCAGCATTTATACCGTGATTATGTGGTGCGATTATTTGCTAGTTAGCCCACCAGGAGATATATGCCTTATGAATAGATCACGCTATTTTATTTAATAATGTTCGATACAGTCAGTATGACACTTTAACTCTATTCCTTGTGTGTGTAACAGTAACATCAACATCGAATAATTATTGAAGCAGTATATTGGTTTCGGATCGATAATTATTTGAAACACATGACACAGTTGCTAAGTCACAGGTGCATGATATTTTAATTTAAAATATGACAGTCCAATATTTCCACACTCTGTTCGCGGTTACTATTTAATTAACAATGATAATGGTGCGTTACTATACTTGTCGGTTGAAGAAGTTTCCAATCATTGGTAAATATTGCAGTACTGGTGGCGCCTGTTCACATTTACCCCACCAGTTCGTACCCAGAATGACAGCCCCTGCCTCTGTGACCTTGTATGACGGCATCAGGAACAGTGTATCCAGCAGATGGATGCCCATGAGTCCTGCGTATACATAGAAGCACGTCTGTCTGCTGACCCCGGCGTCGTACGCCATCTGGCGACAATGTATGCAAATAAATGATTATCACTATAAGTCACTAACATAATTTTAGCATTACAATTATTTCTACGGTTCGTGCAAGTATGATATTGCAATTAGTACTACTGTGCGCCAAATTATAATATTGCAATTAGTATTACTGTGTGCTAAATTCTAATATTGCAATTATTACTACTGTGTGTACAAGTATAATATTGCAATTATCACTACTGTTTGTAATAGTATAATATTGTGATTATTACTACGGTTTCTACAAGTATGATATTGCAATTATTACTACTGTTTGTAATAGTATAATATTGCAATGATTGCTACTAGTTGTACAAGTATAATATTGCAATCATTAAGGTTCCTACTAGTATAATATTTCAATTGTTACTAAGGTTCCTACTAGTATAATATTTCAATTGTTACTACAGGTTGTACATGATATTGAATGCTTTTGTAATTTGTACCAGGGCTGGAGGCCAGCCAAAGTACTGAATAAACATACATACATGATATTGCACTTATTGCGATGGGTGGCACAAGTATACTCTAGTAATTATTACTACGGTTTGATCCTTCTTGGTCATTTTCCACGTCAGAAAGAACCATTGTTCCACATAGCTCACGTAGGACTCACGCCCACCGTCTCCTATTACATTCCATTTGGTGGTTTTCAACATGGACGATGGACCTGCATAGATTACGGCAGTGAATGGTAAGCGTGAGTAACACGTGAGCTATGCTAAGACAATGGAACACGGAAGAACGACCATTATCACCAAGGGGCAAGCGATATAGTTATATCCCTATTGTGAGCTTTGCTATTCGGTTAGCCAGACACGGTACGCCATGTTAGGACGGCATTGCGTGGCCGCACGTACCTGCATGACGGCTGTGTTCAGGCTGCAGAGGGAGATGAACATGGCAGACACACCGAGGACGGCAGACTGCTTGGCCCCGGCAAGCATGGTCAACTGGAAGCGGAACCATCGCATATATATATACTGCATACTCAAAACGTTTGTTGTCTTTTTTCCTTGTTATGGTCGCCATAGAACACAACAAAGGTGCTGCAGCCGTCATATCATCTTTATTAGAGAAACAATTCATTCGTGCTG
Organism: Arenicola marina; assembly: GCA_964019135.1. Lineage (NCBI taxonomy): Eukaryota > Metazoa > Annelida > Polychaeta > Arenicolidae > Arenicola > Arenicola marina. Next base: position 8,507,606 of record OZ025253.1, on the reverse strand, counting down.
CCGGATAAACTGATAGCTCGAACCATATCATCTACACCTAGATTGTATGGGTTATTATGCCCTTTTCACACGATGCAATACTTTGTAAAGCTCATTGCAATAAATAAATTTTTCGATCAACTGTGCAATTGGATGGCCGGTTTTCTACGCACTGTAAACTCAGCGTTCTAAACGTTTCGATCAACTTCACGATTTGGAAATGGTCAAACAATCAGCGTTGGGAGTATTTTAGCCAATCATCGTTTCAGATGATCAAGTTGATATTGTTTGCATTTAGCATTATGACAGTTAAGAGTATATTTGAGGATTTGTATGCATGACATTATGAATGATACTCGAATGTTCGCTAGGTGGCGGTAGTGATAATTGTTGAACCACTTGATAAAAGATTTGACCGCGTGAACGATTGACCAAACGATGCTTAGACCATTGTTACGAATATTGAAGGAATAATCGTACCGGGTAAACCCGGCACTAAGCGATATACGGTTAGTTTGGCCCTTCGCTAACGGGCGATGATCGCTGCATTTCATTTATTGCCAACTTTGTTACAAATTGCAGCATGTTTATTAACTCTTCCGCTTACGTTAGAGCATATCATTGACCATTCATATTTTTTTAATCATGACTCCATGGGATAAATCCTGCCTCATTAACTAGTAACCTCTTTGCAAACAATGGAAAAAAATCACTGTTTTCGCGCCACAAATTTTGCGACATGGTCTCGGTTCGTCCTGGTAGGCCCTATATAGACCGGGGTAAATCCTAGGCACAGGCACAGTGTAAACTAGGCTTTTGAAGTTCGATAATGTATTAAAGTAGGTGTTAAATATAACCGTGCTTCAGTCTGCGCCAGATAGATTATCATAACCGCTACACTGTGGTGTGTTCGGCTCTCTTCATATCCTCTTTTTCTACATACCTCCTTGTACAACGCTGTCCTATATTTTCCCATATATTTAGTCAACCTTTCGTGGCTGGCAGACTTGCGAACTTGTTATCCATATGGGATTGCTTCACCAGATAGATCCACGTGATTCATGTGATTTCTACGGAATTTGTACGCAAATGAAACATTTCATCGCTTAAATTATGCACTGGTGGAGCGCTCCGAATTTTCGCCTGGTTTGAGCCTTGAACCTCCAGCTGTGTATACCATGGTGTACTTACGTGAGTACTGGCGATAATGAGAAACATGGAGGAGAAGCTAAGAAACGTGGCTCCAAAGAATATCAATGGTGAAAGTTCTGCAAACAGACATGCATATCACAAAATATGTCATCAGGAACAATCATCAGCTATATTTAAGTAAACGCACAATATCCAATCTACAGTGTGTAGAAAGCATGGATACTAGAGTGAAACCTGTGTATTATGTGCATAGTATATTATAAAAGCATAATATCACATTTTATAAGACGACCATATCTACAGCCTTCAATGTCATCGATCGCCTAACGAACTCCGCAAACCAGCCCATAACACACTCTACTATAGCCTTAATTTATGCGGCTCCGGATGTGACGTCACTCGCGGCATGCTTGGTGGTCGCCTTACCTATGTTTGTGAATGTCATCAGCATCGCTCCCATGAACATGAAGCAGCTGTGTAAAATATCAGAAAAAGTTAGACTAAGTCAAATCATCCAATATTATTTCATTTAAAATTCTTTTCCACCCAAAGATGAATAATTCATCAATGTTTGCACCTTGCAATCAAGATTTAGCAAATATTCGCGACATTGTCCATTGCACTATAGGTTGCTATGAAACCTTTAAATGATTGTGTGCAAGATAAATGAATAACTTGTGCTAACATTCCTTGCAATGAGTTATCACGGTATCACGGCCAAACAATGCAACATGTTTAGTCGTGCCCACTGCAACACGTAATGCTCAATACTCACAACTGTATCAGACGCGTAATGCTCAATACTCACAACTGTATCAGACGCGTAATGCTCAATACTCACAACTGTATCAGACGCGTTTTGCTCAATGCCCACAACTGTATGAGACGCGTGGTGCTCAATACTCACACCTTTATCAGACGCGTGGTGCTCAATACTCACAACTGTATCAGACGCGTGGTGCCCAATACTCACAACTGTATCAGACGCGTAATGCTCAATACTCACAACTGTATCAGACGCGTTTTGCTCAATGCCCACAACTGTATGAGACGCGTGGTGCTCAATACTCACACCTTTATCAGACGCGTAATGCTCAATACTTACAACTGTATCAGACGCGTGGTGCCCAATACTCACAACTGTATCAGACGCGTAGTGCGAAGCCCCATTCGGTCGAAGAGGAAGCCGCAGAAGACGCTTCCACCCTCGCCGGCGACGTTGGCGATGATTAGGACGAGATTGAGCAGCCCTTGCTGCTCAGCGCACGTGGTATGCGAACCGTGACCGCTCGACTGGCCGGCAGTCATCGACGCGTTGCCGCCGAAGTCAAGATGACCGGGTGTCAGTCCTCTAAAGACTTGCTGGAAGACGCGCGCCATGGCCGAGGAGTCGCCTTCCCCTCCTCTTTCATTGCTGCAGAACTCCGAGAAGACGCCATCGCCAATGAACATGTAGGCGAGGGAAGGCCATCCGTCGATGAGGAAGCCGAACAGAAAGCCCTCTACGAAGGTCATGCCAATGATGAGGAAGACACGCCGTCTGGACAGCTTGACAATTACTTCCTCCATCGACATGGTGACGGGTATGATCCCGAAAAACGCGATGAGCCGTGTATGGGAGTATCAATGGACCGTGACTATAACAATTCCAATGCCTTTTCAATTTTTAACTTTTTCGTTAATTATTAATTCGTCAGGTTCATTTAAATATGGGCCTGAAACAATGGCCTGGTCACCAAGTCCACTGTAGAGCCTGAGAGAACCAGACTACGAGTGATACAACCAAATGTCGACCAGACGCCCCTATATTCACGTAGCTAATGGCACCGTGCCCTTAATTCAGCAGAGACACAGGCCGAGTACCCAGGGCAATGCGCACGACACTTTCATATTAGCAAATCTATATCACCCACATATAATTTATTGTATAGATGTCCGTCGAGTTGTTTACGCGTGCCAAAACCACGTGGTATCTGATTGCGTGACGGCACGACCCCGACAATAGTCCCGCACCCGTTCTTTACCCCCCCCCCCCTCCTCCCATTACACACCTCCTCATTTGCACAAACAGTTGCCGAAGTTATCAATTGTTATCAGGAGTTGCACACGTTAAGTGCCTGGAGATATTGCACTATCTACGCCATGGCTGTGTCGACCATTGTACAGCGCTTCGCCGGGGAGACCAGCATTCACGGCCTTCCCAAACTGATTGGGTCACCCAGGTCGACTCGAGGACGCGTCTTCTGGGCCGTGGTTTGTTTGGGAGCGGCTCGTGCCCTAAGAAGCTGACCGTAGAAGTTGGACCAAACAGACAACGCGTTCATTCTGCAGTACATTCGAAACATGGCGAAGTTAACTCCGATGTTCTATTCCTTGAGGTTACGACCCGTGCTTCGATAGCTACCAACATTGACCCGCACGCACTGGTGCACATGGGCGTACAAGCCAGGGACTTTATCGCCAAGTGTAGCATGGCGGGAATCCCATGTGACCGAGACAAGACATCTCTCGTTTCTTTGACAGTTATTATTACAATTGTTATACCTACAACGCGCCAAACGTAGAGGGCGAAATGCTAGCAGAGGGTTTGGAGGACGGACTCTCGCTTATAACTTTCATCGGAAGCGGACTGGTGGAACAAAACGAAGTTCTACGATTCATTCCGGAAATCCACGAGGTCCACAGTCTAGTATCCGGCGATGAAGAGGTGAGGGTGGTCATTCATCATGATCATCATCATCATGATCATCATCATCATCGTCATTTTTTTCGACCAGCAATCAATACAATACAATATAGCATACAGCAGAAAACGAAAAAAATATATAATCCCTGGTCAAGGAGACCACCATTATGACAGAGTCGCTGGCTTGGTGGCCACTTCATCCCCTTGACACCAACCCATACCCCCATACCCCCATACCCCCATACCGAGGGTTTCGACGTGCTAAACCTACAATGAGGTTGAGGCACTGACGTACGGGTTTGCTCGACCGTCATTCCACCTACCCCAGCACCCAGCGGTGCGTCACCCTGGCACGGTTTAATAATTGTATTCTGTCTGTTTTACGACAGAGCGGATTGCTGATCTACTTGTCTATGCGAATGAATATTTTATTTCTCAAATTCATTGATAACTCGGCTAAATGTACTTGGTAAATAAAATGGCGCTGACTGGAAACGATTACTTTGACGAATGACCGAATCAGTATCATGAGAGGGCTCCGCGGTGGCTGGGACCACAGGTGGTGAAATGTTCGGCCCAAAGATCGATACCAACGAAAATCTTCAAAACCAAAAGAACAAAAATATAATAACGCAAACGTAGAACAATAAAACAAAAGGCTGCGTCAAAGCTTTTCTCTTCACCAAGCAAACAACCCATCAAAGACGTTTCTAAAATGTCTTATGGCACATGTCACAGACCTTGAACTATCATTGACAAAATTATCTCTTTTGCAAGAAGAATTAAAGTCCGAAACGCTACAGACAAACAGAAACGGGACAAACGGCACAAGCCAGAAATACCGCCCATAAATTAAACCCAGTCGGTTGTGCAGTGGCATTGTTGGAGGTTCAATCCAATTTGGACGGAGTACAAGTTATAACAAGATGACACCCCATAGCATATTATCTACAAGAGACGTTTTCAAATATGACGTAATTTTTACAGGGTACAATTCCGATGATTTGCCTTCGCATGTGTGATTCTGCACGCAAATTTTATCTGCATGCCATGAGGCCATCTCTTGAATACTAAAAACCCGACCAACGATGACTTTAATCCCAAATTCCGTAACCTATTTGACGCCAATGCCACACAAACATTCGGATTGAGATTAAGACATATTCTAACGAACAGTAGCCGACACTTTACAACACAAGTAGTTACCAACTGCCAGAAACCGCGCCTTGAAACTTCAGGTAAGCACCACATAGCGAGGTGGAGGAACTCTGTATTTGCGCTTATTTTCTGATTCTATTTTCAATTACACACCCTCTGCTGTATTTGTATAATACTTTACCCATCCGTTCAAAATATATTTGTCATTTAAGTTTACCTCCATTTCACAAAATGACACCTACTACGACTATGTCATTTTACTGCAAATCAGCAAATATCGATTCATTATCACAAGCAATAACTATTTGGAAAGCTTAGACCTATTGGAATACAGGAACGATTTTAAAAGATGTAAATTGAAAATCGTCGTCAAAATTCTAAATCATTACCTTCACAAATTTGGCTATAATTTAATCAAAAATGCAACTGTTGGCCCAAGACCACCTTTACAAACTTCTATAAACATAGTTAGTGTAATAAAAAATTAAGACAAATATAGGTAGCCGTACAAATTTGCATAGACGCAGGTCCTGAATGATGAACATGGCATTTCACAGACATTTCTCGGTACAGCTTATAGCACAGCATTTATCAGCAATTTACGCCTGGTACTCACATTGTAATCAATCTGGTAACATATGATGGTTTTCCGATATAATTATGATCTACAATGTCTACCGAGATCTGCTCTAAATCGACGAGGCTTATTATGGGGTGCTTACCTTAAATCAAACAATTGTCACCATGGAGCTGAAAACTTACCTAAAAGACAGATTATTAAATAAGACATATCTTATTTACGCAATTGCAAAGCAGGCATTGTTTGTAGAAGTTTGTAGGTTGTACAAGTGATTCCCTTTCTGGTGAGCTCAATTCTCCGCTCCGCGCAGTACATTTCGCAGCTCCGCCGAACATCAAGATAAGACGAAATACACAGTTTACATTGATCAGAACGTTCGGGAAAGGCGAGAATGAAAGGCGCACAACGAAATACTCCCAATTGTCATGTTGTTTCAAGCAGGGAGCCAAACTCATTGTCGTTAGATTCCCTGCAATAAAAAACCAATCTCTGTTGGCAATATATATATAATGTTAAAAAATTGCGTGACGTCACGCCTTTGTCTGTTTGTCTTAAGATATTTGTCCATCCCCAAAATCCATGAAGTGCTGACTTACCATGCAATACTCCCTTTCTGTTGTATTTATTTGTTTTGTTCTTTTTTTTCTATGATTTGTATCCAGTCTAGCTGACTTACCATGCAATAAGCCTTTTCTGTTGTATTTATTTGTTTTGTTCTTTTTTTCTATGATTTGTATCCGGTCTAGCTGATATGTGAATGATACGAAACATTTTGTATGAGCTCTGCAGCTAATAAGCGTTGCTTCTGCTGCTGTTGATTTGTTGAATGTTACTCCCTTTTGATGTTGTATAAGCTTGTCAAACAACTGTAACTGATTTAATAGAACAATAAACCGATTCAATTCAAGTTCATTATCTTGAAGAATGGATCGAAAAACAAACCTAGGGTAAGTTCGGGTATGCGAGCGGAGTAGTCGGACTCCGCGGAGCGCATAACCGAACGCGGAGATTGTGGTCCGATAGGGCGGTCACGTGGTATATTTTACTCCCAGACCTTACTCCCCACCCAGAGGAGGATCCCGAGGATTTCCAACATGGCGTCCAGGCCGCACAATACATTTAATATATATATAGTAGTATTGCGACCTGCAAAAAATCTGTAAATAATATGATAACAACGAGAATAAGATAATGAACACACTACGTATCCGTTGATTTATTTTATGGCGCTCTTTAACGATCTTGAAAATTTGTGCAGTCCAGCAAGTGCAACATTCACGCGGACCGCGGATTTTGCGCTCGGTTAATATTGATCCGCCTATGAGCGGAAGGAGTCCGCGTGCTCCAAATATCCGCGCCGATTACTCCGATTGCATATCCGAACTCACCCACTGAAACCCGCCGATGTTTGTCGATGTTTACCGAGGTCTTCTCTAAATCACCGAAGCTTATTATACGATGTTCTATTTATTGTACCTATGTCACCACTTCTTGTGCTGTGTTTTATTTGTGCTTTGTTTCATTAAGACTGTTTAAAATATCAGGGCTACAGCCCGCCGATGTTTGCCGATGTTTACCGAGGTCTGCTCAAAATCGCCGAGGCTCATTATGGGTGGCTTACCTTAAAGGGAACCGCCAGCCTGGCCTCTAACGGTGCTTTACCGATTCATATAATACTCAATTGTCTATCCTCCAAATTACAGAATTTCACGTTCTATCTGTAGCTTACCATAGCATTTAGAAGTGACCGCCAGGCACGATTTGGCCGCCTACCCAGGCGGCAGCCCTTTTTGGAGGCGTGTCCGCGATTGACCAATCAGGAGGCGATACTCCAATTTATTCAAACCGGAAATTGTGCCTATTGTGTGAGAAAAACAAGAGCGCATGATAATCGCAAGTATAAATAGCTGCGATTCTAACTCCAATCATGGCATTGTTGCGGATTCAATCGTCGCAAGACATATCAATTTGTTTGAACGGTACTTTTCCATGAAAGGCTAAGATCTTGCGCTACTGCACGGCTTAGAACTGCCGCTGTTCATCTAGAAATCGCGGCCCTGATCTCTCTCTCCGCGAGCTGTAACGTATGGCGGCGCCATATGAATAGTCACAATATGCGTCACTTGCTCCGGCAAAATGGCGCGCTGCTCGACATTGATGGGGGCGGGTTGCCTTAATTTTTTCTCCTTACCAGTCGGCCGAAACGAAGCGTTAACACTCGCCAATTTAATTTTAAGATGTAAACTTTCGGTGCAGATCGCGATTAAATTAGGTTGGCCACCCGCTTTAACTTCCCCGATGCTGCCCAAATAACAATCGAAAGGGCCCACCGATTGGGAAACAATGCTGGAGGATCTTCCCGTCCCATTGTAGCTAAGTTGACAACCGCAGCTGATGCGAATTATTAGTTATTTCGTTTGCCCGGAAAAATAAGCCACCAGGTCAAAGAAGTCTCGTGTCGTCCCAGACCCCCCGGGAGATCTTAGAAAAGAGGCGTACACTGTTTAGTGACGAGGAGCGAGCCAAACAGCTCGATACGTCGGCAACCACTAAGGTCATGGGGCGGCACCTGTACATCAACAACCAGAGGTAGGTCCCCCCGCTACCGACCCCCCTCCCACGTGAGATCCTCTCCATGTCCACTGAGGAGCAAGCCGATGTGAGCGAGGTCCAACTCATCCAAGGCGGGGCGATCAGAAATGGGTCATTCAGTGCCTCAGTGGCAATTGCTGCCACGGAGCCTCTGGACTCAGCTCGCAAAGCCTACAAGAAGGTCCTACTTGACCCCGAGTTCCTGGGGGCAGCTCACTGCATCGCGGCCACCAGGCTGTACACCCCGACAGGTGCACAAGTCACGGGGTACACGCAGGACGACCATGCATACGGAGCGGCCATTACCATCATACGCCACCTGCAAGCCAGTCACGCATCGGTGACAAATTTTACTGTTTTCGTCGCTGTCAGTAAGACTCTAATGAAGGCCACCGATTCGACGCTGAAGGCCGCATTGGAAGCCGCCATGTCTTTGTGGCACAAGAAATTAGCTCTGGACAAATCCCACAAGTCAGCTTTACAGCAAGCTCCATTAAATATGGGTACAGAATTATTTGACGATGTTAACGATGCTGAGCATTATTTCACAAATCTGTTTAACAATACTACAGATGTCTATGTTCCAAACCATACAATAACAGTAAGACCTAGAGATAAAGAATGGATGACTGGAAATATTAAATGTCTGATTAGAAAACGAAATAGATTGTGGCGACGTTTCTCTCGAGCTCGAAGGGAAGACCACTTTGATATATTTAAGCAGGTTCGTACAGAAGTAAAGTTTGCTATTAAGCAGGGTAAAGACGAATTTTATGCATCCTTAACGCAACGATTACAACATCCAGACACTACTTCCAAGGAAATGTTTAAGTTAACAAAGAGGTTATATGACAGCAGAACGAGCCTCGGTATCCCAGAGATAATAGATGGTGACAGTACTCACTCCACTCCTTCGGCAAAGGCCTAGTCATTGAACGAATTCTTCGCTGGAAATTCATCGCCGTCTGAGCCACAGTTACTATTTAAAACCACGGCGAGAATTTCTACCATAGCTTTTACCCAAGATGAGGTTTTCAAATTTTATCGTCACTCGACATAAGTAAAGCTAATGGACCTGACGGTGTTAGTAATCGATTGTTACGTTCGACGGCACAATCCATAAGCAAACCTTTGGCTAACCTTTTCCAAATCTGTCTAGATACCAATAAGGTACCCGATGCATGGAAGAAAGCCAACATAACGTCCATCTTCAATTCTGGTGACAGGCATCTACGCAATAACTACTGGCCAGTATCCTTGTTATCATGCACTGGTAAAGTAATGGAAAGATTGGTCTTTAAGGCTGTTTACAACCACTTTGCCGAAAATAATCTACTTACGTGGCGCAACTCAGGCTTTAAGCTACTTGACTCAACTGTTAATCAATTAATTCACATGTTACATCTAATTTATTCTTGCCTCGACTCAGGTGTTGATACCAAGACTGGCGCCGATGTATGTGTTGTATTTTTAGATATATCTAAAGCGTTCGACAAGGTATACCACTTGGGTTTACTCCATCAAGTGGAATCTTTTGGTATCGAAGGAGATTTGCTTGCCTGGTTAGTTGATTATCTCAGTAACCGTCAACAGCGTGTTGTTGTCAAAGGTCAGTGCTCTAGTTGGTTGCAAGCTTCTGCTGGCGTACCTCAGGGTTCTATATTGGGACCAGTGTTATTTCTGGTATTTATTAACGACATTGTTGATTACCTAGAAACAAACGCGTTCTTATTTGCCGACGACGCGTCGATACTACATGTTTGAAAAGATATACTTCATGATATACAGAAAACAAAACAGGGACTTGGAGAAGCTGCCTAGCTGGTCAAGGCAGTGGCGAATTACTTTTAACCCGAAAAAGACTGTATATTATTTTTAGCAACAAACGACCTTCAGATATTACCCCATTGTTATTTGACGGTGTACCCCTTAAACGTGTATCAAGCCATTGTCACTTGAGTCAAACATTGTGTCAAGACCTAAGGTAAACCACCCATAATGAACCTCGGCGATTTTGAGCAGACCTCGGTAAACATCGGCTAACATCGGCGGGCTGTGGCCCTGATATTTTAAGCAGTCTTAATGAAACAAAGCACGAATAAAACACAGCAAAAGAAGTGGTGACATAGGTAAAATAAACAGAACATCGTATAATAAGCTTCGATGATTTAGTGAAGACCTCGGTAAACATCGCAAACATCGGCGCTAACTCGTTACGTCATTCACAGGGAATCCCCAATTTGTGACGTCATTCACGGGGTATTTCCCCGAGAATGGCTCTTCGTGATAAATTCCGAATATTCACGACAAAAACATGGAGAAAACGTGTAAATAGTTCAGAAAACATTCGTGTAGATCATATTTATATCGGAGACCATTATATATAACCAGATTTATTAAAATGTGAGCACAAGGCGTAAATTACTGATAATTGGTGTGAAATAAGCTGCTCCAAAAAATATTTCTGAAATAACATTTTCAAGTTTCAGGACGTGTTTCTCGGGCAATTTGCACGGTTACCTATATTTTTCTTTATTTTTATTACAAGAACTATGTTTTTAGAAGTTTTTAAACGTGGTTTAGTGTCAAGATTTTCATTTTTGATGAAATTATAGCCAATTTTGTGAAGGTGGTGATTTCGAATTTTGGCAAAAACGATCCTGTTTTTGCATAACTGCACTTTATTATTGCCATTCTGTTATTTGTTGTGGCTACTATTTACATTGTTGAATACCATTCCTGTATTGCACTAAGTTTAAGCTTTCCAAAGAGCTATTACTGATGATAATGACTTAATATTGGGTTGAACTGTAGCAAAATTACATATTCGTGGTAGGTGTCAAGTTTTGGTCATTTTGTGGTATGGGGGTATACTTGGAACATGGAGAATACTTTTTTAACGGGACGATAAAGTATCCTAAAAATTCACCAGAAGGTGTGTAATTGGGTATACTTTCATAAAATAATCACGAATACAGAGTTCTTTCACCTTGCTATTATGGGTGGCTTACCTTAAGCTGGGAGCCACATGTGTCTAATATTACAGCGAAGGCTCTGCAGTCAGTCAATATGCTGAGGCGTATGGGTCCGATGGTGGGTCGCAAAGCCAAACACCAAGTTTATTGTACCTTTATTCGTCTTCGGTTGGAGTATGCGTCTGTGGTATATGACTGTGGTGTTACTGGTGGGCAGCTTCAAGCTTTGGAGCGCATACAGCGACAGAGCTTACTGGCAGCCACACGGGCCTATAACAAGACCAAGCACACGGCATTGCTTGCCGAGGTCGGAGAAGTTACTCTGCAGACGAGAAGAGGCTATTGTTGCCTTCGTTATTTTCATAGAATTGTAAATGGTGTTGCGCCTCCCTACTTAATGGAATTATGTCCCCCACCAGTGCGCGACCTAGTTAATTATGCTTTACGAGAAGCAGGTGCTATCAGAATTGTTAAATGCAGAACTGTTAAATTTTAAAAAATCGTTTTTCCCATCCACTATTAATGACTAGGCCATCTTAAGATGTCGTTCCCCCCCAAGTTACTTTACAATTCTAGTGGTCGGGCTATGGAGCTGCTCACCATGTGCGTCTACGTATGGGGTTAAGCGCCCTCAACTGTCATCGAAAGAAATATAACTTTATTAACAACGCAGCATGCCCAAGATGTGGAGCAAAGAGAGAAAGTACGGCACACTATTTAATTCATTGTCCCGCTTAGGAAGCCACTAGGTCGACCCTGTTCGACAACATTTCTGAAATAACCACGATTCCCCCAAACCTGCATAGCCTTGGAAACTATATTACTCTACGGGTCTAATGATTTTCCACTGGAAAAAATCTTATTAGTATGTTACCGGGTCCAGCGTTTTATCCATGATTCTGGTCGGTTTAATGACTAACAACTATCATTATTATTATTAGTATTATTAGTAGTAGTAGTAGTGTACAATCTGGTTGTACAATCATATTACTCAATATCACAAATTATCATCTTTAATCTTATTTACTTAAATTTATGGTCACAATAGAGGTAAACCATGTGTTTTTATGTAATTTTATGTTGATTTATGTATTATGTTTCTTGAGGTGACCCTGCCAGATGGCAACCCCTTTCAGGGGAACCTCGTTAAATAAATGATGTTTAAATTTAAAAAATGAGCCTTACCCCGGCGCCCGGACATTTACCTTGGTGCCCGGAGCCTTAGCCCGACGGCCGTAGCCTCACACCAGGGTCTGGAGCCATAACCCGGCTCCCGTGGCCTTACCCCGGCGCCCGGGGCGATAGCCCACAGCCATAGCTCGGAGCCACAGCCCGCAGACATAGCTCGGAGCCACAGCCCACAGCCATAGCTCGGAGCCACAGCCCGCAGCCCTAGCTCGGAGCCACAGCCCGCAGCCAAAGCTCGGAGCCACAGCCCGCAGCCATAGGTCGGAGCCACAGCCCGCAGCCATAGCTCGGAGCCACAACCCGCAGCCCTAGCTCGGAGCCACAGCCTGCAGCCCTAGCTCGGAGCCACCGCCCGCAGCCAAAGCTCGGAGCCACAGCCCGGAGCCATAGTCCGAAGCCATAGTCCGGCGCTCTGAGCCATAGCCCGGCGCTTGGAGCCATAGCCTGGCGTTCAGAGCCATAGCCCGGCGACTGGAGCCATAGTCGGGAGCCACAGCCCGAAGAATAGCCCGGAGCCATAGCCCAGCGCCCAGGGTTATAGTTGAGCTTCGAGGCGAGATCGCGAGAACGCGAGAGGAAGATCGCCAGAGCGAGATCGCGAGTGGCACAAAAATGCCACCATACTGGACTTGTATGATATGATTGTTTATACAGTGGGCGAGACCCAATCTCGAGGAAACACCCAGTCATGTCTAAAAATAGATAGTTCTCTCCAGTCTTAGTGCCGACCGGCAGCTTTTTTGCTTATAAAACGCGGTTGGTTTATGACCGAGTCGTTAGTATGATCAACTTAGAGTCCATTCATCATGAAACCGGCCCCACTCCATGTTTGGTTCTTCTGCTGTTTTTCTCACTCTCGATATCTTTGGGGGGAGGCCGCGGGGGGGGGGGGGCAACAGGGTATTTGCGTTCCTCGGGAATGGGCTTTTCATTTCACCGTGAACTGAGAATGAGGAAAGTAGTTCTTCGTGAACTGGGCACGGTGCATTAGCCGACCCTCGTGATCAAAGATTTCCAGTTATTGTGAACTGGGAATTGGGATATTAAATAACCGGGAATCGGGAATTCGCCAATTTATATAATCTATACGACCTCATTATTGTATGCATGGAGTTCATCTCTTAATTCACTGTGAACTGTGAACAAAGAAATTTATATATCGTGATTTGAGAACATTACCCCCTCCCCCCACCCCACCTCATCTGTGTGCCTGTCCTTTTAATAAAATTATCTATTAAACATCGCTTCTTTGTCACTATTGTTTCCGCTTGATGGTAGATTATTCTTCCTGGGAGCATCAGTCCATACCGGTGTTTGTAATTGTGGGGCTAAGATGTGCACTTATATATTATCACTATACTTTTAGCTAGCTTTTATATATAATAGGCCCTGGGTCAGCTACGTAGGAGACGATCCCACCTTATATAATTTAAAACGTCACTTATGGCAGGGTTGTGTTATCTCTATGGAAAATCAATACAATATATAGGGTATTGAGTGCTAGGAACCGGCTGGCTGCTCGTCTTGTGTGCCAAGAATCGAGTGGGTATGAAAACATGTTTTGATTGCTTCGGTCCAGGCATTCCTAACTGTGAAATTGAGATATAGTTCAAGATAAGACATCTCTCCATAATGCATTGGTCAGTCCATATAGGGCTGTACATAGTGTCATCACGGGATCTTATCGAGACCCGCCGAGACATGCATACTTATGCTCTTCGTCAATGCTATAGCATCAACGGCCTGTACTTGTTGCCTACGTGCGGGTTGTTTGCCTTTACTCGCTTCACACACATGATCGGCTAAATCTGTCCTTGGATGCACAACTAACCGCTGGAGTTGTGTGCATATTAGAATTACAACCATCCGAGTAGATAATATGTAATAGATGAGCGGTTAGACAGTTGATAAACCAAAATGCTGTCGCATCATGAGTAACTGTCAGTGTCAGGCGATCTAACGGGTTGCGCGGGGTTTTCCATGTCGTATGACGTAATCATGATCATGACGCGCAGATCTGCACGCGGTATCTATGGCTACGTAACAACGCTCCTTTTATGGGTTGACCAGGCGAGGAAAATGGTGTCCAGAAATGTAAACTTCGATGCATTGCCTGAAAATACAAAACTTCCAACAGTCTCATCGAACGGACCGAACGGTTCGTCATTGTGAAGCCCCAGGGGGGAGGGTAGGGGTGGGAAGGCGTGGATGAAGTAGACATTTTGGAAGTCATTGCTTCTTAGTTTCGTGAAAACATCGCCCCCTGAAATACGAAAGGCATGACGTCACACAATTTTTTTAGTAGCCGTAGATACCGCGTGCAGACAAACCCAAACAACACACTGAGACTTAACAGTCACTCATAAAACAGCCGCATTCGGTTTTATCAACTTGTGGTTTGCTTCGCATCTAAGGATAGCTTTAGCCGATATTTTATCTCAAGCGACTGAAGGCAAAAACAACCACCGGAAGATACGCAGCACAGGCCGTTGATGCTATAGGGAATGCCAGTGAATCTCGTTCTATAGTGACCATACTAATAACACATTGCAAAGTATGTAAATAGAAATTAGTCAAGAGTACATGCACGTAGTTGCAAAGGTTTATTCCACACATATCAGTATGTATTTTGTGTTTGAAACATCAAACGTATTTCCCCATGGCCTTCCAATAAAAGGGAAAGGATTAAGTAATTTGATTTTTGATTTGGGCTTTATTCCCCATCCGTTTTGAGGAGTACAAAAAGTAAGAAACGGTCAGTTAAACATCACAACTGCACAAAGAACAAGAAACAAGAACACGTTAAACATAACGAACATTAAAACATATAAAGTAGGCTATGTGTACTTTTGATTGTAACAAAATACTTTAATAGGCTGGGCTATTGGTAGGTTTCTTGGAAATAAGGGCTGAAATGTTGTGCGACTGCAGAGACAATTGGTTATGTGTCTTCATCATTTAAAGCTCCAAAAAGTATAGCGCACATCTCATCGTCTTCTTTTGAAAGGATAAATACCAATTTTTCAACAGAGATTATATTAATTATGTCTTCCCACATATTCGTGCGCACATGATTTAGCGCAAGGCATTGATTAAGAAGATGAGACTGTATATTGGTCACAGTATTAGAACAAAATATACATAAAATATGATTACTGTCAGATATTGTTAACATACGAATCGTGGATGTAAACTGTTTTCTGAGCTTTATGTTGTTTAACGCCGAGTAATATAATCTGCACATACGTATCTTAGCTTGAACCTTTAAGAATAATGCTGTCCCACATTTATTCGAGAGCTGCCTTGGTGAATTGCACTAAAAAGAGAGCTAACTTTCACACCAATCAGATAAACACCAAACGGTGATGGTGTTTTAATGTATACATGGTTCACTGAGCGCTCACCTGACTCGTTCAATAATGCATTGATCAATAACTTATGTTGGCATAACTCATGTTGGCCTATGTTGCTTACAATATGCAGAAGGAAACGTAATTACATTGAATTAAATGGATTCGCATGTCAAGTACGCATTATATTATCCACGTTTCCCCAACCAGCACCGGAACGCTATTCGGATCATTTATGAATAGCCGGCGCCGCTGTCCGCTCAGGTTCTGGTCGTGCTTACCATTGGTTATCATGTATTTATGTACCCCGCTGCCGTCGGTTCCCGTCACGAGGTACGCAGTGCATTAGACGGACCGCCCTTCCAAGACAAAGGTAACGGCGATCAACCTGTTGTTTTGTTTATGTTGAGAATTAAACGAATATCAAACTTGCTCATATATTACTTACTATGTGGAGTTTTACAAATGACCCTCTACGAGAAAACGGAAGAATTTAAACACACATTAAACGTACAGCTTTCAAGCATTGAGGGGTATAGGTGGTCTGACTGACCTTGGGGTGAGGGCCAAAGTCGTGAGGCCCGCCCGGCTCCGAGGTCGGCACTGAGAGTTATAAGGTCACGCCGTTATCGTAGTCCGGGTAGATGGAATGAGATGCGATTTGCCCGGCTTAATGGGGTTAACATCTATTTAAATATGGGGCCTGGCTGCTGTCCAAGTTGTTGGGGCAGGCGGGGGTGGTGTGCGGGTGTTTTCAACAGGAGAAATCCTACACCCGAAACGTAATTAGCACGATATTATCATCGTCAAACGGTAAACGCGAACAGTGTGACGACGCTTGACTATAGATATAATTTCGAATGTAAATATCATGCTGGTTTTATATCTGATTTTCAACTTAATTTTGAATAATTATATCCATTGAAACCGAAGCCAATATATTACTTTAATAATTACCCATCCGCAAGTAGATTTATACAATAAAAAATTGGAAAAAAAACAGTGAGTTGATTTGGTTGTTTTTACTGTTACATGCATGAACAATGGAGTTTAACTGCCATACTGGCTTGACTAAGTCCACCGAACCAGGCCGATCATGAGCCTGTCTCGTCTAGCCTTAGGATTCACCATCCAAATTTCCACAGTCCGACAGCTGGTTCCCTTAATATATAGGTCTCCACATCATGTATAGCTTTTCACCGGCACAGAGTGTGGTCAATGTCTCTCAGTTACAGGGTTGTCTGTCATCCTTTCCGTGCCCTATATCTGATGAGGATGCTCAGCGGATGTAGAAACGTCAGCGTTGTGGTGCACAAAAGAAACGCTTGAGCCTGAAACACGCATCAGACAAAAATATTGTTTGGTAATGAAAACCGTACGGCGTCAGAATGCTCGTGCTGACCTGGCTGAGGCCCATGATACGTGACACCATGCAGGGAGGGCCAAGACACGCCAATCGCACATTATGCGACCCAATACTTTGAAGAATTGCGCCATTGGTAATTTCTGCGGAGGGTTTTCTCTCGTTGCAGATGGCTTTATTTCAGCGCTATCCTGTCTTAGACTTGAAACATACGCGAATCTATTTCATATATGTCTTCCTTAGGATATAATGCCATGGCGATATTGATGGCTACGTGCACCACCAGAGCATATCTACAAGTGCCACCAGAGAGCACCACCAGGGGGCAGCACCAGGGGGCACCACCAGGAGTACCACCAGGAGACCACCAGAGAGCACAACCAGGTTGCATCACCAGAGAGCACCAGGGGGTACCACCAGGGGGCACCAGCAGAGAGCACCAGGGGCACCACCAGGGGGCACCACCAGGGGGCACCACCAGGGGGCACCACCAGGAGACCACCAGAGAGCACCACCAGGGGGCACCACCAGAGAGCAACAGGGGTACCACCAGGGGGCACCACCAGGGGGCACCACCAGAGAACACCAGGGGGCACCACCAGGGGGCACTATCCGGAGACCACCAGAGAGCCCCATCAGGGGGCACTACCAGAGAGCACCAGGGGGCACCATCGGGAGATAGTTACTTACCGGTAGATACGGCGGGGTAGAGGACTGCGCCCAGTAGAAGATTGGCACTTCGACCAGATTGAGAAGGTTGGCGATGGTAGCTCCGAGACCGACCAGCTTGCCATAATGTTCCTTCGGGTAACTGCAAATTGGAACCAACACGATCCAGTTAATTCCACTTTAATAGTGATAACATTGAAGCATAAACACTTCCGTGTAGACGTATCCCGATGACGTGTTGTAAGTAAAGTATATCTTATCTGCTGCACTATATTAGTGATGCAACGGTACAAGAGCTATAATAACTTGAGGGCGCACGGTAACCTATTTTGCCGTTTATTTTAACAGTTACTCGTCTAACGCTTGTGTAGCTTCAGATATATTGTTGTAGCACTCACACGCGTTGGCAAAATATGTAGTAAGACGTAAACATGGTTCCCTTCAGCACAGCCACCAGGAGCGAGACAGCGATGCCAGCGTTGGCTGTCCCGAGGAGGGAAGCCACAGACAGCAGGGCGGATGCCAGTGACGTCGCCATAAGCACTGGGCACACACTGACCGCATTCCATAGAAGCCCGGCCGAGCCTGTAACAAAATGGAAATGTTTCGGCACCCCAGGACAGGGTCAAGGAACTAGCCTGGACGATTGAAGGATGAATGGATGAAGCCTGCCCCAGATTAGGTGCCAGTGTTCGAATTCGCACCAAGGACCTATTGATATATGCAGTCTAAAGCGCAAAAATTTGAAGACAAAGAAAGGTGCAGAAGAAAGTGCAGTTGTTGCTAGTCCTGTCTGAGTCCTTTACAAATTGCATGATGAGTGATGATAAAGCAAAAATCTTCGCTAGTTTCTAGTTGCAGAGAGAGCTCCTCGCGGGGTTTTCCTGTGCCCGGTGTTCCAGTCGCAAGTGAGCGCGAGAAATCCTCTCTGAGTTCTCCGCTCACTTCCTCCGCCTACGAATAGTTACACTAGATGCAAGCTTCTATTGATTTGGTGGAGATTCCGGCACGGTCAAATCAGTTATAATTTTCTTAAACAATAATTGTAGGGTCAAATCAGTTATAATTTCTTGAACAATAATTGTACGATCAGTTCGAATTTCCTGGAAAGTAATTGCACGGTCAAATCAGTTACAATTTCTTGCAATAGGCAGCGCATTTTGTTATATCAATTTGCACAGCCTAGCCCCAGATGACGGGCCAGTATGCGAATGCATACAGGAAATAGCCGGCAACGGATATAACAGAGCCCCTAGCAGAGTGAGAAGAAGGCAGAGGGGCCTGCAGGGTCAGTAAGATTTCCAAGACCCCCATCAGTAATTTCTTTCAGATCCAACGTAACCTACCTTTTCGAGGGTCTTTTGAAGGTATCAGGCCTATATCTTCCTTAACACAGTCGCTTGCTGCGTCATCTTAGGAGAGACGATCAACCCGACATTTAATGAGTTGTATCTTCTTCCGAGTTTTTATGTTTTCATTGACCTAATTGATCATGTCATATTACGAAATAAAAATAAGCGGACATTTATAACGATAGTCCTACCAGGTTAACGTTATACTTCAATGTTTTTTACTTGGTTACGTTTTTGAACAGTAATGAAATATAGGTGTTCTGCGAAAAGGCTCTTTCAGCCGTAAGTTTTAATCTCCGATACATAAGACGAGCTCTTCACTAGGATTTCCTTGCAAGCAATCATTGGCCATGTCATTCGCATACATTTGTACACATACTGAGCAGAGAGGTAGTACAATGTTAGGTAGCAAAGGTAATGAGCTTTACTTTATCTTGACCAGATTGTCAATGCATCACCGACTCATATTGTAAGTTCTATGGTTACCGGATAGGTTCTTTTCTCTGCGCGCTACGATGACATCTGTTACCAGGCCAACCAGAGGCGACACCAAAACCATGAAGTTGGCATATTGGAAGATCAAAGTCTGCGCGGAAACTAAAACCGAAAAGCAAAACGATATTTTTAAGCATAGCTTGAGAAGAAAGACATATCTCGGGATGATAGGAGCAACTTGAACATGTTCGTACAGACTGCAAATATGTACATGCAATATCAACCGGGATATAGGCCGAAACGTCACCGCGCCGCCAGTCATTTGGCGTATCGAGGCTTTATAAATATGGCCATGTGTTAAAGTGTGATTAACTTTTAGCGTCGAAACTACTGGTTCGATTTCGATGCCGTTTGGCACACATGATGTCACTAGCATTGCTACATGTTACATATGTTTTGGTCCTATCTTTCAATGGTTAAACGAATTTCATAAAATTGCTGTGACCTTGACCTTTGACCTACATAGCCTATCTACGACCTTAGCCTGACGATGGTCATTCCGCATCTTATAGCGAATTTAGAAATCGATATCTTAAGGCGTTCGACAGATAATGTGCTACGTTACAGACATACGAACACACCGACGTAAAATGAAACTATGAATTATCGTCTTAAATATCGATATTCCAACAAACAAAATCTCGTATGTATTGAGGGAAATTGCAATTTGCCAAATGTAACATTGTTTTACGGGTGGTACGAAATACTATCGATTTCATAAGCCATATGTCAAAATGAATCAAATACGATATTAAAATAAATATGTACTTCATGGAGTACTGGGAAACGTGTCTGCATTGTGCCAGGGACGAATATCCGATGTTAAGGACCGCCCCCGGCCCCTACCTCTCCCTGACCGTTACATTACCTTCTGCTAATCTGTAATGTGTGACGTAGCTAATCCAAGGATAAAAGCTGCCGAGAGTGAACCAGAAGTTCGTCTGGTTGAAGGAGAACCATATCAAGTGGTTGACGAATAAGGCGGACACTACAATCTGTTTGAAGGAGAGTCCATGGGGACTAACTTCACAGGATGTGACGTCAGTGTCGACGCGCGGCGACGTCTCCACGGCAACCATTTCGAAACTGGATGAGATTGCCCTCGGCTCGTCCTGAGATGAACAACCGCTGTCCAAAGAAATATCCTTGTCGACACCTGGTTGGTCACCTGGTACTGTTGTGAATGAAATAAAAAGTTATATTACATGTATATATAGTATGTCATATATCTGGAAGCGTGGCCTATCACGCCCCTGCCCCCGACGTTTTAAACAAGTGTTGCCAGAAGTTGCCGCATCATGCAGTAATTGCTAAATATGGCACCAGTGCTTGCATTATTTCCATAAACTCAATGCGAATAAAAACCTCTTACCGTTTATACAGAGATTATGTGGCGCATTTATTTGCTTCTTCGCACAGCATTTATGTTAGACCACCAGGAGATATACATTATGTTTATATCACGCTATATTATTTAATAATGTTCGACACAGCCAGTATGACACTTTAACTCTATTCCTTATGTGTGTAACAGTAACATCAAAATCGCTATCGAATAATTATTGAAGTAGTATATTGGTTTCCGATCGATAATTATTTGAAACACATGACACAGTTGCTAAGCCACAGGTGCATGATATTTTAATTCAAAATATTGCAGTTCAATATTTCCACACTCTGTTCGCGGTTACTATTTAATTAACAATGATAATGGCGCGTTACTATACTTGTCGGGTGAAGCATTTTCCAATTATTGGTAAATATTTGAGTACTGGTGGCGCCTGTTCACATTTACCCCACCAGTTCGTACCCAGAATGACAGCCCCTGCCTCTGTGACCTTGTATGACGGCATCAGGAACAGTGTATCCAGCAGATGGATGCCCATGAGTCCTGCGTATACATAGAAACACGTCTGTCTGCTGACCCCGGCGTCGTACGCCGCCTGGCGACAATGTATGCAAATAACAGAGTATCACGACTGCTACAAGTCACTACTACAAGTATAATAGTGCAATTAGTACTGAGGTTTGTACAAGTATAATATTGCAAATATTACTATGGTTTGTACAAGTATAATATTGCAATTATTACTGAGGTTTGTACAAGTATAATATTGCAATTATTACTACGGTTTGTACAATAATAATATTGCAATTATTATAACGGCATGTACCATTATGTCATTGCAAGGAATTACTACGGTTGGCACAATTATGATATTGCAATTATTATGACGGTGTATACAAGTATAATGTTGCAATTACTACTACGGTTTGTACAATTGTGACATTGCATTTGTGACGGCCTGTACCATTATGATATTGCAATTAATTACTACGGTTTGTGCAATTGTGATATTGCAATTAGTATGAGCGGTTGTACAAGTATATATATTGCAATTATTACTACGGTTTGTTCCATCTTTGTGGTTTTCCACGTCAGCATGAACCATTGTTTCAACATAGCTCACGTAGGACTCACGTAGGCCTACCGTTTACTATTATAACCCATTTAGTGGGTTCTAAAATGGACGATGGGCCTTCATACATTACGGCAGTGAATGGTAAGCGTAAGTAACACGTGAGCTATGCTGAAAGAATGGAACACGGAAGAACGACCATTATCACCTGAAGCGACAAACGATATAGTTATATCCCTATTGTGAGATTTGCTATTCGGTTAGCCAGACACGGTACGCCATGTTAGGACGGCATTGCGTGGCCGCACGTACCTGCATGACTGCTGTGTTCAGGCTGCAGAGGGCGATGAACATGGTAGACACACCGAGGACGGCAGACTGCTTGGCCCCGGCAAGCATGGTCAACTGGAAGCGGAACCATCGCATATATATATACTGCATACTCAAAACGGTTATTGTCTTTTTTCCTTATTATGTTTGCCATAGATTACAACAAAGGTGCTACAGTTAACATAACATCTTTATTCGAGAAACATTGAATTCGTGCTGCCGGATAAACTGATAGCTCGAACCATATAATCTACACCTGGATTGTATGGGTTATTATGCCCTGTTCACACCATGCAATACTTTGTAAAGCTCATTGCAACAAATACATTTTTCGACCAACTGTGCAATGGGATGACCGGTTTCGATCAACTTCACGATTTGGAAATTGTCAAACAATAAGCGTTTATTATTTTCCCGGGGTGGGGGGGGGGGGGGCGCTACATTACTACAGTTGTCGGGTGTGCCATAGAGAGGATTTGGAGAGCCAGAGAACAGTGTCAATTGTGTAGTCATTGAGAGATTACTGTTTGGTTAAAAAAGGCATCTAAAATTGACACTGACAGAATTTTTGGTTAAACGAAATATCAAATAAACACTGATATTCATGACAAAGTGTCTGGAGGATACTCATTTGAACACTTTCGATATCAATTAGATTATATAGTCAAGAACTGCAATTTGGAAAAAAATCTCAGATAGGCATATCGAGAGAAATTGTTGATTTCTGCTTCGGGGATTCAGAGGGAAAAGGGGTCATTTGGGCAGCACATATGCATACCTAACTATATGTAGTGCCCGCTCCGGGAGTATTTTAGCCAATCAGCGTTTCGGATGATCACGTTGATATTGTTTGCATTTTGCATTATGACAGCAGTATATGTCAGGAATTGTATGCATGGCGTTATGAATGATACTCGAATGTTCGCTAGGTGGCGGTAGTGATAATCATTAAATCAGTTGATACAATTGACCGTGTGAACTGTTGACCAAACGATGCTTCGACCGTTCTGACGACTATTGAAGGAATGCTCATACCGTGTAAACCCGGCATTAGGCGATATACAGCTATTTTGGCTCTTCGCTAACGGACGCTGTTCACCGCTTTTCTTCTTTTTTAAAAATCATGACTCCATGGGATAAATCTTGCCTCATTATCTGGTAGCCTCTTGGCACAATAAACAATGAGAAAAATCACTGTTTTGTGAGGGCACAAATTTTACGAGATGGCCCCGTTTCGTCCTGGTATATAGGCTGGCACAATGTGAACTAGGCTTTTGAAGTTCGATAATGTATTAAAGTAGGTTTTGAATATAATCATGCTTCAATCTGCGCCCGATAGATTATCATAAGCGCTACAGTGTGGCGTGCTTTGCTCTCTTAATATCCTTGCCTACTTTGTACATACCGGAGCGCTCCGAACATGTCGCCTGGTTTGAGCTTTGAACCTTCAGCTGTGTATACCATAGTGTACTTACGTGAGTACTGGCCATAATGAGAAACATAGAGGAGAAGCTCAGAAACGTGGCTCCAACGAATATCAATGGTGACAGTTCTGCAAACAGACACGCATATCACATATTTCATCAAGAAGAAGTATCAACTATATTTAAGTAAACGCACAATATCTAATCTACAGTGTGTAGAAAGCATGGATACTAGAGTGAAACCTGTGCTTGGCGATCGCCTTACCTATGTTTGTCAACGTCATCAGCATCGCTCCCATGAACATGAAGCAGCTATGTAAAATATTAGAAAAAAGTTAGATTAATCTAAATCATCCAATATTATTGCATTCTCACCCCAAAGATGAATAATTCATCAATAGTCTAGAAGGTCTTAGTAACCACCGCAAAGACGCAATAAATGTAGATACAGGTCTATTATAACGTAGAAAAATGTATGTAAGAAACATTTTAATGAACCCAAATTATATAAGTACAATAAAGCTAATATTCGCGATATTGTCTATCGCAATATAGGTTGTTATGAAACCTGTAAAATAGTGTGTACAAGATAAATGAACAACTGTCGACAAGGGTAAATAATATACTGTGCCAATATTCCTTGCAATGAGGTGTCACGGAATCATTGCCAAACACTGCAATATGTTGAATCGAGCCAACTGCAACACGTGTAAGGTCAACATTCACAAATGTATAAGACGTGTGGTGCTCAATACTCACAATTGTACCAGACACGTGGTGCTCAATACTCACAACTGTATCAGACGCGTGGTGATCAATACTCACAACTGCGTCAGACGCGTGGTGCTCAATACTCACAACTGTATCAGACGCGTGGTGCTCAATACTCACAACTGTATCAGACGCGCGGTGCTCAATGCTCACAACTGTATCAGATGCGTGGGGCTCAATACTCACAACTGTATCAGACGCGTGGTGCTCAATACTCACAACTGAACCAGAGGGGCGGTGCTCAATATTCACAACTGTATCAGACGCGTAATGCTCAAAACTCACAACTGCATTAGACGCGTCATGCTTAATATTCACAACTGTATCAGACGCGTAATGCTTAATACTCACAACTGTATCAGACGCGTAATGCTCAATACTCACAACTGTATCAGACGCGTAATGCTTAATACTCACAACTGTATCAGACGCGTAATGCTCAATGCTCACAACTGTATCAGACGCGTAATGCTCAATACTCACAACTGTATCAGACGCGTAATGCTTAATACTCACAACTGTATCAGACGCGTAATGCTCAATACTCACAACTGTATCAGACGCGTGGTGCTCAATACTCACAACTGTATCAGACGCGTAATGCTCAATACTCACAATTGTATCAGACGCGTAATGCTCAATACTCACAACTGTATCAGACGCGTAATGCTCAATACTCACAACTGTATCAGACACGTGGTGCTCAATACTCACGACTGTATCCGACGCGTAATGCTCAATACTCACAACTGTATCAGACGCGTGGTGCTCAATCCTCACAACTGTATCCGACGCGTAATGCTCAATACTCACAACTGTATCAGACGCGTGGTGCTCAATACTCACAACTGTATCCGACGCGTAATGCTCAATACTCACAACTGTATCAGACGCGCGGTGCGGAGCCCCATTCTGTCGAAGATGTAGCCGCAGAGGAAGCTGCCGCCCTCGCCAGCGACGTTGGCCACGATGAGGACGAGGTTGAGGAGTCCTTGCTGCTCGGCGCACGTGGTATACGAACCCTGACCGCTCGACTGGCCGGCAGTCATTGACGCGTTGCCGCCGAAGTCAAGATGGCCGGGTGTCAGTCCTCTAAAGACGCGCGCCATGGCCGAGGAGTCGCTTTCTCCTCCTCCTTCATTGCTGCAGAACTCCGAGAAGACGCCATCGCCAATGAACATGTAGGCGAGGGAAGGCCATCCGTCGATGAGGAAGCCAAACAGAAAGCCCTCTACGAAGGTCATGCCAATGATGAGGAAGACACGACCTCTGGACAGCTTGACAATTACTTCCTCCATCGGCATGGTGACGGATATGATCCCGATTAACGCCCTGGGACGTGTATGGAAGTATCAATTGTCCGTGACTGTAATGATGTGAGTGTTTTTTCACCTTTTCACTTTTTCGTAAATTATTAATGGTTTTTTTAATCGTTTCGCTGATGCCGAACGCCGGAAGATCCTTCTTGTTTATGTCGCGTGCTTAGTTAATAGGCATTCGTCCGGTTCATTCCAATATGTGTCTGAAACAATGGCAGGATCACCAATCCACCTGCGGAGCCTGAGAGAACCAGACTTCGAACGAAATAGGCAGATGGCACAAAACTTCGAGCCGACGCCCCTATGTTCACGCTGCTCATAGCGCCGTGCATACAACATTAAAACGCCTGAATTCCCCACAGACCCAGGCCGCCTACATAGATCATTGTGTAGGACACTTTGATATTAGCAAATATATATCACATATTCTATAGGTGACCGTCGAGTTGTTGATGCGGGCCTAAACCACCTGGTATCAGATTGCGTGACGTCAGGACTCCCATAATAGTCCCGCATGGATTGTTGACCTGGGGTCTGTGTGCCAAGGTGTAGTGATGGTTCGCTGGATAACGGGTCCAAGTGCGGTGTTCATGAACCACGGAACAAAACGTGCATTTTGTCTCAGCAGGGCGGACTTTACGGGGTGGGAGAGGATATCTTACATTTCACGAATACTGTGGTCGATCCAACAGTTTTTGATGCTAACAAAGTAATGATAATAATGGTAATGATAATGAATATTTATAATGATATTTATAATAACAAATTGTACTAAATCATATAATCACAAATTATAATGACAAATGATCACGGTAATTATGATAAAACATTATGGTAATTATTATGACAAATTATAATTACAAATTATAAGAATAAACAATAACAGTATGACACATGACTTATTGTTATCAATGCATTATACAACAAAATCGTATACTGAATGTTGACCTAG
Source organism: Arenicola marina (assembly GCA_964019135.1). NCBI lineage: Eukaryota > Metazoa > Annelida > Polychaeta > Arenicolidae > Arenicola > Arenicola marina. The sequence continues at coordinate 8,480,851 of OZ025253.1, read as the reverse complement.
AGTAGCTTTGTATAATATGCAGTGTATTTCGATTGGCTCCCTTTGGGTATGACAACCCAAGTATTCCCACTGTCTCCCAAGCGTTCTCACGATCATGACAAACCAAAAAATCAAATCGTCTGCCAAATCTCCCACGCTCACACCAAACCAAGTATTCATATCGAACTGCCGAGTCATGGTACTCTTATACTTTAATTTGTTCTCTAGATAAGTATCATGTATGGATCTACCTGAAAATGTAAAAAAAAATATATGACACTTCATTAAAAAAAAAGTTTGGGGCATTTTTGTCAAATTGGCTTTAACATGGCGGTCAATGGGAAAATCCTATAAATGTGTTTTTTTCTCAATGTTTTGAAATCCCCTATAAAAACTGGTCGACAGACCTCCCCAAAAAACTGCCTGCTGAAGCCTAGCGTCATGGTGAATACAAAAATAACAAAAAACGATATGTTACTGAACTAACTTTTGTTCTAAAGCTCTTTTGTAACCAAAATAGGCTATAAAATAGGCCAAACATGACGAATTGTCACAATTGTGCCTTTCGGCGCATATATGCAATCACTAAATATCTTGGTATTTGCTTGTAATACATCAAATACATGCAAATGTGGTGGAGGAAATATTTGATGTGACATAGATTGATATTGGTTGCCATTTAGTCCTAAAAAAATTTTAAAAAAATGAATCTAGTTCTGAAAAAATCCGCCAGGCGTCACCCGCTCTCGCACTTAAGTCATCTCACTCTCATACCAAACCAACAATTGACATCGAACTGCCGAGTCATGGCAGTCTTAAACACTCTTAAGTCATCTCACGGTCATGACAACCCAAAAATTCAAATCTTCTGCCAAGCCTGTCGGTGGGGAGGGGTGGGGGGGGGGCTTCGGAGGCCTGACCAGGGGCCGTGGGGAGGGTTATAGACGCAGTAGCCCCCCCCCACCCCTCCCAGCTGGATTCGCCACTGCTTAACCTCACCAGCTCGTTGGGGTTATGTTCATGAACAAGAAATTATATGTCATTTAATTGCAGCATTTTCCTAATCCAGAATTTTTACCTTTTGGGTGACTACTTATGTATTTTGAATCCGATAATCGCTCGATAAATGTGCCACGTTGCACCAATGCTATTGGCGTAGCCTAACTGTGGTTTATCATATTGTTATATTTGCAAAGAACATGCTTGATAATATATTTAGATAGATGGCAAATAATTTAATTCCAAAAATGGAGGCGTCTTTTATGTGAAACAATCGATGCCGTAATAATACAGCATTTACAAATTACTACTCTTGGTCATTGAGACACCGTTGATCTTCCCTCAAACAAGCGCGCCACCTCTATATCATATATATATATATATATATATTCTATTTATGGTCGTAGGAAAACACCGTCACATTGCGACAGACTTTACAATACGGTTAGTCTTTGAAAACGGAATTGCCAATCTTACACCAATTTGAACAAATGTTGGACTAATGGACTATACAGATCCTCAGAAAATACCAACGCTTAACGCAGAGAACACGAATACAGACTTTGTCATCTTTACCTGTACCAATAATCTCTTGGTCTAATAATATAAGAACCTCATCATGCGTAGATGTCAAGTAACTTGTTGTTCATGAAGCTAGTTTATCCCTGGTCCGAATTAAAAAAAATATCGAATTGTCAAATCGGATATCAAATCTTGTTTAATGCGTCTAGATTTAAACGTGTCATCCCCCTCATTCCCACCTGTCCATGATAAGCAACCCTTACATTTAGCCGTTGCCCTAATCGGGGTATCACTGTGCCTCTCGCTGGCTGGCAACCAGTTATCTAATGTTGCATTTATAGGGACCACGTTATGATCGACTGCACGTGAAGCTTTCGTGAGGGCCCGGAGAGGGTCCAAACCAAGCTCCCATTCGCTAGGTGGCGCTACGCAAGCTCCGCTTTTTCCGTTGCTGTCGGCCGGGGGCAAATTTGAAGATTCTTGAAAAAGGTCAAATCAGCTGTAATTTCCTGCAAAATTATAATTTTCAAGAAATAAACATAAAACTGACGAGCTCTGCGTATTTAATACAGCAACATACATATTGTACCGTTTCGAGTTATAAGTTATAATTGTGACCAAACTTCTTTTTCGTCACCTGATACCGTGTGTTATTAGGCTTCGGCTGGGTCCCGGCCACTAATTTCAAGAAATGCGCGGCGCATTTGTCCTATCAATTTGCGTGGCGCCGCCCTGGCGAACGAATGTGCAAATGCATTGAGGAAGTAGGCAACAACAGAGATATAATGGAGCGCTAGCGGAGTGAGTCGTAGGCAGAGAGTGGGTCCAAACCGCTCCCGCGTCTGACAAATTCATAGAGACAACAACCGGTGTACGACATTATATATCGGTAGGAGTCTTCCCGGCATGCCACAGTCATTACTATGGCAGGTCCGTTGGGGTCACAGGAACCCGTATGGCAAGGATGGCAAACAATGCGGTGAACGTTTTGCAAAATTAGGCACCAAACTGACAAACCTTTTCCCGATGATGAATTACTGCAAATGCGGATATCATAGAGAACTCAAACCACTACCGTGGTTACCCCAGGGGGCATGGCTCCACTCTCACTCCCTCCTCCCTCCCATCTCCCATTGACTAGCAACCAACCATCAGACCACTAACGTAGTTGACACCCACTGTACATGTTGTAGGGCTTGTCTTTGTACGATGATGCCATACTTCAGAATAATACGAAAATTCGACCTATACGTTCCGACTGATATTCGAGCGATCGGTCTTCCGTTTCTTGCCGTGAGGTTTCATATTAAATCGGCTACAGCGACATTATCTTCTTTGGACCCACGATGTGTTAATGGGGAGCTGGCCTATGGACCCCACTTTTCTCTAGGGAATATAAGTCACACGTCAATCAAATTCGAATAGGGTCGGTATAAATTATAGCGAGGAACCCAACAATTCTACGACGACCTCTATAATCCGACCCGTCCGCCATTTCTTTCCCTTTTTTCTGTCCCAATTGTCGAAGATACTTTTAATACATGTATATCCCTTTTGCTGCAATAATATGGCCCGCGTTCCGCAGCAAAGTTCGGTCGCGCATGTGACGATTCCTTTACGATTGACAGCACTCGATATATATATATACACGTTATATTTTTTTCATTTTTGCAAATAAAGATCAAATTAAAAAAGCACGAGGACACAAAAATAAAATTGCATATTTCGTTAAACTGCACTTGACATGGCGGTAAAGTAAAAGAAAATATCGAGTGATTTCTTTCAAAGATATCTGCTTACGCCAAGCTTCTTTGTACATGTAGTCTAAAGCCGTCCCAGAATTAATTTTCTCTACCGACAACCCAACCTTTACACACACTGCCGCCTCCCTCACCCGCGCTCAACGTGAGGATCAGCCGACGATATTAATCTCTTCACATAACATTAACCTCAATTATACATCCCTTAAAGTGTTCGTGCCACGCCAAAACAACTTTAGCTCATATTAATCTTCTGTGTTTTCACGCAAAAAAACGAACTGTGCCGCCCCAAATAGTAGCAGGGCATACCTTTACCATTTGTTTTCGCACCTATCAATTTAACTTCTGCGAGCGAGGAAAGTAACGTCAAAGGGGAATACAAAGGCATGTGCTTTTATATTGAGACTCAGCTTCTGTCTGCTCATTGGCTTGAACGCTCGAAGCACACTCAACCATAAAAAACAATACACCCCCTCGACCACATATGTTTACGCACTACATCGAAGCTCACCTGTCAAACTTGTGACATCACTGGGGGAGTTTTTAAATAATGCTCAGATGCGATGCTCCCAGAAATAAACCCGCTGGATCTCACTGTTGCTACTTAGACAAACGCGTTTATGGTGATATCGTGGAATAAAAATTGTAAATTCCCATTAAAATAAAATATTATTTGTTTATCTTCCCTAAACCAAAATAACTCTGACCAAGACAAAATCGTGGCACAAACACTTTAACATAATGGATCCTTGAAGGAGCGTTGGAGCGGTGTGTTAAATACAGCATGTGTGTATACAGCATATACAGAGTATAACATGTATAAAGCCACTTGCCATTCTTCGTTCTCTAGGTTGACAGTTGGCTTCGAACGCTGCGTATCTCATTTCCTGGGATATCTGTTTATAACAACACTTCAATTGACAAGTTCTTCACTTTGCAAGTTCCTAAAATCCAGTCTAGCATTATTTTAGCCTTCCAGACTTCAGGACTAATTTCAGAAACTTATATAAGGCATCGTCTTGGCACGCAATCCTTATCCCACTACCCAGGTTGCTGGGTGGTGGGACTAGCCCGATGTTTTGTTCGTGTTCTTACTCCTATTTGCGCCATCCCGGTTTCACATAGTACATGGAGCGATTGTAATTTGTGCCACTGTGTTCAAGACTCGGAAATATCGGTCTTCGTTATTCGCATTCCATATGTAGCTTTAATATCACTACGTTTCCATTTGTCTCTCTCCCTTCTCAATGAAAGTTTTCATTGTCCAACATCCTTAGTCCTACCTGCAGTGACAAGTGATAACTATAGGATCAATATTATGCATAGTCAGAACTTCCAAACAGGAGACTTCATAAAACAAAAACTCACATGTTGTAAATATCGATCTGAGCGATCTTTGTCACAGTTACCATCTGCGGCATAAATGCCTAATGTTACATCCATATTAATCAGTGACTTCCCAAGATTATTCTGGCTGTTATCATCCGCGGCCTGAATTCTACTACTCCCTATCAAACTTATGTTTTACTTCGTCATCTATGATACCACAGTTCTGACTTATCCGTGCGTTGAGGTCTTCCATAATTAACTTTGCGTCCTGGGGGATTCCGTTTTAATCTGAGATAACTTTGTTACACATTTTATCTGACTTTGTCAGTGTTAAACGCGACAGCGACAGCGACAGCGACAGCGACAGCGACAGCGACAGCGACAGCGACAGCTACAGCGACAGCGACAGCGACAGCGACAGCGACAGCGACAGCTACAGCGACAGCGACAGCGACAGCTACAGCGACAGCGACAGCGACAGCGACAGGGACAGCGACAGCTACAGCGACAGCGACAGCGACAGCGACAGGGAGAGCGACAGCTACAGCGACAGCGACAGCGACAGCGACAGCTACAGCGACAGCGACAGCGACAGCGACAGCGACAGCGACAGCGACAGGGACAGCGACAGCTACAGCGACAGCGACAGCGACAGCGACAGCGATTCCCTAATATCGATGACGTAGTACGCAAAAAAATGTCACTTCTTCACACCATACCGAACCGTACAGCTGGGGCGGTACACCGTGCAGCTGGCGCGGCACACCGTACAGCTGGCACGGTACATCGTACAGCTGGCACGGTACACCGTACAGCTGGCGCGGTACACCGTACAGCTGGCACTGTACACCGTACAGCTGGTGTGGTGCACCGTACAGCTGGCACGGTACACCGTACAGCTGGCGCGGTACACCGTACAGCTGGCGCGGTACACCGTACAGCTGGGGCGGTACACCGTACAGCTGGCACTGTACACCGTACAGCTGGCACTGTACACCGTACAGCTGGCGCGGTACACCGTACAGCTGGCACTGTACACCGTACAGCTGGCACTGTACACCGTACAGCTGGCACGGTACACCGTACAGCTGGCACGGTACACCGTACAGCTGGCGCGGTACACCGTACAGCTGGCACGGTACACCGTACAGCTGGCACGGTACACCGTACAGCTGGCACGCTACACCGTACAGCTGGGGCGGCACACCGTACAGCTGGGGCGGTACACCGTACAGCTGGCGCGGTACACCGTACAGCTGGCACTGTACACCGTACAGCTGGCGCGGTACACCGTACAGCTGGCACTGTACACCGTACAGCTGGCACTGTACACCGTACAGCTGGCGCGGTACACCGTACAGCTGGCGCGGTACACCGTACAGCTGGCGTGGTACACCGTACAGCTGGCGTGGTACACCGTACAGCTGGTGTGGTGCACCGTACAGCTGGCACGGTACACCGTATAGCTGGCACGGTACACCGTACAGCTGGCACTGTTTACCGTACAGCTGGCGCGGTACACCGTACAGCTGGCACGGTACACCGTACAGCTGGCGTGGTACACCGTACAGCTGGGGTGGCAAACCGTACAGCTGGCACTGTACACCGTACAGCTGGCGCGGTACACCGTACAGCTGGCACGGTACACCGTACAGCTGGCACTGTACACCGTACAACTGGCGCGGTACACCGTACAGCTGGCACGGTACACCGTACAGCTGGCGTGGTACACCGTACAGCTGGCACGGTACACCGTACAGCTGGCACGGTACATCGTACAGCTGGCGCGGTAAACCGTACAGCTGGCACTGTACACCGTACAGCTGGCGCGGTACACCGTACAGCTGGCGCGGTACACCGTGCAGCTGGCGCGGTACATCGTACAGCTAGGGCGGTACATCGTACAGCTGGCACGGTACACCGTACAGCTGGCACGGTACACCGTACAGCTGGCACTGTACACCGTACAGCCGGTGTGGTGCACCGTACAGCTGGCACGGTACACCGTACAGCTGGCGCGGTACACCGTACAGCTGGCGCGGTACACCGTACAGCTGGGGCGGTACACCGTACAGCTGGCACTGTACACCGTACAGCTGGCGCGGTACACCGTACAGCTGGCACTGTACATCGTACAGCTGGCGCGGTACACCGTACAGCTGGCACTGTACACCGTACAGCTGGCACGGTACACCCTACAGCTGGCACGGTACACCGTACAGCTGGCACGGTACACCGTACAGCTGGCGCGGTACACCGTACAGCTGGCACGGTACACCGTACAGCTGGCACGGTACACCGTACAGCTGGCACGGTACACCGTACAGCTGGCGCGGTACACCGTACAGCTGGCACGGTACACCGTACAGCTGGCACGGTACACCGTACAGCTGGCACGGTACACCGCACAGCTGGCACTGTACACCGTACAGCTGGTGTGGTGCACCGTACAGCTGGCACGGTACACCGTACAGCTGGCGCGGTACACCGTACAGCTGGCGCGGTACACCGTACAGCTGGGGCGGTACACCGTACAGCTGGCACTGTACACCGTACAGCTGGCGCGGTACACCGTACAGCTGGCACTGTACACCGTACAGCTGGCACGGTACACCCTACAGCTGGCGCGGTACACCGTACAGCTGGTGTGGTGCACCGTACAGCTGGCGTGGTACACCGTGCAGCTGGCACGGTACACCATACAGCTGGCACGGTACACCGTACAGCTGGCACGGTACACCGTACAGCTGGGGTGGCAAACCGTACAGCTGGCACTGTACACCGTACAGCTGGCGCGGTACACCGTTCAGCTGGCACTGTACACCGTACAGCTGGCACTGTACACCGTACAGCTGGCGCGGTACACCCTACAGCTGGCACGGTACACCGTACAGCTGGCACGCTACACCGTACAGCTGGGGCGGCACACCGTACAGCTGGGGCGGTACACCGTACAGCTGGCGCGGTACACCGTACAGCTGGCACTGTACACCGTACAGCTGGCGCGGTACACCGTACAGCTGGCACTGTACACCGTACAGCTGGCACTGTACACCGTACAGCTGGCGCGGTACACCGTACAGCTGGCACGGTACACCGTACAGCTGGCGTGGTACACCGTACAGCTGGCGTGGTACACCGTACAGCTGGTGTGGTGCACCGTACAGCTGGCACGGTACACCGTACAGCTGGCGCGGTACACCGTACACCTGGCACGGTACACCGTACAGCTGGCACTGTACACCGTACAACTGGCGCGGTACACCGTACAGCTGGCACGGTACACCGTACAGCTGGCGTGGTACACCGTACAGCTGGCACGGTACACCGTACAGCTGGCACGGTACATCGTACAGCTGGCGCGGTAAACCGTACAGCTGGCACTGTACACCGTACAGCTGGCGCGGTACACCGTACAGCTGGCGCGGTACACCGTGCAGCTGGCGCGGTACATCGTACAGCTAGGGCGGTACATCGTACAGCTGGCACGGTACACCGTACAGCTGGCACGGTACACCGTACAGCTGGCGCGGCACACCGTACAGCTGGTGTGGTGCACCGTACAGCTGGGGCGGTACACTGTACAGCAGGCACGGTACACCGTACAGCTGGGGCGGTACACCGTACAGCTGGTGTGGTGCACCGTACAGCTGGTGTGGTGCACCGTACAGCTGGTGTGGTGCACCGTACAGCTGGGGCGGTACACCGTACAGCTGGTGTGGTGCACCGTACAGCTGGGGCGGTACACCGTACAGCTGGGGCGGTACACCGTACAGCTGGTGTGGTATACCGTACAGCTGGTGTGGTGCACCTACAGCTGGGGCGGTACACTGTACAGCAGGCACGGTACACCATACAGTTGGGGCGGTACACCATACAGCTGACACGGTACATCGTACAGCTAGGGCGGTACACCGTACAGCTGGCACGGTACACCGTACAGCTGGCACGGTACACCGTAAAGCTGGCACGGTACACTGTAGCTCTACGGTGTACAGCTACAGTGTTTCTGTCAAAAAGGAACACCCATATTCGCATATTCCACATCTGGACATAATTCATGAAGTAGCACCAGAATAGTTAATGTTATCGAAATTTTCCCCGCACATTATTACATCACCCTGGTCTGCTGAGCCTCAAACTCGTACGTCGCTCATGCGGTGGCGCCACCGCTCACCAGACTTTCTGACATGGGGGCTTTGTACAATTGGAGATGAGCGACCGACGGATGCACGAGCAAGCGGCCGGCTATACAAACACCCGTTTAATTTGCCTATGTGATGGTTATAATATTAATAGCATGAGCTTCTTCATCTTCCACGTGA